>JAPQWS010000135.1:600000-838576 GCA_028651295.1 Catharanthus roseus
TAGGAATTTTGATTCCAGAAAAATTATTCCGGCTCAAATCCAAGTGTTGCAAATATTTCAAATTGAGTAAAGATGAACTTATCTCACCTCCTAAACTTAAATTTTCAGAATCAAAGATATCGGGATTGTGCAAATCAAGTTTTATTACACGGCCAGTGTGCATGTTGCAGCTTGCTCCCTTCCATTTGCAGCAATTTTCTCCGATCCATGATGATAAACGATTGGATTTATCAATCAAACATTTCTTTAAGTTAAGAAGAGCCCATCGTTCACTCCCTATACAGCTTATATTCGAATAAACTGCTGCTTCACAACAAGAAAAACCAGAGAATATCTGGGAATTAATGAAGAGCAAAAGGAAGAAGACAACATTATATTTTGGAGCAAATGTTTGATTCCCCATATTTTTTTATATATTTGTTTATCTCTAGCTTAATACCAGTTTATCAGTTATATATATATATTGAATTATTCACAAGACAAAATATTCAATTTAAAATATAAAAATTGACATACTTTTGAAGTCTTTTGCGTCCTTGACCCTCCATGAAGTCTAATTAGTGGTTTCTTCTTTACATTACACAATCATTGTAATGACTAAAAACACATAGGTGGGGTTTCCTACCAATCAATAATTCTTCCTCTCTCCATCCATACTATTTCAATTAATCTCTCTTTTTTTTTTTCAATTATCAATTTTAATTAATTAATTCTTCATAATTTTTTTTATTTATCACGTTACAAAAATAATATACCATTGAATAATTTTTTTCTCATTAAAAATAAATTTTAACAACTTTTAATTCTTTTAGCATGAAATACATGCATTTTTTCTATAAAAAGAAAGAAAGCTAATTAATACTACTCGATATTTTTAAGGGCCTTTCAAATAAAAAAATTAGAATTAATTTTAGAAAATACCCTTATAGTTAATTGTTAATTGAGTATACGTACAATTAAGTACTTAAATTAGAGTTCTGTCAATAAAATAAATTTTTAATTGTGATAATTAAATATCTAAATTAGAATTTAACCTTTACTTTTATTGGTAAAATTTTAATTTAAGTAATTCTGTATTCATAACTATACGATCATCCATAATTAATTCAAACTCAGTTTATGGTACGTGTATAAAATTTGACCTTACTTGAAATTATACCAACATCATAGGGGCCTGTATTGGCATAGCTCGGTTTGCTTTAAGGTTGCAGAGTTGGTAATAAGGATCAAGTTTCAAATCCTGGCAGTGGCAGTGTAGGAATTTCAATCTTTTAAATATGGGGATGATTCCTTAAGCGCACCAGTACCTACTATCCAATCTACAGAATCGCTGAATTACCATAATTTACATTTTTCAAGTCAACAAGATGTAAAGCCCAAATTCATGTTCTAATCATCACGTTTTTTACAAAATATTGGTCCGAAAAATAGCTCTCAAAAAAATTAATCAAAACGATTCTGAATATTTTGTCAACAAATACACAAAACGAAGTATCACATTCACATTAAAGCCCGAAATCCAATGTTAATCATCACGTTTTTTTCAAAATTTGGATCCCAAAAAAAATATCCAAAAAATTTCTCAAAACGATTCTGAATGTTTTTCATATTGTATAAATACACCAAAAGAGGTATCACAATCCCATTAAATCCTGAATTCGTGTGCTAATCATCACGGTTTTTACAAAATTTAGGTCCGAAAAATAGTATCCAAACAAATTTCTCAAAACGATTATAAATGATTTTCATTTTTATATAGACACAAAAAAAGGTATCACTATCCCATTAAACTGCGAATTCGTGTGCTAATTATCACGTTTTTACAAAATTTTGTTCAGAAAAAAATGTCTCAAAAAATTGCTCAAAACGATTCTAAATGTTTGTCATTCTGTATAAATACACAAAACGAAATACAACATTCCAACTAAAGCCCGAATTCGTGTACTAATCATCACGTTTTTAACAAAATATTGGTCCCAAAAAAATTACTCAAAACGATTTTGAATCTTTTTCATTCTGTATAAATACACAAAATGAAGTACATCATTCGCACTAAAGCCGAATTCATGTACTAATCATCACGTTTTTTACAAAATATTGGTCCCAAAAAAAGTTCTAAAATAAATTGCTCAAAACGATTCTTAATGTTTTTCGTGCCCAAATATTGTTAATCATGTGTTAAATTGCTCAAAATATTGTTTTTCGTGCACGTGAACAATTCAAAGCCCGAATTCGTGTGTTAATCATCACGTTTTTTACAAAATTTTGTTCCGAAAAAAAATTCTCAAAAGAATTGTTCAAAAAGATTTTCTGTATAAATACACAAAACAAAGTACAACATTCCCACTAAAGCCCAAATTCATGAGCTAATTATCACATTTTTTACAGAATATTGGTATATTCTCAAAAAAAATTGCTCAAAACGATTTTGAATGGTTTTTATATTACACAAATACACAAAACGAATGTGCATGAAAATGCACTCAGAATCCTTCGTAACATGAGTATTATAGAAAATATTACAGACAATCCGAACCGTAAAAAATATCCATTTTGTTACGATCCAAACAGTGAAAAATATCCATTTTTAGATACTACTTTAACAAAGAAATGCTCGCTATTTAGTTACCACAATATGAACATTTTCTCAAAATTTTATAGATTTTCCAATATCTTTCAATTTTTCCTTCATTTAAGTTAATTAATCAACTCAACATTTGTCCCTCTAACTATAATATAATTGTATTATAAAATATATCAAAAAATGTACTAAAAATACTGACTCTGATATGAAATGAGACCATCAAATTAACACAATGACCTTTAAGTTGGCTAATTATTTTAACAAAACTCAGCTTCTCAGAAAAAGCCCTAAAAATTCAAAACTGCCTTTTGTCTGTTTAACAAGCCACCAACCATGGCTTGCTGACATTTTTATCAAATCTATAATGTTTAGGTTCTGAACAAATAAGTTCTTAAAAGTACAGGAAAACAAAAGGAACTAGGATCCATCTTTACTGGAAAAACTCTCAAGCTCCTTAGTCGCGGAATTCATCCATGAATTTTTTGTGAAATTCAGTGAGGCGCGAGACAATAGCCGGTATCTTGTCTTCTTGAGGTAATATTGTGGACCTAATGTGCCATGTTCCAGGTACCTTGAGAAGAAGCAGTTAGAAATTATCAGAACCGATGAAAACCCAGCAATTTTGAAGGAAATAAAAGCCGAATCAAGCAATTTGTTACCTGTCCAAAGCCAGATCCAGGAACAACAACAATTCCAGTGGCATTTAGGAGGCCACGAGCATAGAATGCATCAGGAGCGCAATTTGCTGCTTCGGCTGCCTTGATTGCCTTCTGTGGCAGGTTAATACGGGGAAAAAGATACATTGCTCCCTCTGCTTTGTTGCATTGCACACCCTCTAAACTGTTGAATGCATCTTCAAGTGTCTGGTAATGGTTACAATATCAGACTACAATTCCAATCGCCAAACAAAAACAAACATTCATCGTGCCCAAACTGAAGAAAGGGGTTGTAAGAGAGAAGGGGGATTGGGGGGGCAGTCAATATAAAGTTTTCGACTTTTAGCCTAAACCAGCTATAAGTTTCATAACGAAGGCTGTCTTACATCTCTAAACAAGAGATCAAGAGACTTTCCGGAAGCTTTTATCCATTGTTGCCCATAGTAATGAGCCAACAATAATATCTACAATTTCGTAAACTACTTATTCCATCTCTGCCTTTATCTTTTCACGATGACCATGCATCATCCTTTATATACTTCAACTCACCAACAAAAGTTTTCTGGAAATCAACTAACCTTTGCACGTCTTGCTAAGGATGACAATATTCCTTCCTTCTCAGCGATATAAGATTCATATGATTCATCTCCAACCTACACGCATAGAACAAATTTCATCCTTTGATCTGTTCCATCAACCAAAATGCATGAAATTATAGAAATTGCAAACACAGTGAACATGTTATGCTAACAGATGATATTCAGTGGAGATCTAGTTTCGCCACCAATGAACTCAAACAGTGACAATTGAACCTTCAGCAACATTCATCTATGTTTAAGCTCTATCCTTTATAGGACTTCCCATAAAGTATGATTAGTATTTCTTCAAGCAATTCTAAGCATCTATCTTCAGTAGTTTCTGTAAGTATCCATTTTATTAGTTTTTCGAGCAAGTCTAAGTCCTAGCATTTATTAGTCATATTATCATTGCTACCAATACCAGGTTTATGACGAACATAAGAGAAACACCCAAACATTAAAAGAATTGTGTGTAATAACCTTTGGAGGACTCATTACAAGACTTGCAAGAATCTGCCCAGAGATGTTAGAACAGAGATTAACGGATGCCACTTTGTATATTTGTTCCCTTATCTCAGGACTAAAACCAGTAACTTCCATATAACCTCCTCTTTTTCCACATTCTCCATAGTAACCTAAAATATTGAATAGAAAAATTATCAGTAAAATTATCTCAAGCAATAAATCCAGACCTATTTCAAGCAGGATAGAATCACTTTACCTTTAGACACAGACTGAAAAGATACCAAGGATATATCCTTCTCACCATACCCCATAGTTCTAGAGATTTTCTTAAATGAGTGAAATTGCTTCTCAGGAACATATATGTTTTCCTGGTATACCTGCATGTTTGTATCTTCTTAGAAATGCTCAAAAGAACAAAGGCCTTGGAACTTTGAAAAACGAACTAGAAGATATGTCAAGAAAATAAAAATTGCAGCTTGACATCCTGAAAGAAAAATGTCCAAAACAGAAAAGCAAGCAGAAGAGATTAAAGAAACTCGTAAATAATTACCTCATCTGCCAGAAGAACAAGACCTTCCTTCTTGCAGAATTCCACAATTTCACGCTGATTGCCTTCAGCAAGAACCTACAGGCACAACACAACTAATTTAAGGCTCAGATTGTATGAACCTCACACACACACACCCTGACCCCCAAGCATACCAAGTCCTTTATTTACCAAATAATTGCTTACCTGCCCCGTTGGGTTGCCTGGATTTATAACGACCAAGGCTCTGACACTAATGCCCTTGGACTTTGCAGTTTCTAATTGATTCTTAAGCTCAGATACCTCCAGGCCCCACCCTGTTGCTTCATCGAGATAGTAAGGAACCTGTAAGGTCAGATTAGAATCCTACATGAGAAGTCTCATAGCAGCAACCTAACAATAACCAATTCATAGACCTTCCAGGATAAAAGACAAGTATAAATGGATACCTCGCTTTGCATTTAACAGAATTTGCACCTATTCTATGGCTTAGGTTGCCATCAGGTACATCTTGTCCCCATAACTCAATGTAAAATTACATATTATTACAAAAATAAACTGAAGATACCAAGAAGCACACCACAAAAATCTTTAAAAAGTAGTAATAAAAGATAAAGAGGGAAGATACCAGAGTTCCACCATGGAGAGCAATTGAGGCAGAGTAGAGAGGATACTGAGGAATGGGACAAAGTATTCCATCCTTTTCTGACCTTATAAGTAATTGCATCATCATATGAACCTGGCGGTAACAGGAAATCAAGGACATATTATTATAATAGAAGTTGTGAACGTCCATGACTTTGACTATGACTTAATACTCACAGCTGGGCTTGCACCATCTGTCAAGAATATATCATTTGGGTCAGCAGGAAACCCATCACGAGCTTCTATCCCAGCAGCTATAGTATCACGTAATCCTTTGATTCCCTGATTTGAGCATACCAAAATTACAATGCATTAGAGCCGAAGTAACAACCTTGGACAAAAACTGCAAGTAAACTCCAGTGAGGCATAGTTACCTGGCTATGACTATATGCACCAGTTGCTCTTCCAGGAATTTGATCCAAGATCTGAAATGCTCGCTCTATTGCATCAGCACTATAAGACCATGAAAAAGAAACAGACATTTGTTAACCATGGCAAGCCAGAGTTCAACACCATGCAGTTCACTCATCAAAGATTATTCCTCCAGTAATGTAAGAGGTACAATGCACAGTGTTTCTTTGCTCTTTGGTCTGAAGGTGGCACGAAAACTCATAAAAGGTTTAAATCAGTAAAGGTACATGGACCAACGCAGGCAAACAACTGATGGTGCTGAAGAGTTACACCTTAAAGAAAAGAAAACTCCGCAACTTGCAATTCACTCACATTTTCATGTTTATAAGAAAGAATAGCATTAAAAATATAAACTTCAACCTTTATCCCCAGTCCCACTATTCATTATAAAATCCATTAACATCTCAATTTTTCACTTGGTTGAGACATTAGAATGTGAACATAGAACCAAACTAATGAGCTCAAGAACGAACAGCTGATAAAAAACAATATTTCCTACCTGAATAAACCTTGTGTCTCACTTTTGTCCAAAATGGCTGGATGGTCACATAAAGCAAGGACCTAACAGAAGATTAACCAGCATCATAAGCTGTCAAAATCACAAGTTTTTATAGCCTAGCAACGAAGATTATTCTCTTACCTCCCTGAAGAATGTAATAGGCTGCTGACCTAAGGACTGAGGATTGCCAATGTTGCAGTAAAGTATCTGCAGAAATTGGAAATGAAGTTTGTGATTAACATTGTACTTAAATACTAGCAAAGGTTGAACTCTATTTGAAACTATCAAGGGAGCTCCAAATAGAGACCACTACATCCACAAACCCCTGTCTCTACTTCAGTTTCACACTTTCACTGCCTAGAAGACATTACTAATGTATAAGTTCAAAATCTCTCTCTTATCTTTGGTGTCACCATATTCAGTATCTATAGAATATCACAAAGCCAAATTTTCCCGGGGGAACATTTACTACTAGGCATTGCAGATATTCATTCCCATGTTGGCATTAAAAGCTAAAAGGACCATATGGAGAATCTGTACCTCATCAAAAGGATGAGACTTTGGGTTACTCTTTAATTCCTCCTGCAATTTCTGCAAAACCAATCATTGGAAAGTACTTCATATATCAATGCACGTTAGACATTAAGTTTCTTCACTTCATTGACGCAAATGGGTAGTGTTTTATGAAAGTTGGATGCTCCAATACCTGAGCCAGAGTGACAATTTCTCCACGGACAGCATACTCACATTTCAAGACCTGGAATGGAAAAGACAATTTCAGTGTTTGAGTAATAAAGTATTTATGTACACCATCCCTTTTTGTCCTCCACAAGGATAAGGAAGAAATAAACTCCTGGGGAATTCAAGACAAAAACTGTATATAGGAGATTTTGCTTCAACAAATTCTAGACAAGCTCTTTGTAAGTGATCAAGGGCATAATGGATGACAATTGAAAATGAATGTTATCCAGAACCTCATCATAAAATTAAACCAAAGACACACAAAAGCTAAAGTTTTGAAGATAAGAAACATTAACATACCCAACATACAACACAAGGAATGAAAAGGGGAAAAAAATAGCAAAACCAGGAATCAGAACAGAAACAAAGCTTGCATGTCACTAGAAATGAGCAAACAAAACAAACATAGCAAAACCCAGATGCAGAATCAGAAAATAAAATCCTCAATAAACCATTTGCACATAGAATTGATTAGTGAATTGGATTAAAACTAGAGTAAAGACAGTACCTTTGGATTGATGGTGCCAAGAGTAAGAGGAGTAGCCGAACGATCGGAGGAAGCCATTGAAGTAGAAGTAGAATCAGGCGGCGACGGCGAGGAGGGATTCAAGGTGGTGGTCAAGAAACGAATGGCGTTATTAATACAAGACTGAAAAGAAGGAGAAAAATATGGGGGAGTTGGACGAGGCGACACGCCAGAAAGACTTGAACAAGTGGACCTTCTGTTGATGAGACTTGTGGCTTTGCCAGCTACAAATCGCCGCATTGTAAAAAAGATCTCTATGCCAAAGGGGGCTCGAATTTATTCAAGTTTTTGGGGTGTGAAATTATTCTGCCCGATGCCCAGAAGACCCTTCTGTTCCCTCTCTCTCTCTCTCTCTCTCTCTCTCTCTCTCTCTCTCTGTTTGACTAGCCCCCAGCCCCAGGCGCCAACCCGCCTGCCCACCCACTATTTGATGGATGGTGTGAACGAAAAGTAGAAAACAAAATTCAACTATGATGGATCATGGATTTGTGAGCATCGATCGACTATCACATGCCTCTCCAGATCAGATCACGCATCAATTGACGGATCGTAAAACAAGGAATTATTCCTTTCAACGGCTTCTTGGCGCCCACTGCCTATGCCTTGCCTTGCCTGCTATTCCTCGGCTATCCTCTCTAGTCTCTAGTAAGAGTCTTTTTTCCTTTTTGTATATTTGGCATGTTATTTCCACCCCTACCATCTCCATTTTCATGTTTGGCTTCAAATGCCATTAAAAAAAATTACTTTGATTCGGAAAAAATAAGTTCAAATGATAAAAATAAAAAGAATTTGATTTTTAAACTCAATTCAAGTAGACTCTAATAAATTTTAATTTTTACTTTTGTTGTAGTTAATTTAAAATCTATTAAGTAAAATATATTATAAAATAAAATAGAACAAGAGAATAAAGAAATATAATGTATTTCTTTAGTAGCATTTTAAACTAAATTCTCAATTAAAATTTTAATGCAGAAGATTACAACAAAAATAAGCATATTATAATTAAATGAGCTATCATTAACAACCAACAAATTTAATGAAATAAAAATTAAATGTGTAAGCTATATTAAGCTATATAAATACAACAAGGATCATCTTAAATGCCCATCAGGGCCTAACTTCCGATCTGCAGGACTGCTGAATTACCACAATTTACATTCTCCACCTATCTTAACATCGAACAATTTAGTGGAATCCTGTGAGGGAGAAATTCTGTCTCAATTAAAGGTAACTTGGGTTTCGGGCAACCAAACATCACCTTGTAAGAAAGATTGGACTGTATACTGCGAAGCCTGGTTGGCTGATATGGTAGGCTTATACCCAGGCCAGTTTACTCTTTGGGCCACATTTGATCCTGGCCCTGTATTTTGATACTCAGCATAGAATATGGTATTGGGGGGCACCACATTTGGAGTCCATTCAATCCAGCCTTTTGGTTCCAAAAATCCACCAATCTGAGAATTCATAATAACAGTAGTTGAAAATTCCTTCCATGGCCTGCCTAAATAAGTCCTGGCTGTGAGATTATCTAGGGGCGAAATGGCACAGTTCTGAATGGCAATGCCTGTGTTTTGATTGGGATCTTTCTTTCCTTGTGCTGTTACGGTCACAAATTGGTTAGCCATAGGTTGTCTAGGTTTAATGTTGCAGTTCTGGAACACAACAGCAGCGTTTCCAAATATGAAATCGATGGTTCCAGTAATGTCACATTCGCGATAAAATTGACGATTAGAATGCGCATAAAGAGTGTCTTGAAAACCATCGAATGAGCATCTATAGAACACGGACCGATCAGAACCTGATCGAAGTGCTACAGCTTGATGGTTACTTGCTCCTGCCGTGTTCTTGAATCCCATGTCTTTGGCAATGAAGTTTCTTCCGGCAACACCTGCACCGAACAATGCTAAACATTATAAGGCATTCACGATCCAAAAAAGTAAACTTTGCAAAAGATCTAAAGGCTGGCCTTAATTCTAAATTTCAAGTTTCTTGATACACGTTAAAACAACACTTGAACCCACAGGCAAAAAATGACATAAATTGAGGGGCAAATGACTAGGTCAAAACGCGGGTTGGTGGCTATTTGTTTCATAGGATACTCTTTGGTGGGCATCTCTGGCAAAATTTGTTCTATAAAAAATGACAAAATTAGAAGTCACTGAGTAAAGCCATAAGCCAAATGGATCTGTGGAAGAGGCCATCTGTTTGCAAAAAACAAGATTGAACAAGTAAAAATGGAGCTTTTTCACTTACCAACTGTAGCAGTGTCAAAGGTTCTTGTTCCAGCAATATTATTATCATCATGTGTAATAATGGATTTAGTCATGCCATCTCCATACATCATCACATTCCAATAAGATTTATCCATAATCAACTGTTCCTTGTATTCACCAGCTTTAACATAAATCACAAACCTCGTTATACTCTTCTTGGGCACCTTATCTATGGCTTCCTTCACTGTCTTAACATCCCCTGTACCGTCCGCAGCCACAACCACATCAGGCTTCGGATAAGTTTCCTGAAGCAACCTCCTGTCAGCAGCCCTTACCCATTCTGGAAACTTTGAGCCCTGTTCTGCTGAATTTGTTGTTCCTAGCAATTTCCTATGAACAGGGATGTGGAAATCCTTGAGAATGCCCAGAAGTTTAGTAACAATGGCTAAACTATTGCTAGCAAATTCAGTTGAATTCTTCATCAGATTTCGGACATCGTTAATAATTGTGGCGTTAACTTCTTCAAGTGCGTCTAAACATGTTTCCTGATCTGTTAAGGTAGTGCTCAGCCATGTCCGGAGATCGCTGATTTTTGTTGTGGTGAACAATTTCTCCCCGGAATTGGGATTAATTGAGGAAATTGATTCATTGAGCATGTCAATTGCATCATCAAATACAGTTTCGCAAACTGATAAAGCTGTCTTAAGTAAAGGATCATTACTACTGTTTGATAATTTCTCTGGTAATTTGGACAATTTCTGCAGTGCATTTAAGGATACTTGTAATGAGATCTGAAAGATCTTTTCTGGATCGCTACTGCCACCACCATTTGTTGAATTTTGAACTTCGGAAATGCTAGTAAAACATGAATCTGGATAATTAGTGACTGCACAAACTGCTCTAATTGATTGAACAGGGGAAGTTGAAGTAGAAGGAACATCATCATTGCCACCGCCTTTGTTCTTCTTATGAACAACCGTTCCGACAGCTACTCCGACAATAAGAGCTGCTAAAACAACAAGAGAAACAGCTACGATGATTAGGCGCTTCCGCGTTTTTTTCCTGAATTCTTCTTGTTGAAGCGGATCTACTTTGCCATAGCCCTTGAAGGAATTGATTGTTTCCATCAATGGAGATTATCTATCTTTACTCGTTTTTGTAAATGGAGAGTGGAGAGTGTTCTAATGTGTGTGGGCTGTCTGAAATGGGGTTTATAAAGGACACTAGACGCCGTTGCCGGAGGGGGTAGGGTGGGGGGTGGGGGGGGGGAGTGGGGTAGACATGGGAGTTTTTCTATTTCGACTTCTGCGATGCTTCTGTCTTAAGATCTAATCTCATAATTTACGTAAATGCCCATTTCTTAATAAAAGTAGCAACATGATAATTACTACGGCATTGCCACTCCATTTTGTTTGACCATATACACATTCAGGGACGGAATCAGAGTTAAAAATATAAAAAAATAAATAAATAATTTTACGTTTTATTTTTAAATTTAAAAATAATTTTTGTAAAAGTTCGGATTCTTTACATAACTTTATAAGTGAAAGAATGATCGATACAGTAAATATGTATTTATGTCGACGGAGAGTTTTAAATTCAGAGTCTTAAGTGGGGCCTATAATCCTTCTTTGTTTGTCTGTCTAAAATATAGTTTAAAACACCTGTTAATACAAATAAAATATATTAATATGTTAATTAAGTAAAAAAGTATTTTAAAATTTAAGACTTAATAAAAATTGTTTGAATTATAAAAAAAATTTATTAATTTTATGCGAAAGTTAGTGTTAAAAAATTAAAATTAGATGAAAAGTATAAAATGGAGCTGGAATTTGTGAGGATATTAATGGACGGACACAAAGACAGATGAGTCCGGCTATCCACTCGGCAAGGTATTCTTTATATTTAGCAAAAGACCATATCCAAACTGTCCAAATTTAATATTTATTAAATCGCGCACAATTTTCTATTATATCTCTTAATATATTTTCTAATATATTTCATTTTGTATACTTTTTTTAGAAGTATTACTAAAAAAAGTGTATTAAAAAATGTTGGCTGCTCAAATAATTCAATATCTCTAAATAGTCCTATCAGCGTTTGACGAAACAATCCATCGCGCTTTATTTTGTGCTCAATTCGTTTATCCCAAAAGACTTTATTATTCTGATCGTTCAAGAGGCGATTGCGGAGCAGAGAACACCTTTTTTTTTTAGTAGAGTTAGTCGACTTAAAGGAGAGCACTGTCATACCTGGTCCTTATGTCTGGTTGAGGAAACTATCCTGGTTGTTGAAAAAGACTATTCTTTATCCGGATAGATATGTCCCTGAGGGACTATGCCGATTGCTGAATATAACATGGCTCATATATCAAATGAGACCTTTAGAATTTGGCGAAGGGTCAAAAGAATCAATCAGTCACTCATATAAATAAAGTACTATTCAAACTCTTATTCCTCGTATTATCCAACTTAATATCGTTATTATTATGTCAATTCCGATACTGATTTAAGAGGTAAAACGAGAGATAACCTCGCTATTTTACTTATCCGTTTATTCATTATTTTGCTATTTTCTTACCGCTCAAACAAAACCCGAAGATTAAACTTATTTGTCTAGTAGTTAGCTATCTATAGGTCTTTAAATATTTGTATAACTGGTGGATGGCCGGAGTAAATGGTATTATGAAGGCAAAAGGGCATATGGGATTCCATTTATTAGACCATTTGGCCTATTCTTACACGTTGCCATGTGACTTCATATTTGTAATGTGAACGTTTGGCAGCCTCTCCTCACCTCATCTCACCTCCTCCGCGTATACCGATAATCCCGCCATATATCGGTTTCCTTTTTTTTTTATATAATTTATTTATTTGGCATTTCTCCTTGTCTTTTTTATTTATTTTATTTTTATAACTCACATCCTAATAGAAAAAAGAAAATTATCGAAGATACGGTATTAAAATATTTAATAATAATTCAATTTTAAAATTTCTCATTTGAGATATTAAATATAAAAAGTTAAATGAGTCTGATTATGGCGTCAGACCACACAATTCTTGTCTTTCTCCTATTATTCACATCATAAACAAGTCTTAATTAGGGCTGCATGAGTTTAGCTCAACTGATTTTAGAGTTGTAGAATTGGTATCAATAACCAATATTCGAATTCCGACGGCAAAAATGTGATAATTTTAACCTCTCTAATGTGAGAGGTAATTTCTTGTGCGCACCAAATACTGAAATTCTAATTTGTAGGACCGTTAAGCCAACGTAATTCACATCTACACGTAAGAGATTTGCCTTTTCGTGTACCAAACAAGTCTTAATTAAGGTTAATTTCGGGTTTTTTTTTAAAGAAAAAAGAAAAATTATAGCTGGAATAGATTGAATGAGTTTCCGCGTGTTGGACGAAATAGAACAGCAAATATTGGAGTAAGTTTAACGCAATAAATGATTATATAAACTTTTGTCCTCCAAAAAAAGAATCTTTATATAAAACTTGTTTTATAAATTATATCCCTTTGCACCTTAAAAAAAGATGTTTGTTTGACTGTCATTTTTACAATTTTATGACTGTTAAGAGAAGAAAAGAACAACTCCATTGATAGATTTAACAAATTATAAAAAATTAAAATTTGAAAAATAGCTAAAACAAATTCATAATTAAAGATTTATTGATTGCATATGGACATAGCTCAACCGGTTATAATTCAAATCTCAGAAGAGGCAGTCAAAATATAGGAATTTTTCCCAGTTGTTTTGATTCGATCTTCTATGATCAGGGAAGCAATATATACTATAAAAGCCGCTCAGCCAAAGAAAGATGACGGAGAGTTGACCAAGTCTTCATAATTTACTCCCCTTTATTTTAGTAGGTTAATCTTTTTCTATGTCAGTTTTCCTTCCTTAAGCGATTGTAAAAAGATACTACGAGTCCTCTGTCTAACGCATCTAACTAGCTCACGTGATTCACCACCAACTTGACTCCTAAGAATAGAAGATACAGATTTTACAGCTACGCTCGAAACTACTGTTTAAGTAAACTTTCCCATAATAGGTAGAGTTCCGGGCCAAACGACTAAAATTTTAACCGTACCTATGATTAAGTGGACAAGCAGGAGGCCTACACATGATATTTTGGGTTGTGGCTTATCTGGTGGACTTTCCTTTAGTAGGCCCAATCAAGCTACTTAATGAATTTCTACTTTGGGCCGCGGCAACGAGGGAATAGTCCATTTCGTTTGAATTACAAGTCCAACATAAAGTTGGGCTCAAAATACTTCGTTTTTTAGTCAATTTCAATTAAAAAAAAAAAAAAGACTAAAGCGATAGAATGAAATAGCAATTTCAGTTAAGAAAAATTATGTCACACTCTGCCCATATACAAAGAAGCTAATGATTTTTTTTATTTATTGTAAAATATGTCAAGATGTAGACAATTGTTACACACACTATCTACGTCTTATTCATAATTAAAATCTCGAAAAAAAAACTTGGATAACTTTTATTCCAATTACTTCCATTTAATTAGATTTTTTTTATCATGGAATTAATTATAAGCAACACATTTCGGCAAAAATAAAAAAATGTTCTCACAAAATCACAAGCCCAAAGAGAATGGGAACCCGGTTGATCCCAACCAGCTACTACCAGAAATAAACCTCCCGGGAGTGAAACTTTGAGCTTCGGTTGCACTAGTTATCACTTTAAATCCTCTCCACTTTACCCTCCCGGATGTTCCTGCTCCAGCACCAGTATTCTGATACTCCCCATAAAATAGAGTATTAAGAGCAAAATTCCCACTCCATTCATGCCATCCAGCGGGATGAATTACATCAGTGATCGACGATTGCATAATCACTGTCCTTGAATAAGCCTTCCACGGCCTCCCGAGATACGTCGGGAAGTTCCTCTGAACCGGTCTCAAGTCAGAAGTGGCTCCAATTCGACATTTTTGAATTACAATTCCAGTATTTTGGTTCGGATCAGTTCGACCTTGTGCTGTAACCATATTCTTCTGTCCAGAATTCGGTCTACGGGCATGAATATCACAATTCTGTAAAACTGCTGCTCCGTTACCAAATATGAAATCAACTGTACCTGCTACGAGACACTCTACGAAGAATTGGCGATTGGAATGGACATAAAGGGTATCTTGATAGGCTAACATATCACATCTATAGAATGCCGATAAATCCGACCCTACTCGTAAGGCAACTGCTTGGTGCTTTGATGGTCCTGCTGTGTTTTGGAATGTTATATCCCTTGCCAAAAACCTTTCTCCTACTACGGCTGCATTTGCACGTGGCCAGAGAATGTACAAAATTAACGTTAGCCAAACACTTGATTAAATAATATTAATTAAAAAAATAATTTAATTAATCCTATCTTTTTCAATCAATAAAAATATACCATTATTCAACAAATCCACCAAACCAAATCTCGAAAATCACCTTTGCATGAATATGAATATAGAGTAAACGAAAAAGACTTATATTGAAGGAATCAACTCGAAAGAACTTTTCAATGAATTAATCATAATATATTTTTTTAATATCAACTAATTTAATGATTAAAAGGTATACTTAGTATCAAAAGGCAAAATTTCTCGTCTACAGGGTCCCACCAAACTGCCAGACACTCAGGTGGAAGATGTAAATCATGGTGACTTAATGACTCCGCAAACTGGAGGCCAGACACTGGTGCACACAAGAAACTACCTCATATTGGAGAGGTTGAAATTCCCACACAACCGCTACCAGCATTTAAATTTTGGACCCCATAACTAACTGAGCTACGCCCATACAGGTGATTAAAAGGTATACTTAACATATTAAATGGAGGTACTTAAAAAATGTTTCCTTTCAAATTAATCATAATATTTAAGAAGATTATAAAATATAAAATTTTTTTTGAAAGGGCTATAAAGTATAATTGACTGAATTGGCATGAAAAAAGTCTAGAAACACGTAGAAAAGAAACAAAACTTGGCCATCGCCTGGAAGGCACCAACTGCGGTCTTCTTCAGAAAAAGCTAAACAATACGAAACGCGATAACTACCTTACTAAAGTTAAAGGTTTTTTTGAAAGAAGAGAGGCGAAGCTAGAATGAAAAATGAAAACAATCTTAGTAGAAGTGTAAATGAGTCAAGCTATTCACGAGCTGTTTAGTCAATGTTTTGTTCAAATTTGAACCGGCTTACTAAACAAATGAACGGACGAGTTGAGTTCAAACCAAAATATATATTTTCTTATTTTATTTTAATTATTATATATAATATCTCTTTAAAAAAATTGAAGCCGAACTCGAGTTAAAATTTTAAAACTTCGTGCTCGAGTTGAGTAAAAAAGTCGTTTACACCCTAAATCCAAGTAAAATCAGGATGCGTTTACTTATTTTTAAACGCGTGTATATATTCATTATATTATTAAAATAATCAGACGTTGATGGTTTATAATATAAATTACATCTCATAAATAATTTAATGAAATATATATCTTATATAAGTAGTTATACAGTTATACGTAAATAATTCGAAAATATTATGATTTTTTTAAAAAAATAAAAAAAAGGAATAAACAATAAGTGGGAATGAAAGAAGAAAGGAAACTCACCAACAGTGGCAGAGTGGAAGGTAGTGCTGCCATCCACCACATTCCTACTTCCGGTGATGATAGTATTAGCTCTACCGTCTCCGACGAACATTATATTACTCTTCTTCTTCGGCACCTCCACATTCTCCCTATAAACACCGGCTTTAATTCTAATAATATATCTCCTCGTACTCCTTTCAGGCGCCGCCGCTACAGCCGCCGACACCGTTCTGTAATTTCCGCTTCCATCAGCCGCCACAACTACATTAGGCGTCACAGAAGGCGACTGCAACAACTTCCTATCACCAGCGGACAACCACTCCGGCCATCCACTAGCCGTTTCGTCTTCCTCCTTCAGCCTCCTTCCGCCGGTCAATTTCATTTCGTTTACAATATCCGTATCGGTCATATTTTTAATCATAGCCAAAACATTGCTGCACAATTTCTCCACGTGAATTTCGCCTTTCTCTAAAGTCTTACGAACTTTTTTATCGGCGTCGTCGTGAGAGAATCCGTCGAGGCAAGTTTCCTGATTGGTTATGGCGGAGCTGAGTAAAGTTTTCAAATCCTCCGCGTGCTGTTTAAGAGACTTTTTGGTAGGATACGCTTGCAGATCTGCCTCAGCTTCTCGGAGTTCATCGAGAGTTTCGTCGATTGTTTCTAAACAATCATGTAATGCGACCTTCTCACGCTTTGTGAGATCCTTTTTGGATGTTAATTTTTTAATGGCGAAGTAATTGTGTTCGACGGTTGTGATTGTGATGTTTAACGACATCTCAATTACGTCCTTTACATTTCGTACCTTTTTGTTTAATTTGGGGAAATTTGTTGCCAGAGTTGAGTAGCATAATTCAGGATACAGTGTGGAGCTGCAAGAGCTTTTAACGACGGCGTGAGCAGCGGCAGAGGAGATCTGGATTTCAGCATGTTGATCGTCGGAATGTTTCTTTCTGGAGTTGTTGATTCCAACTGCTAATCCTACTGTGGCTGCGATGAGCACAACGGCGGTTAAAAGTATGCCGAGAAGTCTCTTCTTTCTAGCAGAAAGGTTGGCCATGTGGAAGGTGGAGGAGATTAAGGGAGAAATGGCAAGAATGGAGTAGGAAGAGGAAGCTTACGTGGGGATATTTATGCCTAGAGGTGACGGCCGTGGGTTCTTACAATTTGAAAAAACAGAAGAGAAAAAAAATTATTCACGAGAATTTCAACATCTTCAATTTCAACATCTTCAATATGAAAATTTTTTATCTATAAAGTCGTTGAAGGACCATAATTTACATTATTTATTTAGACGAGAGGACAATTTGATGAAAATTTTGTAAGTTGAATGACCATAATATGTAAATTTATTTAAACGAGAGGACAGTTTAATGAAAATTTTGTAAACAACGAATAACGTTTTTATATATAAAAGATAAGAAAAGTTATCAACAAAAGTAACCAAAATTATTATGAGATTCCACGTGAATGGTGGGGTAGTTTCATTTTCCTAATTATTCTTTTGCTATTATATGATTGGATATATTTTTTATTTTATGTCTAACAAAAATTTAATTATTTATAAAATAAATTGTATTAAAATTTTGCAAAATAACCTATTTATAGTTATTAACATGATATTCTTTTCAATATTATCGCATTATGAATCTCTAAATAATTTATTATAATTCAATAAAGTTTATATTTAAAATTTTTAAGACCAAATAAATTATTTTCTCAACAATTAATAGTGTTGAATGTGAGTGTATGAACGATTTGGATTACCTAATATATCTTCTAATACATTCTGTAGGATACATTTTTTATAGAAGTTGTATTAATATAAATTTTAAAAAATAATAGATAAACTCTATATTCTAAAAAAATAAACATTAAAAAAGTTATTATAAAAATAAGTGTAGTAGTGTGTGGGTGCACTTCCTGTAAAACTCGTGCTTGAATTGTCTAATACATCATCTAATACATACAGTAAATTTAAAAAATAATTATAAAAAAATATACTAAATGATATATTAAAATAATCTCGACAAAAAAGAATATGGGTAAAGAGGTGGTCTTGACTGCATAAGAGCAGAGAGGATGTTGTAATCAAATGCAAGTTGTAAAACAATTGGGCACTAAAGTTCATCATATAAGTCGCCATTTCCCCCTCGGTTCAAGAGCGCATCAATGTTGGAATATATGTGTAGATCTTTTTCAATTTTTTTCCCCCTCTCGTTTTCCAACTTTTAACATAATTAATTGCTAAAGAATCTCATAAATTCTATGTTTATATCCACTTGATCTGTATTTCACATGCTAATTTATAATATAATTAAGTGTACACGACTCATTAATAATGTTATTAGCTCCGTTTTATATTATAAAATAAAATTATTATATTTAAAATTTAATATTATTTTCGTTTCATATTAACTGTTGTTTACATATAATATTTTTTGTTTCAAAATATTTCAAATAACGGCCTGTATTCGATAATGGGACATTTGTAACAAATTTATACCTTCTCTATTTACTCGACGAATTAAAGGGATTTTTTGTCAACACGACTTTAGCTTCCTCTTCTAGTATAGGCTTGGGAGCCCTCGCCCAAACTAGTATTTTACAGAGAGTCGACATTAATAACTGGACATGATGAATTTAGTAGATCATTTTAGGATTAGTAAGTTTAAAGGATCGAACATATCCAATTTTTACAGTGCGATGTCGCGGACTAGTTGTACCCACCCTTTCTTTTTTGGGGTCAATATCAGCAATGTAGTTCTTCCAATGATAAACCTAATCCTGGAAATTTTAGCGTTTTACACATATACCTTATGATACAATATAATAAACTCTTAGAAATAATTCAAATAAACTCGTATTTTCAATGAAGGACAGTTTCTATTTAGTTTTAAATTAAGACAATTTAATCAATTTTTAATACTTCTGTTTGATAGATAATATGAAACGGAGGGAGTGTTACAAAGAAGATTTTCCTTTACAAGCATTTTTTCTTAAGAAATACCCCTATTTAATTAATGCATCACTGCATAGTAATTTCTAAAATCTAAATACATTCACATTTGATAATAAAAATTTGAAATATGAAGAGAAAAGATGAAATTTTAAAAAATAGAGTTTATTAAATTAATATAAGAACGTTAGTAATATTTCATCCTAAAAAATATATTAATTTCATATTTTTCTGTCTAAAATAACAAATAATCTTATATTATGAAACAGTATAAAATAGCTGCATCTTAATTATTGTCTTGTGTAGTTATTAGGTTGCTAGGGTTTGCTAGGGTTCATGACTTTGGTCATTAATGTGAAAATTAATTGTTGCCTACAAAGAATGAATTTTAGACTATTTAAGTTTCAATTAACTTATTTTAATTAGTTAGCTGTATTTGGGTCCATGAGGTTAATGAGCTTTAATATATATATATATATATATATTGAAAAAATTTGAGCTTGGGTCTAAAGCACTCTAAAAGGTACCTCAAGAGGGGAGGACCGCAAAAGTGTTTATAAGTTATAATTATTTTTCTTTAATTAGCCGATGTGAGATTCTCAACACAACACACCCCTCTCGCGCCCAGGAATGGAATGGACATCTGGTGCGTGGAATTTTGCAGGATTGGACATCTGGTGGTGTGAATTTTGCAGGTGGCCCAACAACTGGCTCCGATACCATGAAAGAATTTAGGCTTGGGTCTAACTCACCCCAAAAGGTACTTCAAGAGGGAGGACTGCCCAAGTGTTTATAAATTATAATTATTTTTCTTTAATTAGCCGATGTGGGATTCTCAACATATATATATATATATAAGTGGTTGAAAATTGAACAAATAAAGACAATAACTCAATAGGCATGCATGATGATTATAAATTTATAACTACTCCATTAATTAAAAGAATTTTACTACTACTAATTAACTCCTAAATGAATAAACTTTTTTTTAAACCATAAGAGAAATTAGATATAAAAGGCATGGACAATTTGAGCTTTTTTTTTATTTAACCATGAATTTTTTATATATAATTATTTTTGTTAAAATAGTAAATATATATGCAGCGAAATCTACCTAAAAATAAATTTTTCGGTTTCAAAGTTTTCACCAAACTGTCAGACGTGTAAGTAGAGAATGTAAATCATGATGACTCAGCTATCCTGTAAACTAGAAGTCAGGTCCTAATGTGCAAAAGGAACTAAGGTTGAAATTCCCACACTTTCACTGCCAAAATTTAAACCCGACGCCCAGGTGGAGGATGTAAATCATGGTGACTCAGCGGTCCTGTAGACTAGAGGCCAGGACCTGGTGCGCACAAGGAACTACCTCCCACATTTGAAAGATTGAAATTCCCACACTGCCACTGCCAGGATTTGAACCTTGGCTCTTGGACCAACTCTGCAACCCCAGAACCAACTGAGTTACGCCCATGCGAGCTGCATTTTCTATTTCTTAAGCTAGAATTTGGTTAATTTCCAGATATAAGCAAAGTTTGGAATATGTTTACTTTTAAGTTTGGTACAGCTGATAAAAAGACTGCTAATGTTAATGTGAAGTTACAAGTTTGACCTTTATATGCGATTTTATGATAAGAAAATTCTGAGCCAAAATCTAACCTTTGAGTGTGAAATCAGATTCTATGTAGAACTCGTAGATTAAATTCAAATTAGTTAAAATTGTGTACCTTTCAATACCGGCCGCAATTGAAGAGGTAATTAAAGGAAAAAAAAAAAGTTTGGAATATGCCATAATAGTATTAACACCGACAAAAGTCCTAATATCTTTAATTGTACAGCTAATCTTCATTTGTCTAATTCTGTTGATTTATTAACGTTGGATAATTTAAACAAATTAAGCAGAAATATTATAAAATAAAAAAGGATAAATTAAAAAGAACAATCATTTTCATTCGATTAATAAATTAAAAAGAAATTGTTTAATTGGTCAATAACACACCCTTGAGAAAATTCAAAGGCCAACCACCTACCTTCTCCTTTTGAATGATGCCCAAATTATGGAGTGATAGAAGGTACATAGAATGTGGATTTTGTAAGCATAATTTCTTTAATTTTGTGTATTTTCAAAAATATATTGCATGCATATATTACTTTAATTGTTATAAAAACACGAAGTTTCTCGCCTTCAAGAAATCTATCAAACTGCCAGACGTCAAAGTAAAGAATACAAATTATGATGACTCAATATTGTAGGCAATATTGTAGAGTAGATGTCCGTTAGTATAAAATATAAATATATTTTTAGTTTTTTTAAAAGGGAATAAATATTCATTTTTGTTTCTGAAAGGAATAAATATGTATTAATTAGTTTATTTTTTGTTATTGGTCGTATTAGCTATCCTTTTGTGACATTTACCAGATTCTCGTACTTATTACACGTGTTTGATGCTAATGCAATTAATTAACACCCGCACATATGTCTGGAAAGGATTTTGTCTTTTTTGTTTTCTTTCTTAAGAGGGAAGAAGTCCAGAAACCATCTCACAAATGGAAGTGACGTCATTTAAAAAAAAAAAACTATAGAATAAGGAAGTAAATCTACTTCCTCCGTTTTATTAAGGTGAATAATGGAAGATAAATAATTTTTATTATATGTAATTTATTATTATATCAATTGCACAATTATAAATGTTATATAATATAGAGAGAGTAGAAGTTTGGTTTAAAATAAATTTGTAATAAACTAAACTTTTTAACATCATTTACGTTTCAATCTGTCCGTTTTGGAAGGGAGCTAATTTGCTAACGTTTAATTTTATATAATTTACTATGACATCAATTGTACAAAGTTAAAAATGTATATATATAATAGAAGTTTAGTTTAAGATAAACTTGTAATAAATTAATTTGTAAGAGGATAAAATTGACTTTTTAACATCATTTACGTCTCAATCCGTCTGTTTTGGAAAGAACTAATTTACTAACGTGGAAGGGTCTCATTCACATCCCACTTTACGTTGCAACTAAATGGCGTAAATATAATATTTACATCATAATTTACATCTCTTTCCTGATTTCACTTTAACTAAACTAAGGTTAAAAGGAATTACTCATATAATTTTTTGTGTTTTTCTCTACAAAAACTAATACTAGTTCAAAGGATAAGAAAAGGAATAGCCTAATAGGGATGCAACTTGACTTAGAAAAATAAAAATAATAAAAAGCTTTCTATATAAAAAAACAAATAGTTAGGTAACACACATGCTTAAATTAATATACCTCAAAAGTTATTGTGTAGCCTTTTTTTTAAAAAAAAATTATTTGTATCCGAATAAAGTATTATCTAGCTGTCTACCAAGCTTTTTAGCGTTTCTTTTTTCTTCAAATTAATAAAGAATTTTATAATTTCATCATTTGTGTCTGCAAGAATCTCTTAATCACAACTATTCTTGCTAACTAAATAATTGAAGCTATATAATTAACAAAGTGGAAGATAATTATGTCACTGGATTATTCATCTCTGGTTCATTAATCGTGAAAAAATAAGTATTTTAAGTAATTAAAAATAAGTATCTATAAAAAAATTATTTTAAATAAATTAATATAATAATTTTATTATTAATAATAATATCAATAAGTATAAACAGTTCTAAAAGCAACATTACAATAGCTTTTCCAAAATCAACTTTTTTAAGCTAAAGACAATATAATAAGAGATAAATTATAACTTAAAATAAATTAAAAGTTGCTTACTGGCCATACTATTTTCTTTTATATCAATTAGTATATAATTTTTTTCCTAAAATAAAAAAAACAAAGAGGAAGAGAAAATTTTTTTAAAAAATTAAAGTGAAAAAGGACTCGCCTTTTACTTTGTGATGCATTGGATTCTTATTAATTGTTCTCATAATGGATTGAAGTAAACTCCATATTAGATTCTTCCACGGCGGCTCGTTTCAAATGTTTTTTTTTTTTTCTTTTCTTTTCTATAGTTTTATTGTGATATTTATTGCAATTTTTGTCTTTGTTCTTGATAGCAAACAAGAAGAAAAGTATATAGAGATATTCCTTGCTTATATCCTCTTCGTTTGTATAAAATCAAATTTCATATTAGTATATATTTTATATTACACGAGAAAATTGCGAAATAAATAAAATTATTCATAATTTTTGCAGAGTTAAGATATCGGTTTATGTTATTAAAATATTATAACAGATTAAATAATTAATTAGTGAACGGATCAGAGAATTCTGTAAAATATACACGATATGAGTGGTGCTTTCTTGCAATAAAAGTTGTTTTTATTAATTAATTAAAAAGATTATTAAAAAAATTAATTAGAAGGATTAGCCATTGAATCATGCCTTTAATATAATAAAATAATTGCACCTAATTTGATTTCTTTTCGCTTTTTTTTTTGGGGGAACAAAATCATTGCACATGGTTAGGGACCCATACTCACCATATATTTTTAACTTTGTCAATTTTTTTTTTTTAAAAATCATCTCTAATATCTTTTTTAACAATAAAATTTATAATTTAATATATTTAAATGAAAAATAAATATTATAAAACATGATGTTACACTATGTGTTACGAATAATTCCAATTTTTTTGGGTTATAATATTTCCTTATCTTCTCTAAAAACAATTATAGCATTTTTTTTTTTTTTTTTAGGAAATTGGATAATGTTGTTGACGGCTGGTTCTTTAACATTGGTCACCGTTTAGACAATATCGTCCTAGAACAAATTATTAAGATAAAGAGGACAGATAAGTTGAGAGCCTCCTTCCAAGTTCAAACATGGCAACCGACAAGGTGTACGGGAGCATGGCTTGATCTCTTACTTAGAATTTTTTAATGACATGTTAAGTGAGAGTTTATGAATTCGAGTCATCTATAAAAGAGTTTAATATTGTATGTAAACTTAGTATTACTATTTGGAGAACTTACGCCCTTTAATCCCTATCGAATTAGTTGATGGCTCTCAAATATCAGTTTACCATAAACACGGCAACCAACAAGAAGGTGGGCGGTACCATGGTTTGACCCTATCACTTAAAATCCTCTACACGATATGTTAAGTGAGATTCTGAATTCGAGTCGGCAACCAACCATGAGCCGACCACCTTGTATTTTAAATGCAAATTAATCTCCTAGTTAGTACCATTGATTGAGCAAAAATTTTAAAAAAATCTTCATAGAATATCATTTAGTGTGTCAATTTCTTATTACTACTATGTATAAAGACCATAATACCCTTTCAAAAATATTTTTTTTTGTGAATCCAATTTTTGTAATGAACGATATTTTTATCATATGTATAATATTTAAATAAGATTTTAAGACGATATTAAATCTTTTATTGGACTTGATAAATTATGTTACTAAAATTAACTATAAATATATAAATAATAAGGATGTATGATTTATAAAAAAATAGCAAAACTAAATTGTAATTTGAATAATTTTTTTTGAGAAAATGTAATTAAACAAATTTTTTTGGGAGAAAATTATTGGGTTGAAGCTTTCCAGGCAGAGTCCTCCTTTTATCCACGTTGTATTATTGCTTTGGCAAATTTTCAGGGGCTGCTTGCTTGCTAGTCGTGTCAACTCAACTTGTGAAAATGGAAGGAGAAAGACAACTGTAAAGTAACTACAATACCACGGGAAGACTGTGTCGTTTCTTGGGTGTTTGGGGGGGGTGGTCCAATCCAGACTCCAAAATAGTAGTACTACTCTCACGTGACAAGTTCGTTAGCGTGATATTTTTCACTTAAAATCTTCCACATGATATGTTAAGTGAGAGATTATGAGTTTGAATATATTTAGTGAACGGTTTAATGATGCATACTAGCCTAATATTGTTGTTTAGGGGGCTCGTGTCTTTCAATCATTTTCGGATAGTTGCAACATAAAAGTGGAAGGAATGTAAATCTCCCTCCACGTTAACAAATTAATCCCTCAAAAAACTGATGGATTGGGCCGTAAATGATATTAAAATGTTCACTTTATCCTCTTATAAATTAGTTTATTACAAATTTATGCTAAACTAAACTCTTACCTCATATATATAACATTGCGTAATGGATATAATAGTAAATTATATATAATAAAAACTATTTACCTTTCATTTTTCACCTTAACTAAATGGAGGGGAATGAATGTGATTTACTTCCCTCTAATAATGATTCTCCTAGTGAAAGTAAATAGTGTCACTCTCTCTCTCTCTTCCCTTCCCCTTCCTCCTCTGCGAACCAAATTAGGACTAAGTTACTCAATAAATAATTTAATATTACATGTCAATCTTATGCAACTGTTTAAAGGACTTATATCTTCTGATCCCTTACAAAATTAGTCGATAATTATTGAATATCAATAAAGAAACGAAGGTGTTGCATAGATAGTAAGGTTTTTGTTGAGAATCCCACATCGGCTAATTAAAGAAAATAATTACAACTTATAAAGACTTGGGCAGTCCTCTCCTCTTGAGGTATTTTTAGGGTGAGTTAGGCCCAAGCCCAAATTATAGCATAGTATCAGAATTAGTTGTTGGGCTGCTCGAGTTGGGCCAGATGTCCATTCCTAAGCGTGAGAGAGGTGTGTTGAGAATCCCACATAGTCTTATAAAGACTTGGGGGTGAGTTAAGCCCAAATTCTAACGGTTTTTTATTTGAATTTTCACTGAAAAAGAGTTCTTCCGGATTCTAATGACTGACGTTGAGTGTCAAATTTGCCAAGTATTGCTTTTATTGCTATTCTTGGAATCTAATTAATCAATCAATTCTACAATGACAAGAGTGATTCATTAATAATTTAGAAAACGATAAGAAAGTGGGATTCATCAATAATGAAAGAGAAATTAGTTAAAATTGCCCTCCTTTTTTCTACCATTTATATATACTATTATTTACGAGTGGTCGAAAAGCGAAAATCATATAATTTATATAAATAAATTATATTTTCGTCATTCAACTAAGAAGAATTTGTAAATATAATAAGTATTTAGTTAGAATTATGCATTTATTTTGCGGGAGGGAAGAAAAAATAATGCTCAAGTTCGCAGAATATAACACCTTTTTTTAGAAACTCTAGCTCGGTTCGAATTCGATCGAGTTTATTGATTTTGGCTTGATTTTGATTATTTGTGTTGAGTTTGAGCTTGAATTCGAACTCAATTTAAAAATAATTAAAATAAAATAAAAAAATTATATACTTACTCGACAAGTTCGACGAGCTATCAAGTCAGTGTTAATGAAATTCGAACTTAGCCCGTTTTTTTTAACTAAATTTTGACCGAACTGTTTACGAAAAGTCTGACTCATTAAAAAAGAGAAAATATTGGGTTGGATTAGTAACATTCGGCCCATTTGAAAACTTTAATGGGCCATTTTAAGCCGAGTTGTTAAATTAGCCCAATACTTTATCCATGATGAATGTTGTCCGTTGGATCCGAACCATATGCCCGATTTGAAGCACCATTCTCAAATCGCCTCCATCTCCTCCGCAGCTGAAGAGCTTGCCGCCAGAAATTTCGATATTTGCCGTCTTCTTCCAACTCTATAGGTATGTATTTGTGCTTGTTCTTGCAATTTTCACTCGGTATTATTTTGCTTGCTGTTCCGTTTTTCAGCGACTTTTGAATTCTTTTCAGCTTCTGTTATTGCTTGCAAAGCAATTAGCCGCAGAATCGTGTGTAAGCTCTATAGCATTTTACTTCGCGCTGCTCCTCTGCGTTTTATTTTAGCTATTTTAATCTGGAAACTTCAACAAAATTGTTTTCAAAACTGTTTTTAAGCTGCATGAATTTTTCGTTTGATGAAATAAACAATCGAATCATATTCACAAGAATGAGCTATTATAACCTATTTGGTTGCTGGTTTGTTTATTTTGCCTTCTGAGGTCCATTCAGATTATGTATTGAACTTATCATGTGGTGGAAACGAACTCTTTATCCTAGTTGGTTTCTATGTACATTTTTTTTCCTGCATAGAAATATGTAAGCTTATTAATGTTTGTTGATAATTAGGACTGCTGTAAATCAGCAATAAACTGAGGTTCCTTTTGGTTCGAAAGATTTTGAGAAAGTGAAGTTACATGCTGCAATTCTTGTGGGTATAACTTAATTGCAATGGGGGAAGATCATTCCTATAATCAGGAAGGAAAAAGAAGAAATAGGGGCAGAAAGGAAAAGAATAAACATGATTCTTTTGGTAGAGATAATTTGCCCAAGAATCATGGTGGCCGACGGGAAGAATCTTTCCCAACTCAGAGATCCTCGAAACACCAGAACGTATCTGTGCCTCAAACATTTTTCGTCAGGTTTTGAATGGATTAAGTACTTGGTTTTTGTGATATAAAGTGTAGGGGCTATACATTCTCACACGTTGAGTTCTTTATGGTAGGAAACAGGTTGATCCAGAAACAGCTAAATATTTTGCAGAGATTGCAAATGTTATTGAAGGTTCTGAACTTGATTTGGAGGAGAGGTCCGTTATATGTGGAAATGCTTTGGAAGAGGCTAGAGGGAAAGAAGTAGAACTTGCAACTGATTACATTATAAGCCACACTTTACAAACTCTTCTCGAAGGCTGTTCAGTGGAACACCTCTGTGGCTTCCTAAGAAGCTCTGCTAAGGACTTTTCCCATATCGCCATGGATAGGTCCGGTTCTCATGTAGCTGAAACAGCCTTAAAGTCTTTGGCTATGCATCAGGATATTGCCACCGACTCTCTGATTGAGGGGACTCTATCTAGAATTTGCAAGGTATCAAGTTTCTTCATTACCAAGGTTACTCTAAATTTCCTTATCCTCCGAAGTTTAACTGGATGCTACAGGTTCAATTGCTGTACGGCGGGTTATCTCCATCTTTCATATGTGGGTTATGCATGCAGCAAAGATGCATATGTAGATATATGCACATGCAAATGCTTGTACATACGGGCATACATGGTGCATGTAAAATAAAATAATCTGAATCATCTTACACTAAAATGTCTGAATTATTTTAGGAACTTCACTTTGATGCTTAGGTTTTGGTAAGTTCCTCTGGATTTGCTTATCACTTTTCCCCCTCTTGCTGCTTAGATGATCGTGGAGGATCCTGTTGGCCTGATGTGCAACTGTTATGGATCTCATGTTCTTCGAAGCCTTTTTTGTCTTTGTCGAGGAGTGCCCTTAGATTCATCAGAATTCCATAGTACTAAGTCATCAGTTGTGCTAGCTGAAAGGTTGAATATCAGAACATCTCAGCTAAATGATAACAACCTTCAACATCTTCAGCCGAGATTTCCTGAGTTACTGAAGTTCCTTGTATCTGGGATATTGGACACTGCCCAGAAAGATATGGCTGCACTTCAAGTTAACCAATACAGCAGCATGGTTCTTCAGGTATGTTTTACTAGCCAGTTCATATTTCTTCATTCTACTTCCTTCTAACATAAAATTTTAAATTAAATGGACTATGTGGTCTTACTTTAGACCTCTATGTCAAAATACAGGGCAAAATCTTTATCTTATTCTTCCAAGCTTTTTTTTTTTCTTTTTCCTTTTTTCTTTACCTGTATTTTCATCTATGAGGTATAGGGACAAATACTTGAGTTTATAGCTATGCATTTCCTTATTGAAGTTTCTCCTTGACGAATACATTTTCATTAACAGACTGCTCTGAAGTTATTAGCTGGTGAAAGTCAGCTGCTATTACGTTTCATTCCGATTCTTCTCGGATGTAGCTCGGAAAATGTTGGTGAGGATAATCTTATTGAAACAACGGTTGTGCAAGATCTTTTGAGTCTAATGGAGGAAACTGCGTTCAGTCATTTGATGGAGGTGATATAATCGATCCAATATCTACTTCGTTCTCTACATGTTATATACCGAATTGGCAACTTTACCACTCCTCTTACATTGGAATTTCTTCCACATTGATTTCTGGCCTGTGTTTTCTCTGTTCCATTTGTTAATTCTTCTCATGACTTCAGAAATCAAAAGAATCACCATAGTTTCACCAGGAGTGTGATGTTTATTTGGATCACTCAAGTTTCTACTTCCACTGTTGTGGACCTTTGAAATCTACTTAATAGACCTTTGAGCTTTTGCTTTTAATGTCCATTGTCGAAATCTAAGTGTTCAAAGACTGAGATGTTGTTTTATTAAATAATCTATACACCAACTTGCATTAGTTTGCATAAGACAATTTTTTATGTACTGCTCCTGCTGTCCAAGAATGGAGGTTCATTTTTCCTATACATTTTGTTTAGAAAAGTGGATGTTCAATATTGGAGCGAGGGATGATTACGTAAGCTTGTTCTTAGTGTTTCTTCCACGTAATTCTGATTGATTAAGCTGTTTAGCTTCCTTGAAATTCTGATTGTTCTGAAATTTATGCTCTCAACAGGTTATCTTGGAAGTGGCTCCTGAAACCTTGTACAATGAATTATTCTTCAAGATATTCAGAAATTCGCTGTTCAGTCTGTCGTCTCATCAGTGTGGGAACTTTGTTGTGCAAGCTTTGATTTCTCATACCAGAACTCAAGACCAAGTATGTCATCTGAAATGCTTTGCTTATGTATTTTTTTTTCATGTCTTGCTCATAAAACTGAATTTGATTGCTTTTCCTGGAGTTGAGTAACAATCTTCCACGAACCACCACCATACATAAACCATAAATATATGCATGTGATATAAACAGAACATATACGCTGTTTAGGTACATGGTATACTTAAAGGGATGTTTGCTCACATGCATGGATGAACACAAGCATCTCCATTGTAGTTCATTTAAAACATTAGTTTTGGAGCGAATTCCAACACCTGCTTAACATAAAAGCCTTATTCTGCTGTTATTTTTCCTTCTCTTTCTTTTTTCCCCAGATAACTCTATTTATTAAAGTTGCTTTATTCTGATTATCTTTTAATCTTTTTTCTCATAATATGGATACTAGATGGAGATTATTTGGGAGGAGCTGGGTGCAAAACTCAAGGATCTTCTTGAAATGGGAAGGTCTGGTGTTGTAGCTTCTATTGTTGCAGCATGTCAAAGACTTCATAGCAATGAGAATAAGGTTAGAGTGGCAATTCATAATCCCTTATTTTTGTAAATTTTTTGAATCCAGTTGAATATTCCTTCTCCTCAAGCTAAGACTTCTACCGTCTTTTCTTTCTGTTGGGGTTTTGGTGGGAGGCAGGAGGTTTGTTGTTCATCTAATGAACATGCATATCCTAGAACACTTTTTGAAGAGTTTATTTCTGAAGTATTTGTGATTAAAGAGACCAAAATTGCTTGCATGATCTCCATTTGTTGAGAAATAAATTAATTAATTACTTAGCAATCCAACCTAAAAATTACATAAACAAATCAGACATGCTATTTCCTGATTACTGATTCTCCCTTCGTTGTATGTTGGCAGTGTTGTCAGGCTCTTGCTGCTGCTGTTTGCGAAGTTAACGAGTCTCCAGCATGTGTAGTTTCAAAACTACTATTTCTTGACAACTATTTCTTCTCGGAGGATAAGTCTAGCTGGAATTGGCCAAATGGTGCTAAGATGCATGTTGTGGGTTCTTTAATGCTGCAGTCAATTTTCAGACTTCCGAGTGTATGTCTCTTATGTTCTCCTCTCTTATCCCCCATATTGTGCTGGTTTTCTATTTCCTGATTAAAGTTCCTTTTAGATTCCGTGTGTCCTGGAGCCTTATCTATTTCTATTTGTCATGGCACTTTGGTTACCTCCTTTCCTATTCTACAGGAATTCATACAGACTTATATCACTAGTATGACTTCTTTGGAAGAGAGTCAGATTCTTCAAATGTCAAAAGACCCCAGTGGCTCACGGGTAGTTGAGGCTTTTCTCTCCTCCAATGCTTCTATGAAACAGAAGAGGAGATTTGTTCTGAAGTATGTTCTGCTATGTTGTTCATGCTTAACTATTTTACCTGCTATGGTTTCGTGTTGGTAGGATATACACTATATTAATTATTTGTTATCTCCATTTTTCAAGGCTTCGTGGACATTTTGGAGAGATTTCAGTACATCCTTCTGGGTCATTCACAATTGAGAAATGCTTCAACGCCAGCAATTTGTCTCTGAGAGAGATGATTGCATCAGAACTGTTACCTGTGCAAACAGAACTTGACAAAACCAAGCAGGGGCCTTACCTCTTGAAGAAACTTGATGTTGAGGGGTAAGCTGCTAGCGTCATCTCTTTCCTTGGGTACTATATTTATTTGTTAATTTTATGAAGAGATGCATCGAGAAGTGTGTTGCCTGCTTTTGCAATTTTTCTAAGCTCCTGTCTTGGAATCTTTCCTTTGGAGTTTGGTGCATCAAATTGCTTGGACTTCCCATGGTAATGGGCTGTTGTTTGACTTCTCTGTGTCGATATTGCAACACTCATAACCTCCCTCTTTCTCACCTTCTTACCTGTCCAGGCTGGCCTTTTTTGAGTTGCATAGCAGGCACAGCCTAGTTTCCACTGCTATGGTGTATGCCATGGAATAGCTTAATTTTCTTATCTTTATTCTATACAGGAGAAATTTGGTATATGAAAGATTATTTATTCTTTGCATGATTTGATAATCAGACCTCTAGATAAAGGAGTGGAGACCTCATTGACCACTTAGTTGAATAATTAAATAAGTCATGAATAAGTGTTCTGTTGCTCCTGATTATCTGAAGTGAAGGAATGCATGATCAAAATAAATTTTTGCGTGCAATCTACATGCTGCCAGGCTTTCTTGTTCAATCAGTCTCGTAGCGAGCAATACATTATGTTGGGAGTTTTATTTATTTCTTCAATTTATTTACTTTCATTTGGCTGTCGTAGATTTGCAAAACGACCTGATCAATGGAAGCTAAGACAAACTTCTAAGCAATCTGCTTACAAAGAATTCTGTGATGCTTTTGGACCTTCTGAAGCTAAAGCATCAGGAAAGAAGAGCTTTCTTTCAGAACCTTATCATAAATCTCAACCAGAAAAGTTGAAGGATGTGTGGAAAGAGATTAACACTTGCCTTTCTGGAGTTACCCGTTCTTCGGCTTCAAATTTCTTGTCTCACCAAGGGTCAAAAGCTAAGTTGGGCCGGAAGCGGACACAAGAAAGCATGGATGCAACCAATGGTAATAATATGAAATTCAAGAAGAAAAAAACACATAACAGAAAATAGTGGTACTGAGATTGAGTAAGAAGAGCTGCTTACAATGATGAGATCCAAATAGTATGACGAGCAAGAAGAAACGTGGCAGGAAAAGTGACTTGTTAGAACCTTTAGGCTAAAGGTATGTAAGTTATTTATTTGTTTGTGTTTCCTCTCCCCCTTTTCATTGAATCACTTGTTAGTAGTTCCTTCAGAAGTTGTTGGTTTTCTTTAGAGGCGAAAAGATCTAATAGATTTTGGTCCTCCTTTTCTGTAGTAATTTTCAGCTAAGCATTGTCAATTTTGATTTATAGGAAAACTTGATGCTAAAAACGAATCTATTCACATCCATAAACTGGGATTACATCTAAGAGCAAAATTTGCTGCTACTAACAAATACAAAAATTGAAGGATCCTAAATTCTCCTAAATACTTGTCCATTCTATTGGATAAAGATACACTATACTCTAAAGCAAAAGTATGTTTCTCTCTGAATCAAGAACAGGGCTAGTTAGTCTTCTCTTCTTTTTTTGTGCTTTGGTCTGAGTTGTTCCATGGAGGCCTGTACCTGACACAAGAGCATGATATCCTAGTGAAAAATGTATTGTAGGAAAGCCTTGGAACTTTTGGGATTTAGGAAGTTACTTGTTCTGGGTAGGATTAGATCTACTCGGTGGAATCCTCCGAAAGCTTGAGTCCACCTTTTTGAATGGATTCTGCTTCTGCCCCTTTCCTTGTCCCTTGAAACCTTTCAGAATTTGTGAAGATGAAGCCATACTTGATACTGGTGACGACGAATGGATTTTGCTCAAGAGGAGACGCGATGCTTGCGTCGTGCAACACAAGGAACTGATGGTGAACACAAGTATAAGAGCAAAAACAGCCATTGCCCTGTAATGGAGCTTCATGTTTCTGAACCAAGAAAAGGTGAATATTGTTTGGTTTTTATGCTGTAGACTACTAATAAGCTCTTGATTTTGAGTGTGGTTTTTGATCAAAAAAGATACTTTGGAATGGAAATTTATATATGCTGTTGTTGGGGACTATAATAAATAATATGCAGGGGATCTGAATTAAGTGGGATCATGTGATGCTTTTTTTGACTAAAGCTTTCTCACGTTATTATCTCAGGCTTCTTCCAGATTAGTTTGTTACAGTTTCAGTAAAGTCATGTGACCTGGCACGTGATATATAATATATTAAGAGCAGCAGAAAGGGTTTGGATTTTTATATTCTGATTTTCTCTGAAAACCATGATACTATAAGGTTGAATTCAAAAAGTTAGCCTCTTTTTGTTTGAATATGTTTGGATTCAAAGTTCAAATTGCAGGAAAAAAGAAGAGGTTGGCTGTGGGGCTTTTGTTCTCTAGTTGTGAACTAGATGGGATCCAGCCAGAATAATGTGATTATTGGAAAAGTCCCTCTTTTCTGGTTTTACTGAAACCTGAAATTTCCAGATTATTCCCTATGTACCATAGCAGAAACTGGCTTCTACCCTACTAGTAAAAGCTAGCTCAGATTTCATGAGGACCCTCCGAGTAATTTAGTGATAAAAATATTCGTAAAGTGCTTGCATGAGCGTAATTTAGTTGGTTTTGAGACTTGAGAATTGGTAATAAGGTCTAAGGTTCAAATTCTGGTGGTAGCAGTGTATGAATTTCAACATCTCCAATGTTGGGGGTGGTTTCTCCAGTCTATAGGAGTGATAAAAGCACTCGTAAAGTGCCTGCATGAGAATAGTTCATTTGGTTCTGGGACTTCAGAGTTGATAATAATGATCAATGTTCAAATTCTGGTAGTAGTAGTATAGGAATTTCAACATCTCTAATGTTGGGAGTGGTTTTTTGTGAACCTGGCCTCCGGTCTACAGGATTGTTGAGTCATTATGATTTTACACTCTTCACCTGGACATCACACAGTCTGGTGGAGGTCTTAAATACGACGGATTTCACTTTTTAGTAAAAAAAACACCCCTAAAGTTCTAGGGGAAACATGAAGGAAGTGATCGAATGTTATTTGATTTGTTAAGTGAGAACGGTTTGGTTGTATGTTAGTTGCCTTCTATTGTTGTTTAGGAATTTTGTACCTTGTATTCTTTTTGTATTAGTGGATAATTGTTTGATATCGAGTTAAAAAAAAAAAAAAAAAATCTCCCAAGAGGAAGAGGATATGAGAGTGTGACACCTTGACAATGTGATAAGCTTGGGAATTAGGTGAGAGAAAAATAATTTAAAAAGTAATCCTTTTTGTGCTTGTTTCTAAAATCGAGGCACGGCCACGTTTCTATTTCTTTCGGAGTAAAGCCCAATTCATACTTGGGTTTTAGTTTGAGTGGGTGGGCTTTGGGTTGGGGGATCCAAAGCTTCACTTTAAGCACGTGAGATGGCCCATCAGCTCCACTGCTTCACAAATGAATGACTAAGTAGCTTCAACGAAGTTTCACTGTTTTTTTCTTCAATGATTCATTTTAAAATTCGTAAGGAGATATATATAAATAATTTTAAAAATTATAAAAAAAATATTGATTCATAAATAAAAACATATTTTGAATAGAAAAAAATAAAATTTTCATCTAAGAATGAACAAACTAATTTGAACAATTTTATAAATAATAAATAATTGTACAAAATTAAAATTAAAATGTGACATTAAGAACACTCCTTATCAATGCAGAAACATCTAGGCTTGGTACAAATAATATGTATTAAAGTGTATACTATGGGCTTGTTGCAAATAATATGTATTAAAGTGTATACTATGGGCTTTGAATCATATGCTGAGTAGAAAAAAATTTCAAAATACTAATAAGATTTTTTGGAAGGGCAGAGATCGAGCTGTAAACCAATAAAGGAGAAAATAAATATAAAATACTAGTGCCCAACTCCCAATGAAGCTTTTTTCCCCTTATCTTCATTTTTTTTTATTTACGTAAATTTTTTTTTCAATTTTTAATCCATTTAACATGGATCTTTGTCTTCCATGGAAAAATAAAAAAAGAAAAAAAAAATTCCATTTTGACGGACATAGGGATCTTCACGGCCTCGACAGTCGACAGGCAGACAATTCGGATTTCTCCTTTTTTTTAAAAAAATAATTATAAATTATTTTAATTTTTTTATTATTTTTTACGACTCAAATATTCATCAATTTGAAATGTAGAAATAATTTATAAGTAAAAAAAATTATAATTATAAATAAAAAAATTAAATTAATTTGTGATTATTTTTAATTAATTTCTCTTTTTTTTAATAATGCGTTCGTCTTATTAGTTTGCGTATTAACCGTATGCGTTAAGATTAGTTTTGCACATATATAATCTTTTGTCAAAAAAAAGCAAGGGGCCAAGCCAAACAGCTCAAAGTCCCTAAAAGGCTAAAAACCATTTTTTTCTGAAAAAAAAAAAAGTGGAAATAAGACCATTTGGAAGGAAGAGTGGAACGCAGAGAGGCAGAGCTCCTTTTCTCCCCAAACTCAACGATCTTCGAACCATACCTATCTTACAATTCATTCGCAAATATATAATTAAATTTTTCACAACAAAATCCACACGCTATAATATAATTTCCTGCTGCGATTATTTGAATGTTGAAGACTGAGGATTCCAAATTCACTTGCTAAATTAGGTAATTCAAAATTCTCTCTACTATTTCTGTATAAATTTGTTTTTAGCATTGATATAACTTTTTGTTTTGTTTTGTTTTGTTTTCTGCTTCGTGCTTGATTGTTAATATGATTAAATTTGAAGCAATTACTTATGGATCTGGTCATTTTTAGGTCTTGATATTGATCGAATTTTAGTAATCGTTTGTTTGAAAAAAATATAATTGATCAAAACTAGTTCAAAGTTTGTTTTCTGTGGAAAATTTTGAGTATCCAACTTTGATTATGAGTCTTGATCCTTGGATGTATGGAATGTTAGAAATGCATGTCATAGGATATGAGATTGTCGGTGTTCGGGAACTTGCTTGCTTTGAGCTTTAGGAGTCAAATGTAATGCGTTTTTATCTGAGGAGTCCTGGTCTTTATGTAGCTTGTTTGATTTCGGAGTTTGATTATATTCGTTCATTCTCACTTGGACCAGTTAGTTTCTTTTTTAGTGCTGTTAGGGTTTTCAATTATAACACTCTAAATAGATTGCTTTTTCGATGCATATCCTGCCTGCCGTTTCTTTTTTATGTTTGGGGGGACACTTTATGATTGTGGTTTGATAATGTTACAGTTTGTAAGGTAGCATGACGCATGGAATGTACTTAAATGATAAATCCTTTTCCTAGCTATTTTAATGTAGTAGAAGATTTGTATTTCATTATAATATTTGGCAATTAGAGATGAAATTCCTTCATTTTGATATGCACCTGCAGTTAATGCTAAATCTTCATTCATTTGCATTTTTTTCTTTTCCTCCATTTGTCATGGCTCTTCTATTCATTGAGAAGAAAATGGGGAGGATGCATTATATCACCTCTTTCTTCTTATTATGCTTCATATTATGTTGACGCTTTAATATAGTTTTGGAGCAATAAGTGAGGGAAGTCTGTTTTTGATAGGCATCACTTTAGTTGTGGCGGCAGAGAATCTCTTGGTTCATTTCCTGTTATATTATTAGTTTGAAGCTGAGGATGGCTGAAAAAGCATGTGTAAAGCGGCTTCAGAAAGAATATCGAGCTCTTTGTAAAGTTGGTTCTTCTCTCTATATATAATGATCTTTACTTGTTGCATTCATAATGTATATAAAAAAAATTTAAATTAAAAATCTTTTGTTTCAGTAATCTCCAGCTAGTTCCCTGTTTCTTATCCTAAAGAACTCACAAGTTATACAAGTTCATTAAATTATCGACATCACCTTCTTTTACTTATTCTTCTTCTTCCTCTTCCTTCTCCTCCTCCTACCAAGTGTGTGGATGACAGTTTATTCTATGAACTTGTAGGAACCTGTTTCCCATGTTGTGGCTCGGCCTGCCCCTAATGACATCCTTGAGTGGCGTAAGTTCTCTTTCTTGTACTCCTTACGGTGCTTGTGGTTCTACTTTTAGAATGGTGCCATATTATGCAATGGACATTCATCATTATTTTGAGAATTTCCTGTTCTCTTCCATACAATAATTGTATGATTTCCCATATAAACATAGGTTCTAAGATTTTGTTCTTGCTTCTGTAAAATAAAATCACTATACTATCAAGATCTTACATTGTGAATGCTGTTTGTATCATAAAGCTAACAACATAGCAAGATGCTTAGGAGCCTTCATGCACATTCTTAGTTTTGGCATGTATCATTTATACAATTGCTACTCAACACATGGCTCATATTTTAGTTTTTGCATATTAGGCAGAGATATGAGCAGATGACACTTTCATGGCGTCCTTATTCATTCTGATATTAGCTATTTTGATGTGCAAGTGCTCTGAAATTACATGACCTAACACTTTATATGCTCCAACTTGGTCTAATGAATTTGAGATTTACTTGAACATTATGCCTATCAATTGCTAGGAGATGTAATTGAACAAACTTGTTTCTTAATTTGTACTTTAGTTACACTCGATGACTATTATTATCCATATGAGACCTGTTCTTAGAGGGTGACTTCCCGATTTGTCAAGGTCGTTCCATTATGCATATGTATTTGAGTAACTTCTTGCATTATATTGCCTGCATAATTTGCACCTAATTGTGGACTTGTTTCCTTAGTATAAAATGCATTTGCTTCATCCATCCACATCACGTGCTTACAAAAAACTTTCTGATCAGATTATGTATTGGAGGGAAGTGAAGGGACACCTTTTGCAGGTTTGTCATTTACATATTCCGTGATTCTGCAAAGCTTTTAACATATTGTTTGTTTTCTTGTGCTTTTTGTGAATGTTTCTGTTAGAAAATTAAATAAGAAGGAAGCAGGACTAGATGTTGAGAGTTTTTTGGTTCTCATCTTTCTGCTTTCCTGTATGGTATTTTGGTTGTGGTAATACTCTACTCAGTGGATGCCTTTAAGCTGATTGTGTCACTAAAATGTCTGTGGTTTTGACGTTTAGGTGGATATTACTATGGGAAGATCAAGTTTCCTCCAGAATATCCATTTAAACCTCCGGGAATCAGGTATGAAGTTCTTTAGTTTGGGTTGTTGATCAACAAATAGCGTTTCAAGTATTGTGCATATCAAAGAAAGCAATCTGAGTGCAGCTGATGTTTGTGTCGTGGTTTTCTTCCTTTTTCTCTTCTGTAGTATGATTACTCCAAATGGTCGGTTTATGACGCAAAAGAAGATCTGCCTTTCAATGAGTGATTGTAAGTTATTGCTATTTTGTCTCTGAATGTTTGGAGTTTCAATGATATTGATATTTGTACATTTGCATGAATTATTACTTATTTCAAGTTTGTCCTGCAATTGCTGTATTATTTTCCAGTCCACCCAGAAAGTTGGAACCCTATGTGGTCTGTCTCAAGGTAATATCTACATTGCAGATGGTGTCCTGTACTTTCTTCTGCTGGACTTCTGTTGTTGTACTGATTTTTGTCTTACCTTGCATGCAGTATACTTACTGGACTGCTTTCCTTCATGGTAAGTTTCTACCTTTACTGTCCTGAGTCCTTACTCTTTTGCTGGTGGTGTATGCTTTTAACATTGGTAACATCTTTCGGATGGTGTTCACTTGATAATTATGAAATCGGAGTCATGTTTTGCTGTGGAAGTAATGTAGTATGGATATTTGTATAAGTTTAAAAATTTCGAGAGGTTGATAATATTGTAACTTTCCGTGCAGATGGATAATAGTCCTACAACAGGTAGTGTGACAACTACAGTGGCTGAGAAACAAAAGCTTGCAAAGGCTTCCCTTGCTTTCAATTGTAAAAAGTGAGTTATTTGCAATTTTACATTTCTTTTTAAAATTTTCGCAATTGCTGGTTGGCGCTATCGAACAGTGATTATGCTTTTATCTTTGCCATGCTATTGTGTTTACATGTCTTGTTTATGATTTTTAACTAATGCTTACTGTAACTTTTGTCGACAACAGCCCAACCTTTAGGAAATTATTTCCAGAATTCGTGGAGAAGTACGAAGAGCAGCAGTTAGCTGAGCAGCCGGCCAAGGATCAGGCTTCACGAGGAGAAGCAGACGAGAACTCAAAAGCATTGTTGAATGAGCATGGGAAAACGACAACAGGAGGGGAGGTAAACAGAATAGAACCTGCAAGAGAGGTAAAAAACAAGAGGCAGTCTTTTCCAACCTGGGTATTGCTGTTGATAGCTTTCATTTTGGGTGTTGTAATGGCCTTGCCTTTGCTTCAACCGTGACATACATTTAAAGTCCCTTCAGAAAGTGTTAAGAGTGGGCTCTTTAGCATTTCTACTCTCTCAACTGTACTCTTAATGCTAAGCTTGACACCGCGAATTATCATGTATCTATAGGTCCTTTCTTGTATAGGGGTGTTACCGGCAGGCAAAGGAGCTCATTCCCCAGCCAAATTTGTGGTTGATTTTAGAATTAAATCCTAAAACACAGGTTATGCAGTCATAATTGGTCTCCCTTTCCTCCTGTGTTGGAATAGTTATGAAGCCATGCCGCCTATATTTATGCCTTTTGGCGCTGATATATTCAGTATTTCAGGGTGACAGCATGCTGAAACGAAAGGGTTTTTGGGCTTCATTTGCTTAATGGAAAATTGGCACATGATTTTTCCTTGTGTGCGATGCTCTATTTTATTGGAAGATTTATTAATTTTCTATTAGAATTTTGAATTTCATAAGAATTAATTTTATCAAACGTATTTAAAATATTTTAGGTTAACAATGTTTTCATATATTAGGTGACGTGGTTTGAATTTAAAACATTTAGTAAGCTAAAGAATGTTTCTATTACTGATTTATTTTTTCTTACAAATAATTTTGCTTTTATGGAACTAAGACAAATTTTAACTTCAGCCAATGCCAAAGAAATGACGTAGGTATAGGAAAAGGCAGGTAAAGCACCAATTCCCCCTCAAGACGATGTTGAAGAGTTTAGGATAGGCAGACCGTCATCAAGACAACAAGAAGAAATGGGCACCCTGACCGAACGAGCGGAATACCTGGAGCGAGTAGTAAGGAAAGCAGAGTTCTATTTGTATGCAATTGACAGGCCCATGCCCTGGCATGCCGTGCATATAAGAATTTATGTCTTCTTTTTAAAAGAAAGAGTTTCATTGCTTCGGATTCCATAGGATGGAATCCTCGCAACGGGGAGCTGCAGTTCCATTCCTTCGGATGCCTTCGCCATCCTCGGAACGGGGGGCTGCAGTACACCCTTTCGGGTGGGTACGCCTTTACGGGCGGGTACGATCCTATTATCAAATAAAAGCTGCAGTAGCTGTAACTAGTTGGTACCATTGCTTCGGATAAAGCTTAATTAAAACCGGCTTAAAAAAGTCAAATATAAAGAAATGTGCGATTTGGTTTGAAATGTTAGATTTTTTTTCAGATGTTTTTTTTAGAGGTCTTCTGTATGAGTCATAGGGTATGTTCTTTATTACTTAAAGTTAACTTAAGTTATAAACTATTTTGAAACTGTTCTTAATTACTTATTATATCTGTTTTTAACTTTAAAAAAGTTGAAAAATTTTGTTTTAAAAAAGCTACTATAAAGGTCCTTTTTAGAATTGTTTTTTATAAAAATTTGTTTTTAATTACTTAAAAAAACATAATTAGTGAAGACAGGGTTATATACTGGTCTTGAGAAATTATCAAAATTAATATACTAATATTGAAGAAGTATCAGAATTAATTGTCGATCACTTTTGAATACCTAATTACAAACTATGTTATACACTTTCACATTTCATAGAACAATTCTGTGAGACCTCATAAACATGCGAAGTAGACACATACATCCATTATCTACTTCGATTCCATGCACAATAAGTATAATCAATCACGGTTCTTCTTTGCCTCTCTTTTATACAAATATATATAATTTTGATATAGATCACGTTGATAATGTAATATAGAAGATCTATATAAGTAGGAACATGAATCTGATTCATAATAAAAAATTTTCATTTATAACATTACCATTAAACGGCTTATTTGCTGTTTAGTGGGAGGCCTCCTTGATGATGCCTGCCCATATGCCCATGCGATTGGACTTTTTCACTTGGCAGCTGAGCTGGTACTGGTAGGTGAAACAGAATGATTTGGAATAAATCAAAATAAGTAATGAGTAAAAGATTTTTTAGTGATTGGCAATGGGATTTTACCTTAATAAATACGAAACTTTCCTTGTCATAAGCCATTGTCGAATACTTTCCTTTTCTGTGTAAATGTTAGTTCAGCTTTCTCCTTTGTCCTTATCACTTCCCACCCCCACAAAAATTCACATAAATAACCACTATTTCTTGTAACACTCACTCACATGGGTAGGAGGGGTTAAATTTGGCCTCAAAATGGTTTGATAATCTCATGATTTTTAGTTATATGTATATATCTTTCTGTTTCATCTTTTGGTACTAATCCCACACAATCTGTACTTTAAAACCACCTCATTTTCCTTTGTTTGTTCTTGTCAGGAAAGCCTCAAGTCTTCTCCCATGGACCCAAATCTTGAAAAAAGTGGAAACTTTTGTTCCCATGAATTTGATCTACTGGCAGACTTCAATCAGGTAATCTTTTATTTTAAGATTTTTGCATTGAGTTTAGAGAATGGTTTGTGAGAGGAGTTGGAGATTTCGAATGCTATTCAATCTCACCCCTGAAATGTTTTTTTGGGTTGTTTTTTAGTTTCTTGAAGAAGCAAAACATCATGCCAATGGAGGTAACTCTAAGTCTGCTCACTTACATGCTGGAGAAACAAGAAATGGAGAGAATCATGGGGAGAAAAGGAACAAGAAATCATGGAAAAGTTCATTGTTTTCATGGTTGAAGATGGACAAGAAAAACAAGACTGTGGTATCAAGAAGCTCCACCACCATTAAAGGGAGAAGAAATGGTATAGTTTCTGGTCCAATGCAGAGTAGTAGTAGTGCAGGTAACAGCATTAGCAGCAGTAGGTCTAGGAAGCCAACATCAGGACCATTAATGAATCTTTTCAACCCATCAAAGAGAGAAGAAGAAGATGGAGTAGGTCCTTATATGTGTCTAAACCATCTTAACAACAATCCTCAGGATACTGCTGCTCATTCCTATGGACCTGTTTACTTGGTTACATAGTCAAAAAGGGCACCTTTTTTTGGGTTAAATTTGATGAAAGATGCAAGCTGGAATTCACTTAGATTATAAACAAACTAGAGTAGGTTTTGAAATGTAATGATGTGTAATCATTCAAGAAACAGACTATTGATACCAAAAGGAAGAATCATCATGCTGTCAAAACAAAACTTTATGCAAATAGAGCCTATTCTTCTGATGAACATAAAACTCCATAGTTTTCATGTTTACAAATGATCCCAACTGCTCAAAAGATTGATACTTGTGATAATTATTCCTTCTCATTAGGTTTTATTCACTAAAGAATAAGTTGGGAGGATGTTTGAGAACAGAAATTTTTATCTATAATAAATAATAAAAGATAAAGAGTAGTATACATTGAAGCTCAAATCTCTTCTGTTAGAGAAGATGGATTCCAATTCCAATCCCAATCCACTCTCAAACAGAGAAGCTTATATACAAAAAGTATCCATTTCCTACTATCTATCTAACAAGCTTTTGAATAATGAGGGGTTAATTCCAACCTCAATCTTGATTCAAGAATCAAAGAAAATTGAATAAATTGAACAAGTAATGAAAATGTGTGAAGGGCCAGGCCAATTCACTTGCTAACTTTCTTTGGCCTTTACCTAACTCCTCCTTGACCTTGTTGCTCCAAATCAATATCAGTAGGGCCACGAGGACTAATCCTCAAAAGCCTCTTAAATGACCTTAACCTCCTTGGCAATGGTGATTTTGGCTCCTCATCTTCTTCAATTTGTCTTGGGATATCAATCATCAATGTCCCATTTGATCTATTATTAGTAGATGTTGTTGATGAAGAGGATGAGGATGAAGATGAGGCTGGTGGTGGCTGCTGAGAAGAATTCAGGCCTTCTTCTAAACAATTACCTAAAGTACTAACTTGAGTTTCATCTCCCCAAAACAATACATTAGTAGGAAAATTTGGGGCCTCTGTTGAACTTGAATAGCCATTAGCCCCTGCATTTTCTTGCATAGGTAAAGACTCCAACTTTATTTCAGGATTATTAGGAGAAACTGAATTTCTACAAATAGGGCAAGTAGAATGAGATTGAAACCACATATCAATACATTCCACATGAAACCCATGATTGCATTTTGGTAAAAGTCTTGCCTTATCACCTTCAGATAGTTCACTAAGACAAACTGCACATTCCAAACCTTCTTTGAAATCTTTAGCACTAAAATCAACAACAGGTATGGTTTTCAAGACAGATGGGTCTAAACCTCGACGGAGTGCCGCCAAAACATTTATTTCTTGGAATCCCGGAGCAAAATCAATGCGGCGGCGGCGGCGGCGCCGTGTGGTGGTGGAATTAGATGACTCTTGTTGTTCTTGGCGGAGGCGGTTCCAATACCATCGGGCATAAAGATGGAGAAGAAACACAAAAACAACCACAAAAAAGAGTACTAAAACTGTTACTAACATGATCTTTCCTGTTATCTCAATCGCACTTGAATCTTTTGATTTCCCACCAATCACCACCGGCGTATCACCCATTTTTTCTTGCAAGATATGAAATTTTCTTTTCTTGTCTGATTTTGATCAGATTTTCAAGAAATATAAGAAAAGGAACCTTACGAAATCCGAAGCCAAATCAGCAAGAAGGGTTAATAATTATCCAAGATTTCTGGATATCAAAGAAGGTATTAAGCAAAACCCAGATAAAAGAAGTTGAAAAAGATTGGAACTTTCAAGAAGAAAACCAAGATTTATATGTAAAATCCTCCTAACTCTGATATTTTTCAGGGACCTTGTAAAGAGAGAAAAGATAGGAAGGGAAGAATTCTCCTCCAACTCCAAACAAAAAAATATATCAACAAGGGTTGTTAGTTATACAATATTTATGGATATTCAAGAAGGTATTAAGCAAAACCCAGATCAAAAAAAGTTGAAAAAGATTGGAACTTTCAAGTAGAAAATATGAAGAATTTCATGTTAAGGAAAGAGAAAGAGAAGATGAAGATGAAGATGAAGACGAAATTAAAAAGAAATACAAATGCAATTGCCTACTTATTATTATAAGAAAAGTCTTGAATTAGAAGAATGAGATGAGCTGAGACGAGTCCTAAATGATAGAGACAGAGGCAGGCAGTCATCAGCGTGGGACGCCAAAGACTTCATGGCTGCGTTTAGAATGGGAGAGAGAGACGCCAAAGACTTGAAACTAGTCAGTACTCTGTGTGGAGCCGGAGACTTCTCTGCTTTTGACTGCTACCCATGTCCGTGGCGATGACTACTCATTTTCTGGTAATTTTGACTTTTCTTTTTCCTCATCCCGTGTTTATATGGACTTTTGATTTTTATTTTATATTTCAGTATCTTATAAAATAATTTAATTTATTCTTTTTTTAATTTTCAAAATCAAATTCGATTATATCATCTCACTATTATATGATTTGAAGTTAATCTAATAAAAAGTCGAGAGGTTGAAGCCTGCATTATACACTGACTGCATTCAAATTATTATTTTTGAAAATTTTCTACCTTTTTTTACGTCAAAATCGATATTTTCTTGCAAAAAATTTTCAAAGTAATCTATATCTACCTTCCAAAATGTGTTAAATGTGAAATATTGAAGTTTTATGGTAGAGAGAAGTTAGAGAGAAATTATTTAAAGAGAGAGAGAGAGAAAAAATGAATTTTTTTAACTATCCTCATAAATTTTCGAGTTGCATTTATTGACTCATTTATACTTTTCTTCTAGAAATTTGTTCATATTATAATAATTTCATCTTTCTATTTTATATAAATTACAAGTACATCATTATTGTTTATATCTTTGCATCGATAGTGTGAAAATTTCAATATCTTCAATGTAGAGGTGATTCTTTGCATGAGTTACCATAATTTATATTATACACTTAGGTGTCGGGTAGTCTAATGGGGACTCTAAAACGCGAAGAATTTCGACTTTTTGTTGACATAATAAAATTGTTTTAGTAGGGAGAAATCATGTGGCCTCTAGCTTAACACTTTAATCATAAAGACAAGGCGTTAATGATAGAGATTGAGCATGCGTTCTAATTATATGGTCCTTGTTTCCTGCCACAGATTGGGCACCCATCCCTTAACTTAGCCGTGCGTTGTTGAGGGACTTATGCAGATTTCATGGATTTCTTTTGAACTCTTTATAAAAGCAAGCACTTGTACATTATTATTATTATTATTTTTTTTTTTTGCCTTTCTTGCATAAATACTACTATATTTTAAAGGAAATTATAAGAAGAGAACAAATAATGTGCTAAAAAGGAAAAGCACCGGCGGCCGCATAAATATAACTTAACTGATTACATGCGCTTCTTTGTCTCAACTTCTGGATATTCACCAGAAACTTTAGAGCCGGTTGGAGCTTCAATCTTGGTCGGAAAACCTTCCTTCTTTTTATTTTTTGTTTTTTTTTTTGTATTTCTTTTCTCTTTCGTAATCTTTTGACTAGATCTATGCTCCAAAGGCATATTTTTTTTCGAGATTCCTTTCTTCTTTTTTCAAGAAGATTTGTTAATACACAATCATGATTTGGAACTAATATATTCAAAGTCTTTTGGTTTATTATTGTTTTAGGGATTTGGTAGATGCAGACAGGGACGGAACCAGAACAATATGATTGGGGGGGCTGGAGGAAAAAAATTTTGCCAGAATTTCGTCTATAAAATGAAAAAAAAAATTTTGAAGGGGCTTAAATGCAAAAAATATAAAAAATTTTTTAAAAAAAAAAAAACCCTGGGTGGCCTGGGCGTAGGTCCGTCCCTGGATGCATAAGAAGATTAGATGTATATTTATTAATCTTTATTATTTTTTACTCGTAACTTCATTTATGTTTTCTTTTTTTTCCCAGAAAAATGTAGTTACTTCTTAAAAATAAGTAAATCTCATATCATATAATAATCTACAAATTATATAAATTATATTAAACAATTTTTATACGACAGACTCATATAAAGAAAAAATATTTAAATACTGAAAATTCGTGAATTTTGCTTATTTATCACTTAAACGAACTTTTATATACATAACTTCCTTTACTTGATCAACTAACGGAAACATAAGAATTTAGGCCTTTATTGAATAGTGTTTGAATGTGAACAAAAATCATAGAGGAAAATGATAAGAACACAAATTATAATTTCTAACTATTACATACATTTTACTTCAAAATATTTCTAAAATCGTTATCGCTATATATATACATTCATTTCCGTTATATAATAAGTCTTGAATTCGAATCAAAACGACCAGTATTTTCTGTACTAATTTCACGTTTTTTTTCAATTTAGTTACGATCCAAATAGAATGTCAAACAAAAGAACCATAGTTCTGCTCGGTGAGCTGATCAAAGCCAAGAGGATTAACGAACCACTTACACACGTGTTCCAAAAGACACCGGAAATTCGAAAACACGGCACCGGCACCGGCACCAATCAAGTATCCGTCATCCTCATCAATGTTCCCGCTGGTCTTTGCCGGAGTACAAGGGACGGGACACCTACAGAGTGGACACGTGGAATGCGTCCGTAACCAAACATCAATGCAGTTGACGTGGAAGCCGTGGTTACAATCAGGTAGAAGCCTGTATAATTGGCCTTCACATACATCGCATAGACATATCACGCACTGGATATCCACGCCGTCGTCTTCTTCTTTCGTTAGTTCACCGCGGCCGACGGGAGTCCCGCAGCGGCGGCGGAGGAGGAGGAGGAAACGTAGAGGACTACGAGGACAGAATATTGATGACGACTTGGCATGTAAAAAATTGAGAAGGGAAAGAATGGGAAGGGAAGCTAGTACTGCTATGGCTACCGTTTTGGAGCTGACATTATTGATTATTGCCTCTTCTCCATTAAGATCAACTAGTCTTGCTATGGCGGATGTAAAAAAATGAGCCATATATGGAATTTTTTTGCGCTGCAAAAACTGGCGAATAGCAAGCCATATATATATACCTTGTGCAAATATTACAAGCAGAAGAGTATGGTAAAGTTGAATTATGGGTTTGGACCGGACCAAAATACTTTAAGAGTAGAAGATTATTTGAGTTTTAATTTAATAATTAATTTTTATATCGTGTTAAATTTTATCTCAAAAGATATTTTAAAAAAAAATTATCTAAATTTATTAAAAATTAATTAATTTTTTAATTAGTCGAGCAGAATTAGAACTGGAATTGGAATGGTTGACTAGTGATAAGGGAAAAGGATGAAAGTGAAGCCTGTTGTATTATGGTGTTGGACCGTGGGCGGGGAGTGAATTGGATAAGTGATTCAAAGGGTGCATGGTTTTCGTGTATGTCACGTTGGGCTCGATTTGAACGTGCAAAACGGGGTAGTAGCAGCACGGGTGACGGGGAATAAAATAAATAAAAATAATTTCTTGTATTATTTTTTAATTTAATATATTTTATTAATAATGTTGAAAATCCCACATCGATTAATTAAATAAAATAATTACTATTTATAAAGATTGGGACAGTCCTCCTCTCTTGAGGTACCTTTTGGGGTGAGTTAGGCCACTGCCTCCCCTCTGAATTAGGTCCATGTCCAAATTCTAATAAATAAAATTTAATAAATTAAAAAATATAATACATAGACCTTTTAAGTGTTCATCAATCAAACAAATTGTGATGAAGACAATAAATGGAATATGTGGGGTCTTTTTTTCTTTTTCTTTTTTTTATTAGATGGTCAGATTTTTTAATAATTGTTTAATCAGTTTGTGGTATTTATTCACAAAAATATATATATATATATATACTTTGTGGTATTTGCAATTAATTTGCCCAACAATTCAAGCTCCTAAGTATCTGAATCGCAATACACTTTTAATATTCAAGAGGTCCATGTTTAGGAAATTCAGTATTATTTTCCTTCTTCTTCTCCCAAACTCTCTCTGTTTTACCAACTAGTATTACTGACCCATTTTGTCTAGTGTGTAACCGCGATGCAGAATCCACTCTTCATGTTTTTAGAGATTGTTTTTGGGTTTGCAGGGTATGGAGGAATTTTGTACGACCAGATAGTTGGAATAGTTTTATGGTCAGTCCTACTATTCGTGAGTGGATTGATGTTTGTTTGTTTAATGACTTTGGTTTAGTCCAAAATGAGACTGTCCCAACTACTTGGGATATGGTTTTTCGCGTGGGTATTCATGGGATTTGGAGGCACCGAAACGCGTGGCTGTTTTCTGGAGAAGTTATGAGTTGGATTGGTACAATTCGATAGATAAAAGTGCAAGTTCGCGAGTAAGAATCAGCTATGATTAATCGTGTTATTTCTTCAGAGGACATATTTTGTACTTAGTCTTGATCGCACTCTTTGCAGCCTTGCTTGCAGGCTAGTGAGAGCTAATTTGAACGGAATCGAAGGTAAGAAATTTTGAGTTCTAATTGTCGAAAAAGACATTATATGAACTGGATTACCGATTGGGTGTTTTTGCAGCCTTGGGTTGCTGTATATTTCACAGTTTTGGTAATAAAGATTTCCTCTTTCGATAAAAAAAAAAAAAAAAGAAATACATATTTATAAATGATGAAAATAATCCATTCCTTTTCTTGAAATTGGGCTAGAGACACTTGATTCGAAATATAAAACTCACCCAGACTTGGTTGGCCAATTAACTAATTTGAGCCACTTAAATTTGGATCGAACTATTATGATGTTTCTTTTGATATTCTATATTCTACTCTTAAATACTTTTATTTTTTAATATAAGTCTCACTATAAAAACTTAAATTATTAATTGGAAATAAAAAAATTATAATTAAATATCTAAAATCTATCGATCCATAATAGAAATTTTATATTCAACTTGTAACATAATTTAATGAACTAGAAATCAACTTGTGATTCAATCACCCATAAAAACAAGGGTGCATTTAAATTAGATTAAAGAAAGAAAAAAGTTAAGATTTTTATTTGATTTTTGTAAAAGTTGAATTTGGTGTAAAAGAATATGTGAAGTCTAAAGTAAAAACATAAAAAATGAATTTCTTTCTTATTTTCAATTCAAATACACTCGAGATCGTTTAATACATTTTCTAATACATTTATTTATTAGTTATTTTTTCTTAAAGTTTATTTTTAAAGTTTAGAATTTATATTTTATTTTATAAAATTTTTATTAATAACCTTAAAATTGAATTCCCATTTAAGTTGGTATTAAGTGAATTTCTTTTTTTTTTTTTTTTTAAAAGAACACTTTGGAATTGTTTTTTATTTGGTTTTTGTTTTTAATTGGAATCTTGAAATATCGTGATACGAAATCCATTATCCAGCAAGCAGTGTCTGCGACTGTGCACCGCTGTGTGTGGCTCTCTCTCACTCTACAACCCCCCCCCCCAAAACCTCAAGCTTTTCACTCTGCTTCTGCCTCCATTGTTCTCCTTCTCCAGACCTCCCCAATTCTCTCCCGCAGAGCCCTTGTTTTTTCGCAACAGGAGCTCATTAGTCCGTGTATGGAATCTGCACTTCTTGCAACCGAACTCTTCTTAACAACCCTTTGTATCTGAAATATTATTGTGCTTCTTGGACGTGGCCTGGATGAGCTTCCCATGCCTTTATTAGGTAATTACTCCTTTCCCCCTTTTTTTCGGTTTCTTCTAGGTTCCTTTATTTTTTTTTTCAAGTTTTTCGGTTGGATAGCGTTTATCTTGTAATTGGAATTCGTTTTGCTGAGATTATTGTTTTTTTTTTTTAAGAATATATTTGTGTTTGTCTATTGATTCATTATCTTGATTTTCATGGGTTGCTATGCAGATATTGCTACGGCACAACCTTGTCACCAGAACAATGTATATACATTTAGGTCCCAATTCGTCCTGCAGAATAACTTGCTATATAGAAATGAGAAACGATTGCTATATCCATGGAAATCTTTCTCTATCCCCCAAAGAACTAACAATTTTAACATGGGGAGAATTGAATTATGGAGGGGTAGGTTAATTATTAAGGCAGTTGCTACACTTGAGCCTATTGGAGTGAGCCAGAGTGATGGAGGATTCAAATTGAGGGTTGATTCAGATTCAGCTGGTTTGGCTTTATCTGGGAATGAGAGCAAATCTTCAATTGAAGATTCAAACAAATTAAATGAGAGAGAGAAGTTGAGAAGGATGCGGATTTCGAAAGCTAATAAAGGAAACATCCCTTGGAATAAAGGCAGGAAGCATACTCCAGGTAGTTTCGTTTTCCTGAGCTGCTCGACATTTTCAAATTGCTTGTATGTTCCTAAGATTCTCATGTATTTCTTTTATGTTTACAGAAACCTTACAGCGGATAAGAGAGAGAACAAGGCTCGCAATGCAGGACCCTAAGGTGATGTCATGTAAGAATGATCTTAAGACCTGCAAGAACTTGGAATGTATCAGACGGCATAATTTTGAACCAAAACTTGGATCATGTTCATGGAAATCTATCATGTTAATAAATGCTTGATAATTGCATTCATTTCCTGAACTTAGAGTTGATAGGATTTGTTTCTTTTTAGAATCAAGTTAGTTCCTGCGGTTGTGCTTGCTTAAAAAAAAAACAAGAATGACTTTACCATGGAAATGTATGCTCAATTTTCGAAGTCTAGACTGAGCAGGACCAGAAATGCCCGTACCTGTTCAATTAGATGAACTGCTCTGAGGAATATTATCGAATATAATGTTGTTAATTTGAAATTTGTTCAGTAGTTTTCCAACTGTATATCTGTATAAAGATGTTTGCTAATGATCTCTGCATGTCTATTCAAGTGTTACACTAACTCTGCAATGACAATGGGGTTCCTACTGATTTCCCACGAGCAATATGAGCTAATCCCTTCCTTTTTCTTTAACTTTTTACTAAATTGAAAGTTCTGCACCATGCAGATCAAGATGAAGTTAGCTAACTTGGGACATGCTCAAAGGTTGGTATCTGAAGTTGTTAATATTTTTTGTAACTTCTTATTTGGCTATTTTAGTGTGTTAAAGATTATTATGATGGATTTTTAAATTGCTCCAGACCTTGCTTTTCTCTGGTTTGACTTGGACCTGTATCTGGGCCTTTTGGTTTAATGTCCAATTTTCGGAACTTTAATTACAATCTTTTCACTTTATAGTGAAGAAACAAGGATCAAAATAGGAGTTGGTGTACGGATTGGATGGGAGAGACGTCGTGAGAAGCTGATGCTGCAGGAAACCTGCCATTATGAATGGCAAAATCTAATTGCTGAGGCTGCAAGAGGGGGTCTTGTTGATCAGGAAGAGCTGCAGTGGGATTCATACAAGATTTTGAACGAGCAGCTTAAGCGAGAGTGGGTGCAGAGTGTTGAGGAAAGAAAAAGAACACCAAGGCCAAAGGGTAGCAAGAGAGCACCCAAATCCCTTGAGCAGAGGAGGAAGATTTCAGAGGCCATTGCTGCAAAGTGGGCTGATCCTGTAAGAGCTGAAGTCTTGCTCCATCACTATTGATTTTCAATTTAGGCTAGGGGGACTTTATTTTTTCCTTGGTTTTATTTCTTGCGGTTATAATTATAGATCTTTGATTGTTGCCAGATTAATGTTCACCATTGATAATGACTATGGTTTTGTCTGCAGTCATATCGAGACCGCGTTTACTCTGGTCTGGCAAAATATCATGGCATAACAGAAGGTGCTGAAAGAAGGCCGAGGAGAATGCCTGGCAGTGATGGACAAACAAAGAAAAAAAGTCCTTCACAAAAGAAAGTTGATTCTGGTGACAACTCAAAACTTGAACGCAAGAGCCAAACTGAACGGATAAAATTAAAGAGGAGCCGTGCACCCCTATACAAAGATCCTTTGGTGGGATCCAAGCTAGAGCTGTTAAAAAGTATCAGAGCTCAGAGAGCAGCAGCTGAAAGCAGGAAAAATGAGGCTGTTACTAGAGCAAAGTAAGTTTGCATTTTATGCTCTCTCCACAAATTTTTTTTCCAATAGCTATTGGGTATTATTGCATGAACCACTTCATTGCCCCTCCCTGGAGTTGGATGGATGATGAAGTTACAAATTGTTTATCCCTCCCATTCTTTATTGGAGGAATTTTCTTTTGTTATGCAAACTTGAAAATTGCTCCAAAGTTGGCTCTTTTTGGATTGGCGTTTAGTTCTGAAAAAATGAATTTTTTCTTTTTAAACTTCGTGAAAGTTAGGTGGTTTGTGAGAGAAGATGTGAGTGCAGAAAAAGTAAAAAGCCTTTTTGGATTGAAATGCAATCCAATTAGAGCCACTTTTCTATGCTAAATGCTTTAGCCATGTCCTCCCATTTGTTTTGATTTTGTTTTTGGACCAGCATTCTAGGTTATTGTTTAAGAATAGTCCTAGGTTCAACTTTTAATTCTGCATAACAATTCTTGCAGGCTATTGATTGCTGAAGCTGAAAAGGCTGCAAAAGCCCTTGAAGTAGCTGCAAAGAAGAGCCCTATTGCTCATGCTTCCTTAATTGAGGCCAGAAAGCTTATTGCTGAAGCTGTCCAATCTATTATGTCCATAGAGAAAGGTGAGGAAGAATCTCAAAATGATGAAAAAAGCACTTCTCTTGATTTGGAAGGCGAAATGGTTGCAGAAATTGAAGAGCCAAATCAAGTCATTCAACAAGATTTAAACGGAGCTCAATCATCAGAATCTGGAGATATCAACAACATAACAGAATTCGAATTTGAGAAATGTGACTTGCAGGATAGGCCTAATTCCATCTTCAACAACTACAATCTTGTCAATGGCAAAGAGAACCTCAATGAGAGGAGCTTCAGTGGTTATGATGTGCCTCCCATGGTGCTTGATGATTCTATAAAGCTCGCCAATTTCCCAGAACAACTTGGTGGTACCACTGTACTAAACGGTCACATTGATGATCACACAAATCACTCCTTAGTGAATGGATCAAAATCTATGGCCATTGAAGAAGAAGAAGAAGAAGAAACGCGATCGAAATCAGCTACTGTAACCACCAAGAAATGGGTTCGTGGAAGGCTGGTTGAAGTTACTGAATCAATTTAGGTTAGTTCAACAAGGCTGCTAGTAAGTATAGAGCTTATTTCGCTTAATTTCATCGCAGTTTTGCCTCCATTATTGCTTCAGAAGATCCATTAGTTTAGGCCTCATGATTTCTAGTATAGCCGAGTAGTGAATTTGTTCCTTTCTTTACATGCTTTGTCATCTTCATGATGCAGTACATATTCATCATTTTTGGCATTAGTATTATAAATCATTCTTGATTTCTCTTTGGTACACATTTCAAGATTTGATATTTGATAACCAAATTGGAAAATCTACGGTAAACATGGAATACAAATTGATTTTTACAGTCATGATTTGGTGTTAGAATCTGAATCTGCAGAGAGCAGGACCCAGTTCTTGTTCTTTAGATGTGAATCTAGAGTGTCTTCAATTTCCTTCCTTTTCCTTTCTTTATCTTCTTTGGCTCTTTGAATGTCCATTTCCACCGTCTCTGTCTGCAAAACAGAACAGAAAACACCACATTATGATGCCCAGATAACACTATAAATTGTTATAATTGGGGAAAAAATTGGCACTTACATCGACAAGATCGGGCATAGGGGGCTTAGTTCCATGAACAGCAGCTCGGTCTGATGCTTTCATCCCAATTAGCCTCACTCTTTGTGTCGCCCATCTCCCCCATGATCCCAGTTTGATCAGCTCCCTTTTCATCGTTAAAAACTTATAGAAACTATACAGTTGAAGAACCAGTTAAGTAGCTGAGCTTTATATAATTGCAATGGCGGCATCTAATGAGAAGAAGACGAGATAGCTCCGGAATGCATGTAACCAAGCTACGTGTCTGTTCTAGTGAGACGCCACTTTTATGCTTCTAGATTTTTCTCCTGTATTCTTCTACAATAATATTCTCGAAAAAATAAATGGCTCAGATCTTTTGTAACATTCTTTTTTATAATTCTTTTTAATAAGACGTTTATATAAAATAATGATTTGAATTGCATTATAGTGCATTCGCTATCATTAATATCCGATATTAAAGATTTCGGTAAAGAAATCGTGACACCAATTACGTTAATATATATATTATTATGCGATATTGTTCAGAAAGAAATTGACCGAAGGCAAGGTTTACTTATCTTTCCTTTCCTGCTTGTGTTTAAGACTAGTCTTACCGGGATCGAAACTTTGAACTGCAAGTATTTCTTCCTCCCGACATGCGAGAATTAGTCTGTTCTTTCCCTAGAATTGTCTTTAACTCAAAGAAGACGCTAGCAACTTGACTTTCTGGAATAAAAGACAGATTTTATTAGTTCTCATATCTGTGGAGTCGGAAGTGTGAATTATAAAAAAGTTATGCAGATTAAAATTTTAAATTAAACGGAAACAATTTTTTATCTAATTAATTGTATCGACATATAATTAAATTTTTATTTGTTGTACGCAAGATAGAATTTGCATACTCATATTAATCACTACTTTAGGAGAAATATCTGTATGTGTTGCTGATGATTTTATAACTATCTTTGTACTTCCATAATGTTTCAGTTTATATCCGATTGAGACTATTTTATGAAACGAAAATAGAAATAAAATAGATAGTTTTAGGCACGATGCATATTATAATAAACTTTTTAATACACAGTTTTGGAAGTTATTTTGATAACTCGGTATTCGAGAGTCATCAACTAATTCAGGAGGAATCATACGGCACGAGACTCCCAAACAACAATATAAGGCTGACACTAGGCATTAAACGGTGTCTCGAACTTAAAACCTCTCACTTGACATATTAGGCACGAGACTTCCAAACAACAATATAAGACTGACACTAGGCATTAAACGGTGGCTCGAACTTAAAACCTTTCACTTGACATATTATGTAAAAATATCTAAATAAGTTAGGAGGATCGCGCTATCGAAGTTAGAAAATATACTAGACAAATTCCGTGGATAGTTCTAAAATTAAAAAAAGAAATAAAATAGATAGGGGTTTAGGTGGGCTGGGCCAAGAACTTCTTGTGAAAATGTAAAAATGGGCCGTCCTAAGCATAATTCCGGACCGGTAGCGGGTCATTTTCCCGATCACCGACGGTGGATGATTACTGATGAGTAGGTGCCAGTAATGCCTTGATTCACACCCTTCCCTCTGTAATCTCCGTTTCGTAAAATTAACTAACCTAACCACTCATTTCCTCCAACAGATCCTTCCACTCACTGCTGCCAGCTCCGGCGACTCTCTTCTTCTCGCTCGCCGTCATTGATATTCTAACAAGTTGCAGCAAAACTACAGTTCTAATCATCACGGAGAAGGTAAAATGATGGAGTCTTCAGAGGATGAGGAGGATCGTCGAAATCTAATCGAGCAAAGTGAGAGAAGGAATAATAATAATAATAATGTTCCAAAATCGCCTCGAAGGAATCATCAATCCGCGTTCCAAATTGACGATGATTTCAAAAGCCGATCTCCTAATGCTGGAAGCTTCAATTTCAGATTAAATAAGAGGTATCTCTTGGCAATTGTCCTTCCGCTTTTCATTCTAGTTGTTTTCTTCACCACTGATATCAGAAGTCTCTTCCAAACATCTCTTTCCCATGTTAAGTATGATGCTTCAGCCAATCACATGCGGGAGTCTGAACTCCGCGCCCTCTATTTGCTTAAGCAGCAACAGTTGGAGCTTTTCAAGCTCTGGAATCACACTTTGGTAAATAAATCAACTTTTAATGCTGCACTTAATAATTCAGTCAATTCTACTTCCAATGTTATTGATAATGTCGGTTTAGAAGATTTGAACTCTGATTTACTCAGTTCGATATCACTGAATAAGCAAATTCAGCAAGTTCTATTGTCATCTCACCGTTTGGGAGATACATTAGATTCTTTATCGGACAATTATACGGATCCAAGCGTTGATTCTTTTAATAGGTGTCCAAAGGTGGATCAGAAGCTTTCTGATAGGAAAACCATTGAGTGGAAGCCAAAATCAAATAAGTACTTGTTTGCAATATGTGTGTCGGGGCAGATGTCCAATCATTTGATTTGTTTGGAGAAACATATGTTTTTTGCAGCTGTGCTTAATCGAGTCCTGGTTATTCCGAGCTCAAAAGTTGATTATGAGTTTCATAGGGTGTTGGATGTTGATCACATAAATAAATGCTTGGGTAGGAAAGTAGTTGTGACTTTTGAAGAATTTGCAGAAATTAAGAAGAATCATTTGCATATAGATAAGTTCATTTGTTATTTCTCAGCCCCCCAGCCTTGTTTTATGGATGATGAACGTGTTAAGAAACTGAAGTCCTTGGGGGTTTCTATGAATAAGCTTGAGGCTCCTTGGACTGAGGATGTTAAGAAGCCAAATAAAAGGACAGTTCCTGATGTGTTGTCGAAATTTTCATCTGATGATGATGTTATTGCAATTGGTGATGTGTTCTTTGCTGATGTTGAGAGGGAGTGGGTGATGCAGCCTGGTGGTCCTATTGCTCATAAATGCAAGACCCTAATTGAACCAAGTCGACTCATTATGTTAACTGCCCAGCGGTTTGTACAAACATTTCTGGGAAGGGATTTTATAGCTCTTCATTTTCGGCGACATGGTTTCTTGAAGTTCTGGTATGTTCTCTTCTCTCTCTTCATTCCTAAAGAATGTGCATGTAATGTTTTGTAGTATGTCTTGAAACATAAGTAGTGTTCATACAGCCATGAAGTTGATTAAGATTTTGGTTAGTCCTTTTTCTAATGCATTCTTGTCCTTTTTTTCCTTGTGGTGTTGGCCTACCTTAAACTGATAAATTTGCAGGAGGTAGAGCCAAAAGAAACATTGTGAGGTTTGAGATATGGATTTAATGTTCAGATATAAATTGAAACCAAAGGTAGCGAGAAAGAAAACATCAGATTTAGCATAACTCTTAGTAAAACAAACCAGTTGCTAGTATGTAGGGTTTCCTATTCCTGTTTTGTCTTCATCTTCAGTCAAGCTAGCATCTTTAGTGCACCAATCCATGTTAAAGATGGTTATTTTCAAAGAAAAAGCTGCAGTATAATGCTTATATTAGGTACCACTGACAGTTCCTATTGATTTCCTTCAGCAATGCCAAAGATACAAGTTGCTTTTATCCTGTTCCTCAATCTGCTGATTGCATCAACCGCGTGGTTGAACGAGCCAACTCTCCAGTAATATATCTTTCAACAGATGCTGCTGAGAGTGAAACTGATTTACTTCAGTCACTTCTTGCCTTTAACGGGAAAACTGTACCCCTTGTCAAGAGGCCAGCCCGTAACTCAGCCGAGAAATGGGATGCTTTACTGTATAGACATGGGCTTGAGGGGGACTCCCAGGTACGTTATATGTTTTTTTATGGTTTCCCATTTTTTTAATTCTCAGAATACTCGTCTTAGATGGTTTTTGGTGCTGTAGCTTATGCATAGATTTCAAACAAGCTTTCCCTTTCATGCTCTTCATAGTATTTTGAACTATTTGAACTCCTGGAATTTTCTAGATAGCTTGTAGCCATGTGACTTATTAGTTCTCTTGTACAAGAAATCTGTTTAGGGTGGAAACTTTTCTTATTGAACATCTTTAATCCAAAACAAAAAAAATGCACCTGAAAGCCTTTTTGTCTTGCATTTGAAAAGAGGCTGAGTCAGAGTGGACTGCAGAGTAGTTTGAGTCATTGACTTCCTTTCTTCTCCTTTTCCACATACCCCATGCTTCCATTGAGTATGGGAGTGAAAATTACACTTGAGATACTTGCATCCTTAGAGGATGAGACCTTAATTTGTTGGAAATGGGAGAAGGGGAAGGTTGTGACAGGAAATCTCCACCTCCAAACGAGAAAAATCCACACCATGGCATGTACAGAGCTTTACTCATCGTTATGGTACTACTTATCTTTAAGTACAGAATGGCAAGCCCTACATGGACAAGAAACCAAGAAATGTTTTATAGTTTTCTTTTGTTTATTTTTTTAAAGGTAGAAAACTTTCTACGGTAACACTCTATTCCTATAATATAATGACACTATATAACAGGGGTATCCGTTTTGTGTTCAGAACTCAAAGGAATAAGAAAATACTTGGGCAATTTATGTCGCTGATGTGACATAGTATATTTTGGAGAGTTCTGTACTGCAGTTCAATAGAAAGGATAACATTGTCCTTAATCAAAGTTTTCGACTTAAGAGTCTCTTTATCTTAGTAAATAGCTTTATCTTCTTGTGAGAATGATTTTCCTTATCTCCGGTAGTTTTCCAATCGTATAGGTGGAGGCTATGCTGGATAAGACTATATGCGCTTTGTCTAGTGTGTTCATTGGATCCTCTGGTTCCACTTTCACAGAGGATATCTTGCGGCTTAGGAAGGATTGGGGTTCAGCATCATTGTGTGATGAGTACCTCTGTCAGGGTGAAGTGCCAAATTTCATCGCAGAAAATGAATGAAACAAGAAGAATTGACAACTATCCTTCCGATCTTCTATATTGAGGGCTTTCATGGGATCCAAGCCTTAGAATTATTCCAGACGAACAACTTTCACTTCCACAGAAGAAATACGAGTTGGGGGAAAAGAGTCATAGGTAAATTGCAGTAGTTGTCTCATATTCGCCCCAATTCCATTACTAATTCACAGCTGAAGATGACTTGGTCTTGGTTTATATTTGTATTCTAGTGTATTATAATAGTTTTGCCCAATACATTCATTCTCCTGATGTTTAGATTAGATGGTTTCTTCCTTGTGAGATTAGCATATCTGAAGTTGGCTATTTTTTGCAGAATTCAGATAGTCCAAACGTTCTTGATTGTAAAAGCATGTATGCTACCAAATAATTAACAATTTGTTCACATCAAACTCCGTTGCTGGAAATTACTGATTTGTGGAGCTTTCTTTGTTTACTTGAGATAGCCAAACATCTACTGGTTTATGGCTGGCTGGCTTCTGCCTAAAGTCTATGTCTGCTACTCTGAAGATCCCAATCTTTTGGACTTGAAAAGCTTGAAAATTAATGCTTTGATTTTAGATGGTAATTCTAGCTATCTTGAACTGGGATTTTAGCATTTTCTTTATTGTTTTAGGATAAAAATATAAAAAATGCACTCAAAACTATTTAGATTTAGTCAATCATGCGTTAAAATCTTTTTTAATACATATTTTATTAATGAACTATTACCTTGCTTTTTTTTGCCAAGTATGAACTATTATATTAGTGTCATTATATTCATAATCTCTAAAATTTGACCATTTTGATTGATTCAGAGACAGAGGATCTATAGGTATAAGACTAATTGCAGCACAATGTTCACAATGTGATATAAAATCATTTTCAAGTGACTCGAATGCAGGATTTCAATCTAAATAAGTCAGGGCATGCATGAAATTACATTGAAAGAATGTGGATCAACTGCCTTTCCTTTTGCTGGAAAATTGCTATAGAGTTATTATAATAGGGGTTGAAGTTTAAGAAGAGAAATAAGAAAATTATTAAATTTTATTTGTAAATACTTATGATTATTTAAAAAATTATGAAAAATTATTAATATATACTATTTTTTTTTAAATTTTGAATTGTTTGAACCGTCTAAATTTATAGTGTAATTTTATCTCTCTTAATTTTAGTTCCGTTCCTACTAATGGGAGAAGTGGTTTGACTTTGGGTACTAGAATGCAAAAACGCCTTCTTCATGGCAAAAGCGTAGGGAAGTCGCTGTTCAAATAACCCGAGTATAGCACAGGGCAGACAGACAAGCAGCGAGGCTCGAGAGCCCGCCGATTCATTTCGTCGAGCTTGTATTCGTCGCGTCGATAAACACTAAACCCAACTGAAATCTCTCACATTGGGCTCCCAAAACATACCTCTAACGTTTCATGCAGTGGTAGTGTTATCTAATTGGAGCTAATTTCAGGGCATCGGACGGACTTCTGTTTGATTGTAGAATCTTTTGAAGGGGTTATAGAGGAAAACTCATATATAGAGGGAAAGAAAGGAAGGGGGGTGAGCTGTGGAAAATCAATGATGAGAGCAAGATTGGTGGTGTTTCCCATAAGAGGAAGAAATTGGGCATTTAGCAGCAGAAGGGTTGATCCCTCTACACTTGACTCGCAATCTTCCTCCGGCGTTCCGTCCACATTCAAAGAACTATGGAAAAAGATCTCCTCGAAGGCGTCTAATGAAAAGCCCTCTAATTCCAATGTTGAAGTCGTCGTCGATTTCGTTTCCAATAAAGTTCTGCTCTCAACTCTTGTCATTCCCTTCATTCGGGTCGTTCTTTTTTATTGGTTTTATTTGTCATGGCTTCTGTGATTAAATGCTTGTGTTTCTGTATATTGTAACTTAGATGAATAATGCTTGGATTAATCTGGAAAAGTCGCCTCAAGGGAGTTTTAAGAGCAAGATTCATGGGTAATTGTTTTACTTCAGTATGCTTTCGAGTATGAATGTTTCATGCCACTACTGATATGATTTTTGGATCATTTCGTTGGTTTTTCCTTCTGACTATAGTGTCAATTCTTGGTGCTTTCAGCTTGGGTTTGAAGCTTTTGTCGCGCGTCAGGCCTTCTGAGATTTTCTTGAAATCCATTCCAAAGGATGCCACACAGGTGGAGATCACGTACCCCTCATGGTTAGCTTCCTTTCACTTAATTAAACGTGTCAATTCTTGAACTTCTATTTGGAATCCTGTTAGGTCTTAGAAACCCCTTGCAATGTTTAGCAGCTGATCTGGGAATTATGGTTTTAGCCTTTTACTCATTTTATACTTTAACTAAATGATTTCAGTAGCTTATGAATTCTTTTTAATTTTCTTTTGCTGAATTACAGTTTAAATGCACGTCTAGTCCGCAGAAGGCTTAGACATATAGCCTTCAGGTAAATTCTTCTTGTTAATTCTTTTCTTTGATTTTAATACCCAATTAAGTGATGCTGCTGTACAGAGCCATTGTGTTCTGTATACTTATCATATCAATTTGCATGGAATATCCTGATTAGCTGCTTAATAAGTGTGATAGTGAAAGCCACTTACAAGCTATGTTCTGGGGAATTGAAAATTTGTTTGTTTAAGAAAATTATAGTATATCTCTTCATCAAACAGAGATATGCTTTGAAGTTAATTACTCATACATGTTCTGAGAATCTTGATACCAACTCCAAGCCTCCTGTTTAGTTCCTTGTAAGGTTGTAACAGAGTGTCCATTTATCAACTATTTAATGCCCCTTTTACATTCTATACATCTTGAGCTAAATAAGTTGCATGCTCCTGGTTGATCCTTCTTTAAGCATGTTTGTGCCGGAATCACGATTAATGAGAGCATTATCTGTAGTATAATTAACTGGTCATCTAAGACCAGATCATCTACTTTAAAGCCAGAGAATTGGTGTGCCGAGGGGGAAATGGATAGTTAGTCAGAGGGAGTGTAGCTGGGGTAGATGCTTCCTATGCTGTTTCTCTAATGCAAGGCAGATATATGATAACAGTGGCAATATCCTGGCCCCAACTTCTACTCCATATGGTGTGCTAAGATTAAGAATTCCATCCCTTCCCCCTTACCACCTGCTTATGTGCACATTGTGGAATCTATTGTTGGCAAGCCTATTTGATCCTCTTCATTGTTTGACCTTTAGTTCTCCTTTGATGCCCTTAAAAGTTGGTCCAAGAAATTTAATGTGTGCTTAATGAAGCACATTCGATGTTAACCATTTATAAGTGTCAATTATATCTTTCACCTTTCACATACTGATTTGAAATTGGACCTTATGGATATCAGGGGAGTTATTCTTCACAAGAAGTACCTCTATGGATCAGTCACATTGCTTCCAGTGACAGCAGCTTTTGCAGTATGTATTTTTATTAAGTACTAATGGTATATGATTCACATATGACTGATTCAGTTTTACTAAATACTTGTTTTCCATTGTTGGTAGATTCTACCGTTGCCTAACGTTCCATTCTTTTGGATGCTGTTCCGTTCTTATTCTCACTGGAGAGCTCTCAAGGTGAGCTTGTTTATCATTTCTTGTGTTGTGTTCAATTCTTCTCCAATACTTTATGGAGTGTGTCAAAATTTGAATTTATCTTTAAAAGAGAGGTCCAGAACAACCATTGGCCCAATAGTGATGGTCCACAATTTTCTAGGAAAGGCATCAACATGAATTAGCTTTTCCTCATAACTCTATTCCAAGATAGAAAGCGACTAAGTTCCGGGGATAAGGGAAAAAGCATTAGAGACATCACTTGTCTCTGTTTGGATGGGCTGAGTTTCCAGTTTCAACATTGCTTTTGACTAATTTTATGAAACATTCATATCTGGTTGCGCAATTTTTGGTTTCTTGGCTATGTAGGCAACCACTCATCTCTGTTACCAGCCATTGGTTCCCTGTGAGTTTTGGGGGTGGGCTGGGGGGATGCATAATATTCATGCGGATTATCTATATTCTTTAATTGACAGAAGGATTACGTATAATCATTATCAGGCCATTAGATATTTTACGATCTTGCCTTGGTCCAATAAGTGGGGAAACCCTTGTGTGATAATATTACGTCGTCTTTGTTTTTCAATGGTGAAATTAGATTGGAAAGCTGGTCCACTTTAAGAAGTAGGCAATTTAGAACATCCCAAAAGAGAATTAGTACATTCTTGTCTTCTAGAGGCTCCCCTTTCTTCTTTTAAGTATGGTGTATACATGGTCTACAAGACTAACTAGATTTTATCCGCTTTTGTTGATATTTTCAGGGAAGTGAGAAACTTCTTCAGCTGGTTTCCGATAGTTCCCACCAGGGGTCATCTATTCAGAAGGAGAACGACAGAAATAGATTGGAAGAAAACTCAGGAAAAGAAGTTTTGCATTCCCTGAATCCTCCGTGGGTAAGGTTTCCGGTTGATAAAGTTTTTAGATCACTATTTTGTTTCTCCCATTCTACTCGAATGTAATTAAATCCGGTTTTGGTGATTCCCGTCAATTTGTTAACATGAAATTAGGTGTTGCAACCGTGTGATGAACTTGACAAGTTTCTTCAACAGAAAGATGCAAATAATAGCCTCACCGAGTCTACTGTCTCAGACATATGCCAGAGATTCAAGTTAAACAAGATAGATGTTCTCAAGTACAGAGATTCCTTGTAGTTATTTGTGAGAGCTGGAGTTGGTATCTCCACTCCATTTAGGACCATTTGAGTTCCTTAGTCTCAGAGTAGTGATTATTCTTAGTTTTGGAGATGGTTTTTCACCACCAAATGGCAAAATATAGATGTAGTTTCTAGACTCTGCATCAAATGGTTCCTTGCTCATTTTGCTGGAGGTGCATAGGAATATATATGAAGGATGATGCATGCATTTGAAAGGAAAAAGGAACAGATTGTAAGATCTTTGCATGGGAATTGATTTCAGTTCTTTCTATAGACAGACAATTCTTATTTTGAGATAATGCTTTTTGCCTTACCACCTTACCAATCTAATCTTGTTTTGAGGATCTAGGCAAAGGGAGCCAGGCTGTATCAATCGAGCTATCACCTTTTCTTTGGTTGTTTAAGCATCAATAATGTAATATCTTTAAGCGGTGATAATTGATCTGCAAAGGGAGCCAAGTTCTGTCAATCGAGCTATTATATTTTCTTTGGTTGTTTAGGTATCAATAATGTAATATCTTTAAGCGGTGATAATTGATATTTTGTGGATCATAAGAATAAGTTGTTAAAATTATCCTTTCAATCAATTTTGTGGTGTTTGGGCCAATTTTGTACTGTTTTAAGACGGAAATTATAACAAAATTAGTTGAAATGACAGTTTTACCGGTTTTGAAAATACTTGAAGGGTAAAAATAATACTACTTCTAGTAAGAAATACAAGTCATTTTAATTAAAATTAGATAGTCAAAATTATAAGTGCGTTTCAATATGTATAATTGTTTATCTTCCACTTCTACCTTCTTTAATTTATTTATTACTTTATCTCATTTTTTCTCCTTATTTATTGAGGGTAAAATAGAAGTCTCAATTTATATTCTTGATCCGAGATAGTGAAAAGTAAAGTTTAAAAATATTTTAAACCATTCGTAAATAGCGTGGATATTTATAAATAATCATTAATCTTCCATTTTCACAAATTAAATTGAATTGGGCTTCTTGGGCTAGTTACACCCAAGAAGCATGATGGGCCAGCCCACCGTCTTATTAATTGTCCTCCTGAAAACATAGTTCAGATTCTCTCACTCTCCAAAACCCAGAAAGCTTTTCTTCTCCATTGCTGGCTTGGTTTGTTCCACAAGAAAAATCGAAGTTCAAGCCATCTTACCGACGACGACGAGAAATCTGCTCACCGTATCATAATCATCAGCTCTATGTATGTTTTCGGTTTTCTCTATACTTGAATCTCTTCAATTCCCACGTTTTGTGATTAATTTTTATATGTTTCTTGTGTTGTTATTGTTGTAGAATCTAGTTCCATGGCACCTGCAGCTGACCATGACGATGAGATCAAGGACGAGAAGAATCCTAGACCTTTAGACGAAGATGATATTGCTCTTCTTAAAACTTATGTACTTTCCGTCAAACCATACATCTGTATTTGCACTCAATGCCTTAAGTTTATTTTAGGTTTTAAGATCTGTTTTGCCTGTGCTCCGGAAATTTCTTGTTCAAGGGTTTTTCTTTGCTTTCGAAAGATACTTTTCTTTTTCATTTTAGTTGTTGATTCTCGATAATTGGAACTCGGTGCTTATGAGTCTAGGATTTTCCTGTTCCTTTACTCCTTTATTGGTGAAGTATAATTTTAGAAGACAGGAAATAAATTAGCGAGATTCATAATGAAAATCCTTGGGAGAAGAATATATGTAGTAAGTTTCAGGGGTTCTTTCTTAGTCGTGTGAGTTTTAGGTATTCTTTTTTAGTGGTCTGTCTTGAGAGTATACTTTCTTTAAAACTGGAGTAGATTTCCTTTCTCCACCACCATTCAGAGGGCATATAATGCTCCCAATAGATCAATTGCTTGACTTCAGTACTCTAAATTTCATGTGCAGGGCTTGGGACCTTACTCTACAAGCATAAAGAAAGCTGAGAAGGAGATCAAAGACATGGCAAAAAAGATAAATGATTTGTGTGGTAAGTTGTCTAAAGTTTACGTTTTTCTTCTCTCTAGCTTGCTTGGTCTGCGTGAAAAGGCTTGATCTTAGTGGGTTTTTTGTTTCTGTTTTGTGGAAATCCAATCCATCTTCCCCTCTTTTTTTTTTTATTGAGTTTTACTTTCACAATAAAAGTTATGCTGATGGAGAGGATTATAGTTTGTATATATGACAAGCCTCCTTTGTGTGTGCGGAAAACACTTTTTGATGGGTGATAATTGGATTGCAAACAGAACATTCCACTCTAGTATGATGTTGACTTAACACTTTGTCTAACAGCTTTTGTTATGCAATTTCTAAATTCATTTGTATAGTTTTGGTCTGATCTTTGATTAAGGATATCACATTACAAGTTGAAGCAAATAGCTTTATCAGTTACCGAGCAAATCGACTTCATTCTGTGCAGTTATATGCACTAATAAGCTGCTTGACATGATACACTGTACTCCATCTTAACTTTTTCGGTTTAAACTAGGTATCAAGGAGTCTGACACTGGCTTAGCTGCACCAAGCCAGTGGGATCTTGTTTCTGATAAGCAAATGATGCAGGAAGAGCAACCTCTTCAGGTATTATTACTTTGTGGAAGCCGCGATTGTGTCTGTTATTGGCATTTCTAAAGTTATATGCTCGGCCTGTTGGCAGGTAGCAAGATGTACAAAGATCATCAACCCAAACACTGAAGATGCAAAGTATGTGATAAATGTTAAACAGATTGCAAAGGTATTACTGTCTGTTGGTTAAGTTTCTTTTTCTTTTAAATGTTTGGAGTGTTTCATCTACTTATTCTTCTCCTCTCTTTTCCTTCACCAGCACCTTTGGTTCTTTGTATGGGTGTCTATCTTCTTTATTTTTTATTTTATTTTATTAAAGATTTTGCTTATTTGGATGGGGGAAGAGGTACTTGAGTGGGCTGGGAAACGGTGAAAAGTTCTTGCAGCTTTTATGTTATCATATGCATTTCTCTGTTTTTTAATGCAAAAAATATTTAATATTAAATGCTTTCCTCTGTGTTCTCTGGTCTGAAACTAAAAATGAATTTCTTATTGGGAGTTAAATTTGTTGGTGTACCAAGGGAAATTTTATTTGACTTGAAGTTTCTATTTTGCAGTTTGTTGTTGGACTTGGTGACAAGGTTTCTCCAACAGATATTGAGGAAGGCATGCGAGTAGGGTATGGCTGTCTCACTGCTTAAAATTATAGCACAGACATTTGAACTGCTTCATATGAGTTGCTTCTTATATTTAAATGAGCCAAATACTCTGAAGGAACACACATCTATTGAAACTAAAAACAACTTATCTGATGATTTAATGTAAAGCTGGTTGGTAAGATTTCAGAAGAATGATCCATTGTTGGTCTCATTATTGGACTGGATTGGGAATTCTTTTCCTTTGAGGAGTATAAACAGAGTAGTGTTATTTAGTTTAATTTGCTTCGTCTATTGACATTTTCCACCAAAAGTTGAGCTTATATTTTATAACAATATTGCATATGTTTATATTCTAAATGTTGAGTGACTAGGATTGGAGCCTCTAGTGCTGCATTTAGTTCATCCTAAGGTAATATCTGATTGGAAGAATTTTTGTACTTCACAGTGTGGATCGCAACAAATATCAAATCCAAATTCCCTTGCCTCCAAAGATTGACCCAAGTGTCACCATGATGACAGTTGAGGAAAAGCCAGATGTGACATATAATGATGTTGGTGGATGCAAAGAGCAGATTGAAAAAATGCGAGAGGTGTGCATGATGTAGTTTTAAATATCCACATTCCAATTATTGTTGAGTACATGCTTTCTCTAATATTTGGCTCTTTATGATAGGTTGTTGAGTTACCCATGCTTCACCCAGAGAAATTCGTTAAGCTTGGGATTGATCCTCCCAAAGGTGTCCTTTGCTATGGGCCACCGGGTACTGGTAAAACACTTCTAGCTAGGGCTGTAGCCAATCGAACTGATGCATGTTTCATTCGAGTCATTGGAAGTGAGCTTGTGCAGAAGTACGTCGGTGAGGGTGCTCGGATGGTTCGTGAACTATTTCAGGTAAACCTATCTGTTTGTTTTCTCTAGATCTCCTTTTTTATCTTTTCCCCTTTCCCTCAATAATACCAACCTAGTTCAGTCTCTCAGTGATGCTTTTTGTTTGACAGATGGCACGCTCTAAGAAAGCTTGCATTGTGTTCTTTGATGAAGTGGATGCCATTGGGGGTGCAAGGTTTGATGATGGTGTGGGTGGGGATAATGAGGTTCAGCGCACAATGCTTGAAATTGTCAATCAGCTTGATGGATTTGATGCTCGTGGAAACATTAAAGTGCTAATGGCAACTAACAGGTTAATCCCTTGCCTCTTTGGTCTCACATATCATTTATTGTGAACAATAAAGTGCAACTGCTAGAGTAGTCTTGATTGATATCTAAGGTAACTGAATTGGAGTTGTGCAGGTCATTATGTTATTTTGTATGTGTAGGGAATAGTTATCTTGCTAGTTCATCCCTCACCAGATACCGAACAGATTTTTAAATGACAAAGAAATCATGTTCCTTGTGTTTTGGGGGGTTATTTATTTATTTATTTGGAGGCGAGTTTCTGTATGTTCTTTGATACATTTTCAGTTTTTTGATAATGAAGTACGAACAGTTCAAAATGCATAATAGTTGGCCAATCTTCCCACGAGCTTCCATTGTTGGGGTTTCTATTCAATCTGTTGGGCCGCTAAATTTCCTTTTTTTGGCACATCCCTGAGAAGTCCATGATATTTACTGTACACAGTTCTATAACTTACCAACTTTTGCTTATTGTTCTCCTATTTGTTTATGTTTTAGACCTGATACTCTAGATCCAGCACTCCTGCGGCCTGGAAGATTAGATCGTAAGGTAGAATTTGGTTTGCCAGATTTGGAGAGTAGAACACAAATATTCAAGATCCATACTCGCACTATGAACTGTGAAAGAGATATCCGATTTGAATTGTTGGCTCGCCTTTGCCCAAATTCAACTGGTAAATTCTAAACTTCCCTTTACGTGTACTTTGGAATTAGCAGGCAGCTGTTGGATCGATAGAGATGGTTGACATTTGCATTTCTGTTTTATCTTTAGGGGCCGACATCAGAAGCGTGTGCACTGAGGCTGGAATGTATGCCATTCGAGCAAGGAGAAAGACCGTGACAGAGAAAGATTTCCTTGATGCCGTGAACAAAGTCATCAAGGGATACCAGAAGTTCAGCGCAACGCCTAAGTACATGGTCTACAACTAATCTGATCAAACTTATATGCTCACTCTTCTTTATCTTGAAAGTTTTCTTATTGTATCACTCTTTCATCTTGTACTGGATATTTTCTGTTATACATCAAGATGGTTTCTGCATTTTCAAGCTTTAGTTAGTAGGATTGAAGTCCATGCATATGTTGAGAAGAGAAGAATACTAGGGGTGTAATTGGAATTCCCTTCTCCAAATATTGTCTGTTTTTCTTTTCAAATTATTTTCTGGTTTGGATTTATTATTTTCGAACCATTGTTCTACGAAATTGGCAAACTTAGACTCCATTTTTTGCCATTATAATATAATGGCCAAAAAACTTTGATTATTATATATTTTTATAGTCGTGATATTCATTTACAACTTTGTACAATTGATTTACATAACATGAGGAACAATATAGATAATTTTTGAGATTTTTTTGGGACGAAACGTTAAAAATTATAATTTTTGAGATTTTTTTGGGACGAAACGTTAAAAATTTGGTTTAATGTTATGTTAAATGGCGTTGATTTTCGAATCATTAAATCAATGAATTTTGCCGATTCTAATCTATTCCTCTGTGTCCGTTTCACCATTGTTCTAGGAAATTGGCAAACTACTCGTTAACATTATAATAATCACGAAAAAAATGTGATTATTATATAGTTTTATAGTCATGAAGAAAAGACGATTAATGTATATTAAATGGCTTTTTACATATTGTCGATTTTTGAACCTTCAAGTCAATGAATTTCGTTGATTCCGATCTGTTCGTTGGTGCCTGTTAAAGTGTCAGTTTCACCATTGTTCTATGAAATTGGCAAACTTAGACTCCATCTTTTGCCATTATAATAATAAGGAAAAAACCTTTGTTTAATTATTATATATTTTTATAGTCATATGATATTCATTTACAATTTTGTACAATTGATTTACACAACATGAGGAATGATTTTCGGATATAAATTTTTTAAAAAACGTAATGATTAATTCAGATTCGGCTTTTAAAGGACAAGCGAAACTTTGTGCGATTATTTTTAAGACATGGAAACATACCGAATTCTTTTGAGCAATTTTATGGATAACTTTTTTTTGGACCAAAATTTTTAAAAATTGTGATGATTAGCGCACGAATTCGTGGTTTAACGGGAAAATGAAACTTTGTCCGATGTATCTATATAACATGAACAATATACATAATCGTTTTTAGTAACTTTAAGGATAACTATTTTCGGATATTAATTTTATAAAATCATGATAATTAGCCGACGAATTTGGGCATCATCGGGCAAGTCAAACCTTGTGCTTTTACGTAATAAGAAACATATGGCATCGTTTTGAGCAATTTTATGGAAATTTTTTTTCCGAACCTAAATTTTTTAAAAAAGTGACAATTCGCACACGGATTCGGCCTTCTACAGACAAGTGAAACATTGTGTCATATATCTATACAACATTAAAAACATACAGAATTGTTCGGAGCAATTTTCGGAGAAATACTTTTCGGACATAAATTTTGTAAAAATGTGATGATTAGCACACGAATTCGGGCTTCAACAGACAAGTGAAAGGTTGTGCGATATATCTTCACAACATGAGAAACATAGTGAATCATTTTTGAGCAATTTTACAGAGAACTTTTTTCGGACATAAATTTTATAAAAAACGTAATGATTAACTCACAGATTTGGTCTTCAAAGGACAAGTGAAACTTTGTTTGATTATCTTTAAAACAAGGAAACATACATAATTATTTTGAGTAATTTTATGAAAAACTATTTTTTGAACCAAAATTTAAAAAAATGTAATGATTAGAACATAAATTCGAGGTTTAGCGGGAAAATAAAACTTTTTCCGATGTATCTATACAACACGAAAAAGATACAAAATAACTATTTTTTAACCTTAATTTTGTAAAATCATGATAATTAGCAGACTAATTCCGCTTCAACGGGCAAGTTAAACCTTGTGTAATGTATCTTTACGTAATGAGAAACATATTGAATCGTTTTGAGCAATTTTGCGATAAATTTTTTTCGGATGTAAATTTTGAAAAAAGTGATAATTTGCACACCGATTCGACCTTCTACAGATAAGTGAAACATTGTCCCATATATCTATACAACAACAAAAACATATAGGAATTGTTCGGAGTAATTTTCAAACCTAAATTTTGTAAAAGACGTGATTATTAGTACACGAATTCGGGTTTTAATGGGAATATTGTATTTCGTTTTATGTGTTTATACAACATGAAAAACATTCAGAATCGTTTTGAGCAATTTTTAGGAGAATTTTTTTCGTACCTAAACTTTGTAAAAAACGTGATGATTAGCACACGAATTCGGGCTTTAATAGGAAAGTGATACTTTTTTTGGTGTATTTATACAATATGAAAAAACATTCAGAATCTTTTTGAATAACTTTTTGGAGAACTTTTTTTCGAACAAAAATTTTTGTAAAAAACTTGATAATGCACACGAATTCGGATTTTAATGCGAATGTTGTACTTCGTTTCGTGTATTTTTACACAATGAAAAACATTCTGAATCGTTTTGAGCAATTTTTTAGAGAACTTGTTTCGGACCTAAATTTTGTAAAAAATGTGATGATTAACACACGAATTCTGGCTTTAATGGGAATGTGATACTTCGTTTTATGTATTTGTACAACATGGAAAACATTCAGAATCGTTTTGAACAATTTTTTGAAAAATATTTTTTCGGAACTAAATTTTGTAAAAAGCGTGATCATTAGCACACGAACTCAGGGTTTAATGTGAATGTAATACTTCGTTTTGTGTATTTATGCAACATGAAAACATTCAGAATCGTTTTGAGCAAGTTTTTTAAAATTATTTTTTGGAACTAAATTTTGTAAAAAACGTGATGATTAGCACACAAATTCGCGCTTTAATAGAGAAGTGATACTTCTTTTGGTGTATTTATACAACATGAAAATATTCAAAATCACTTTGAGAAATTTTTTGGAGAAATTTTTTTCGAACCAAAATTTTTTAAAAAACGTGATGATTAGCACTGGAATTTGGGCTTTAATTGGAATGTTGTACTTCGTTTTGTGTATGTATACAACATGAAAAACATTCAGAATCGTTTTGAACAATTTTTTGGAAAACTTTTTTTCGGAACTAAATTTTGTAAAAAACGTGATGATTAACACATGAATTCGGGCTTTATTGGGAATGTGATATTTTGTTTCGTGTATTTGTACAACATAAAATACATTAAGAATCGTTTTGAACAATTTTTTGGAGAACTTATATTCGGACCAAAACTTTGTAAAAATCGTGATGATTAGCACACGAATTCAGGCGTTATTGGGAATGTGATACTTCGTTTTGTGTATTTATACAACATAAAATACATTCAGAATTGTTTTGAACAATTTTTTGGAGAACTTTTTTTCGGACCAAAATTTTGTAAAAATCGTGATGATTAGCACACGAATTAAGGCTTTATTGGGAATGTGATACTTCGTTTTGTGTATTTATACAACATAAAATACATTCAGAATCGTTTTGAACAATTTTTTAGAGACCTTTTTTTTGGGACTAGAATTTTCAAAAAAACGTGATGATTAGCACACGAATTCAGGCTTTATTGGGAATGTGATACTTCGTTTTGTGTATTGATACAACATAAAATACATTCAGAATCGTTTTGAACAATTTTTTTTGAGAACTTCTTTGCGGACCAACATTTTGTAAAAAACGTGATGATTAGCACACGAATTCAAGCTTTATTGGGAATGCGACACCTCGTTTAGTGTATTAATACAAATAAAATATATTCAAAATCGTTTTGAGCAACTTTTTTCCGGACCAGAATTTTCTAAAAAATGTGATGATTAGCACACGAATTCAGGCTTTCTTGGGAATGTGATACCTTGTTTTGTGTATTTATACAAATAAAATACATTCAGAATCGTTTTGAATAATTTTTTGGAGAACTTATTTTCGTACCAAAATTTTGTAAAAATCGTGATGTTTAGCACACGAATTAAGGCTTTACTTGGAATGCGGTACTTCGTTTTGTGTATTTATACAACATAAAATACATTCACAATCGTTTTGAACAATTTTTTGGAGAACTTTTTTTCGGACCAACATTTTGTAAAAAACGTGATGATTAGCACACGAATTAAGGCTTTACTGGGAATGTGATACTTCGTTTTGTGTATTTATACAACATAAAATTCATTCAGAATCGTTTTGAACAATTTTTTAGAGACCTTTTTTTTCGGACCAGAATTTGTAAAAAACGTGATGATTAGCACACGAATTCGGGTTTTATTGGGAATGTGATACCTCGTTGTATATTGAAACAAATAAAATACACTCAGAATCGTTTTGATCAATTTTTTGGAGACCTTTTTTTTGGACCAGAATTTGTAAAAAACGTGATGATTAGCACACGAATTCAGGCTTTATTAGGAATGTGATACTTCGTTTTGTGTATTTATACAACATAAAATACATTCAGAATCGTTTTGAGCAATTTTTTGGAGAACTTTTTTTTTTACCAAAATTTTGTAAAAAACGTGATGATTAGCACACGAATCGGGCTTTTTTGGGAATGTGATATCTCTATTTGTGTATTTATACAAATAAAATACATTCAGAATCTGTTTGAGAAATTTTTTGGAGAACTTTTTTTCGGAACAAAATTTTGTAAAAATCGTGATGATTAGCACACGAATTCATGCTTTATTGGCAATGCGACACCTCGTTTAGTGTATTTATACAAATAAAATATATTCAAAATCGTTTTGAGCAATTTTTTGGAGACCTTTTTTTCTGGACCAGAATTTTTTAAAAAATGTGATGATTAGCACACGAATTCAGGCTTTCTTGGGAATGTGATACCTCGTTTTGTGTATTTATACAAATAAAATACATTCCGAATCGTTTTGAATAATTTTTTGGAGAACTCATTTTCGGACTAAAATTTTGTAAAAATTGTGATGTTTAGCACACGAATTCAGGCTTTACTGGGAATGTGGTACTTCGTTTTGTGTATTTATACAACATAAAACACATTCAGAATCGTTTTGAACTATTTTTTGGAGAACTTTTTTTCGGACCAACATTTTGTAAAAAACGTTATGATTAGCACACGAATTCGGGCTTTATTGGGAATGTGATTTCTCATTTTGTGTATTTATACAAATAAAATACATTCAGAATCGTTTTGAGCAATTTTTTGGAGACCTTTTTTTTCGGACAAGAATTTGTAAAAAACGTGAGGATTAGCACACGAATTCGGGCTTTATTGGGAATGTGATTCCTCATTTTGTGTATTTATTGAAATAAAATACAATCAGAATCGTTTTGAGCAATTTTTTTGCGACCTTTTTTTTGGGACCAGAATTTGTAAAAAGCGTGATGATTTGCACACGAATTCGGACTTTATTGGGAATGAGATTCCTTATTTTGTGCATTTATACAAATAAAATACATTCAGAATCGTTTTGAGTAATTTTTTGGAGACCTTTTTTTTGGACCAGAATTTTTTAAAAAGCGTGATAATTAGCACACGAATTCGGGCTTTATAGGGAATGTGATACTTCGTTTCGTGTATTTGTACAACGTAAAATAAATTCAGAATTGTTTGTGCAAATTTTTGGAGAACTTCTTTCCGGACAAAAATTTTGTAAAAAAAGTGATGATTAGCACACGAATTCGGGCTTTATTGGGAATGTGATACCTCGTTGTGTGTATGTATACAAGTAAAATAAATTCAGAATCGTTTTCTGCAATTTTTTGGAAACCTTTTTTTGAGACCAGAATTTGTAAAAAACGTGACTATTAGCACACGAATTCAGGCTTACTGGGAATGTGATACTTCGTTTTGTGTATTTATACAACATAAAATACATTCAGAATCGTTTTGAACAGTTTTTTGGAGAACTTTTTTTCGGACCAAAATTTTGTAAAAATCGTGATGATTAGCACACGAATTCAGGCTTTACTGGGAATGTGATACTTCGTTTTGTGTATTTATACAACATAAAATACATTCAGAATCGTTTTGAACAACTTTTTGGAGAACTTTTTTTCGGAATAAAATTTTGTAAAAATCGTGATGATTAGCACACGAATTCAGGCTTTACTGGGAATGTGATACTTCGTTTTGTGTTTTTATACATCATAAAATACATTCAGAATCGTTTTGAACAGTTTCTTGGAGAACTTATCCTCGGACCAAAATTTTGTAAAAATCGTGATGTTTAGCACACGAATTCAGGATTTATTGGGAATGTGATACTTCGTTTTGTGTATTTATACAATATAAAATACATTCAGAATCGTTTTGAACAACTTCTTGGTGAACTTTTTTCCGGACTAAAATTTTGTAAAAATCGTGATGATTAGCACACGAATTTAGGCGTTATTTGGAATGTGATACTTCGTTTTGTGTGTTTATACAACATAAAATACATTCAGAATCGTTTTGTACAGTTTTTTGGAGAACTTATTTTCCGGACAAAAATTTTGTAAAAATCGTGATGATTAGCACACGAATTCGGGCTTTACTGGGAATGTGATACTTCGTTTTGTGTATTTATACAACATAAAATACATTCCGAATCGTTTTGAATAGTTTTTTGGAGAACTTATTTTCGGACAAAAATTTTGTAAAAATCGTGATGATTAGCACACGAATTCAGGATTTATTGGGTATGTGATACTTCGTTTTGTGCATTTATACAACATAAAATACAATCAGTATCGTTTTGAACAACTTTTTGGAGAACTTTTTTTCGGACTAAAATTTTGTAAAAATCGGGATGATTAGCACACGAATTCAGGCTTTACTGGGAATGTGATACTTCGTTTTGTGTATTTATACAACATAAAATACATTCAGAATCGTTTCGAACAGTTTTTTGGAGAACTTATTTTCGGTCCAAAATTTTTTAAAAATCGTGATGATTAGCACACGAATTCCGGCTTTACTGGGAATGTGATACTTCGTTTTGTGTATTTATACATCACAAAATACATTCAGAATCGTTTTGAACAGTTTTTTGGAGAACTTTTTTTGTGACCAAAATTTTGTAAAAATCGTGATGATTAGCACACGAATTCAGGCTTTACTGGGAATGTGATACTTCGTTTTGTGTATTTATACAACATAAAATACATTCAGAATCGTTTTGAACAACTTTTTGGAGAACTTTTTTTCGGACCAAAATTTTGTAAAAATCGTGATGGTTAGCACACGAATTCAGGATTTATTGGGAATGTGATATTTCGTTTTGTGTATTTATACAACATAAAATACATTCAGAATCGTTTTGAACAACTTCTTGGAGAACTTTTTTTCGGACTAAAATTTTGTAAAAATCGTGATGATTAGCACACGAATTTAGGCGTTATTTGGAATGTGATACTTCGTTTTGTGTATTTATACAACATAAAATACATTAAGAATTGTTTTGAACAGTTTTTTGGAGAACTTATTTTCCGGACAAAAATTTTGTAAAAATCGTGATGATTAGTAAACGAATTCAGGCTTTACTGGGAATGTGATACTTCTTTTTGTGTGTTTATACAACATAAAATACGTTCAGAATCCTTTTGTACAGTTTTTGGAGAACTTATTTTCGGTCCAAAATTTTGTAAAAATCGTGATGATTAGCACACGAATTCCGGCTTTACTGGTAATGTGATACTTCGTTTTGTGTATTTATACATCATAAAATACATTCAGAATCGTTTTGAACAGTTTTTTGGAGAACTTATTTTCGGACCAAAATTTTGTAAAAATCGTGATGATTAGCACACGAATTCAGGATTTATTGGAAATGTGATACTTCGTTTTGTGTATTTATACAACATAAAATACATTCAGAATCGTTTTGAAGAACTTTTTGGAGAACTTTTTTTCGGACTAAAATTTTGTAAAAATCGGGATGATTAGCACACCAATTCAGGCTTTGCCGGGAATGTGATACTTCGTTTTGTGTATTTAAAAACAGAAAATACATTCAGAATCGTTTTGAACAGTTTTTTGGAGAACTTATTTTCCAGACAAAAATTTTGTAAAAATCGTGATGATTAGCACACGAATTCAGGCTTTACTGGGAATGTGATACTTCGTTTTGTGTGTTTATACAACATAAAATACATTCAGAATCGTTTTGTACAGTTTTTTGGAGAACTTATTTTTCGGACAAAAATTTTGTAAAAATCGTGATGATTAGCACACGAATTCGGGCTTTACTGGGAATGTGATACTTCGTTTTGTGTATTTATACAACATAAAATACATTCCGAATCGTTTTGAATAGTTTTTTGGAGAACTTATTTTCGGACAAAAATTTTGTAAGAATCGTGATGATTAGCACACGAATTCAGGATTTATTGGGAATGTGATACTTCGTTTTGTGCATTTATACAACATAAAATACAATCAGTATCGTTTTGAACAACTTTTTGGAGAACTTTTTTTCGGACTAAAATTTTGTAAAAATCGGGATGATTAGCACACGAATTCAGGCTTTACTGGGAATGTGATACTTCGTTTTGTGTATTTATACAACATAAAATACATTCAGAATCGTTTCGAACAGTTTTTTGGAGAACTTATTTTCGGTCCAAAATTTTTTAAAAATCGTGATGATTAGCACACGAATTCCGGCTTTACTGGGAATGTGATACTTCATTTTGTGTATTTATACATCACAAAATACATTCAGAATCGTTTTGAACAGTTTTTTGGAGAACTTTTTTTATGACCAAAATTTTGTAAAATCGTGATGATTAGCACACGAATTCAGGCTTTACTGGGAATGTGATACTTCGTTTTGTGTATTTATACAACATAAAATACATTCAGAATCGTTTTGAACAACTTTTTGGAGAACTTTTTTTCGGACCAAAATTTTGTAAAAATCGTGATGGTTAGCACACGAATTCAGGATTTATTGGGAATGTGATATTTCGTTTTGTGTATTTATACAACATAAAATACATTCAGAATCGTTTTGAACAACTTCTTGGAGAACTTTTTTTCGGACTAAAATTTTGTAAAAATCGTGATGATTAGCACACGAATTTAGGCGTTATTTGGAATGTGATATTTCGTTTTGTGTATTTATACAACATAAAATACATTAAGAATTGTTTTGAACAGTTTTTTGGAGAACTTATTTTCCGGACAAAAATTTTGTAAAAATCGTGATGATTAGCAAACGAATTCAGGCTTTACTGGGAATGTGATACTTCTTTTTGTGTGTTTATACAACATAAAATACATTCAGAATCCTTTTGTACAGTTTTTGGAGAACTTATTTTCGGTCCAAAATTTTGTAAAAATCGTGATGATTAGCACACGAATTCCGGCTTTACTGGTAATGTGATACTTCGTTTTGTGTATTTATACATCATAAAATACATTCAGAATCGTTTTGAACAGTTTTTTGGAGAACTTATTTTCGGACCAAAATTTTGTAAAAATCGTGATGATTAGCACACGAATTCAGGATTTATTGGAAATGTGATACTTCGTTTTGTGTATTTATACAACATAAAATACATTCAGAATCGTTTTGAAGAACTTTTTGGAGAACTTTTTTTCGGACTAAAATTTTGTAAAAATCGGGATGATTAGCACACCAATTCAGGCTTTGCCGGGAATGTGATTCTTCGTTTTGTGTATTTATAAAACATAAAATACATTCAGAATCGTTTTGAACAGTTTTTTGGAGAACTTATTTTCCAGACAAAAATTTTGTAAAAATCGTGATGATTAGCACACGAATTCAGGCTTTACTGGGAATGTGATACTTCGTTTTGTGTATTTATACAACATAAAATACATTCAGAGTAGTTTTGAACAACTTTTTGGAGAACTTATTTTCGGACAAAAATTTTGTAAAAATTGTGATGATTAGCACACGAATTCAGGCTTTACCGGGAATGTGATACTTCGTTTTGTGTATTTATACAACATAAAATACATTCAGAATCGTTTTGAACAATTTTTTGAAGAACTTTTTTCGGATCAAAATTTTTTAAAAAACGTGATGATTAGCATACGAATTCCGGCTTTATTGGGAATGTGATACCTTGTTTTTTGTATTTATACAAATAAAATACATTCAGAATCTTTTTGAATAATTTTTTGGAGAACTTTTTTTCCGACCAAAATTTTCTAAAAATCGTGATGATTAGGACACGAATTCAGGATTTATTGGAAATGTGATACTTCGTTTTGTGTATTTATACAACATAAAATACATTCAGAATCGTTTTGAAGAACTTTTTGGAGAACTTTTTTTCGGACTAAAATTTTGTAAAAATCGGGATGATTAGCACACCAATTCAGGCTTTACTGGGAATGTGATGCTTCGTTTTGTGTGTTTATACAACAAAAAATACATTCAGAATCGTTTTGAATAGTTTTTTGGAGAACTTATTTTCGGACAAAAATTTAGTAAAAATCGTGATGATTAGCACACGAATTCAGGCTTTACTGGGAATGTGATACTTCGTTTTGTGTATTTATACAACATAAAATACATTCAGAGTAGTTTTGAACAACTTTTTGGAGAACTTATTTTCGGACAAAAATTTTGTAAAAATTGTGATGATTAGCACACGAATTCAGGCTTTACCGGGAATGTGATACTTCGTTTTGTGTATTTATACAACATAAAATACATTCAGAATCGTTTTGAACAATTTTTTGAAGAACTTTTTTCGGATCAAAATTTTTTAAAAAACGTGATGATTAGCATACGAATTCCGGCTTTATTGGGAATGTGATACCTTGTTTTTTGTATTTATACAAATAAAATACATTCAGAATCTTTTTGAATAATTTTTTGGAGAACTTTTTTTCCGACCAAAATTTTCTAAAAATCGTGATGATTAGGACACGAATTCAGGATTTATTGGGAATGTGATACTTCGTTTTGTGTATTTATACAACACAAAATACATTCAGAATCGTTTTGAACAGTTTTTTGGAGAACTTTTTTTGGGACCAAAATTTTGTAAAAATCTTGATGATTAGCACACGAATTCAGGCTTTACTGGGAATGTGATACTCCGTTTTGTGTATTTATACAACATAAAATACATTCAGAATCGTTTTGAACATCTTTTTGCGGAACTTATTTTCGTACCAAAATTTTGTAAAAATCGTGATGATTAGCACACGAATTCAGGATTTATTGGGAATGTGATACTTCGTTTTGTGTATTTATACAACATAAAATACATTCAGAATAGTTTTGAAAAACTTTTTTGAGAACTTTTTTTCAGACCAAAATTTTGTAAAAATCGTGATGATTAGCACACGAATTCAGGCTTTACTGAGAATGTGATACTTCGTTTTGTGTACTTATACGACATAAAATGCATTAATAATCGTTTTGAACAGTTTTTTGGAGAACTTATTTTCGGACCAAAATTTTGTAAAAATCGTGATGATTAGCACACGAATTCAGGCTTTACTGGGAATGTGATACTTCGTTTTGTGTATTTATACAACATAAAATACATTCAGAATCCTTTTGAACAGTTTTTTGGAAAATTTTTTTTGCACCAAAATTTTGTAGAAATCGTGATAATTAGCACACGAATTCAGGCGTTATTGGGAATGTGATACTTCGTTTTGTGTATTTATATAACACAAAATACATTCAGAATGGTTTTGAACAGTTTTTTGGAGACCTTATTTTCGGAACAAAATTTTGTAAAAATCTTGATGATTAGCACACGAATTCTGGCTGTACTGGGAATGTGATACTTCGTTTTGTGTATTTATACAACATAAAATACATTCAGAATCGTTTTGAACAATTTTTTGAATAACTTTTTTCGGATCAAAATTTTTAAAAAAACGTGATGATTAGCACACGAATTCCGGCTTTATTGGGAATGTGATACCTTTTTTTTTTGTATTTATACAAATAAAATTCATTCAGAATCGTTTTGAACAGTTTTTTGGAGAACTTAATCTCGGACAAAATTTTTGTAAAAATCGTGACGATTAGCACACGAATTCAGTATTTATTGGGAATGTGATACTTCGTTTTGTGTATTTATACAACATAAAATACATTCAGAATCGTTTTGAACAACATTTTGGAGAACTTTTTGTCGGACTAAAATTTTGTATAAATCGTGATGATTAGCACACGAATTCAGGCTTTACTGGGAATGTGATACTTCGTTTTGTGTATTTATACAACATAAAATACATTCAGAATCGTTTTGAACAGTTTTTTGGAGAACTTATTTTCGGACAAAAATTTTGTAAAAATCGTGATGATTAGCACACGAATTCAGGATTTATTGGGAATGTGATACTTCGTTTTGTGTATTTATACAACATAAAATACATTCAGAATTATTTTGAACAACTTTTTGGAGAACTTCTTTTCGGACCAAAATTTTATAAAAATCGTGATGATTAGCACACGAATTCAGACTTTACTCGGAATGTGATACTTCGTTTTGTGTGTTTATACAACATAAAATACATTCAGAATCCTTTGTACAGTTTTTTGGAGAACTTATTTTCGGACCAAAATTTTGTAAAAATCGTGATGATTAGCACACGAATTCAGGCTTTACTGGGAATGTGATACTTCATTTTGTGTATTTATACAACATAAAATACATTCAGAATCATTTTGAACAGTTTTTTGGAGAATTTTTTTTCGTACCAAAATTTTGTAGAAATCGTGATAATTAGCACACGAATTCAAGCGTTATTGGGAATGTGATACTTCGTTTTGTGAATTTATACAACAAAAAATACATTCAGAATGGTCTTGAACAGTTTTTGGAGAACTTGTTTTCGGACCAAAATTTTGTAAAAATCGCGATGATTAGCACACGAATTCAGGCTTTACTGGGAATGTGATACTTCGTTTTGTGTATTTATACAACATAAAAGACATTCAGAATAATTTTGCACAATTTTTTGGAGAATTTTTTTTCGGACCAAAATTTTGTAGAAATCGTGATAATTAGCACACGAATTCAAGCGTTATTGGTAATGTGATACTTCGTTTTGTGTATTTATACAACACAAAATACATTCAGAATGGTCTTGAACAGTTTTTTGGAGAACTTATTTTCGGACCAAAATTTTGTAAAAATCTTGATGATTAGCACACGAATTCAGGCTTTACTGGGAATGTGATACTTCGTTTTGTCTATTTATACAACATAAAATACATTCAGAATCGTTTTGAACAATTTTTTGAAGAACTTTTTTTCGGATCAAAATTTTTTAAAAAACGTGATGATTAGCTCACGAACTCCAGCTTTATTGGGAATGTGATACCTTGTTTTTTGTATTTATACAAATAAAATTCATTCAGAATCGTTTTGAACAATTTTTTGGAGAACTTTTTTTCCTACCAAAATTTTGTAAAAATCGTGATGATTAACACACGAATTCAGGCTTTACTGGGTATGTGATACTTCGTTTTGTGTATTTATACAACATAAAATACATTCAGAATCGTTTTGAACAGTTTTTTGGAGAACTTATTTTCGGACCAAAATTTTGTAAAAATCGTGATGATTAGCACACGAATTCAGGATTTACTGGGAATGTGATACTTCGTTTTGTGAATTTATACATCATAAAATACATTCATAATCGTTTTGAACAGGTTTTTGGAGAACTTATTTTCGGACCAAAATTTTGTAAAAATCGTGATGATTAGCACACGAATTAAGGATTTATTGGGAATGTGGTACTTCGTTTTGTGTATTTTTACAACATAAAATACATTCAGAATCGTTTTGAACAACTTTTTGGAGAACTTTTTTTCGGACCAAAATTTTGTAAAAATCGTGATGATTAGCACACGAATTCGAGCTTTATCGGGAATGTGATACTTCGTTTTCTGTATTTATACGTCATAAAATACATTCAGAATCGTTTTGAACAACTTTTTGGAGAACTTTTTTTCGGACTAAAATTTTGTAAAAATCGTGATGATTAGCACACGAATTTAGGCGTTATTTGGAATATGATGCTTCGTTTTGTGTATTTAAACAACATAAAATACATTCAGAATCGTTTTGAACAGTTTTTTGGAGAACTTTTTTTCGGACCAAAATTTTGTAAAAATCGTGATGATTAGCACATGAATTCAGGATTTATTTGGAATGTGATACTTCGTTTTGTGTATTTATACAACATAAAATACATTCAGAATCGTTTTGAACAACTTTTGGGAGAACTTTTTTTCGGACCAAAATTTTGTAAAAATCGTGATGATTAGCTCACGAATTCAGGCTTTACTGGGAATGTGATACTTCGTTTTGTGTATTTATACAACATAAAATACATTCAGAATCGTTTTGAACAACTTTTTGGAGAACTTTTTTTCGGACCACAATTTTGTAAAAATCGTGATGATTAGCACACGAATTCAGGCTTTACTGGGAATGTGATACTTCGTTTTCTCTATTTATATAACATAAAATACATTCAGAATCGTTTTGAACAATTTTTTGAAGAACTTTTTTCAGATAAAAATTTTTTAAAAAACGTGATGATTAGCACTCGAATTCCGGCTTTATTGGGAATATGATACCTTGTTTTTTGTATTTATAAAAATAAAATTTATTCAGAATCGTTTTGAACAATTTTTTGGAGAACTTTTTTTCCGACCAAAATTTTGGAAAAATCGTGATGATTAGCACACGAATTCAGGCTTTACTGGGTATGTGATACTTCGTTTTGTGTATTTATACAACATAAAATGCATTCAGAATCGTTTTGAACATTTTTTTGGAGAACTTTTTTTCCGACCAAAATTTTGTAAAAATCGTGATTACTAGCACACGAATTCAGGCTTTACTGGGAATGTGATACTTCGTTTTGTGTATTTATACAAATAAAATACATTCAGAATCGTTTTGAACAATTTTTTGGAGAATTTTTTTCCTACCAAAATTTTGTAAAAATCGTGATGATTATCACACGAATTCAGGATTTATTGGGAATGTGATACTTCGTCTTGTGTATTTATACAACATAAAATACATTCAGAATTGTTTTGAACAACTTTTGGAGAACTTTTTTTCGGACTATAATTTTGTAAAAATCGTGATGATTAGCACAAGAATTTAGGCGTTATTGGGAATGTGATACTTCGTTTTGTGTATATAACAATAAAATACATTCAGAATCGTTTTGAACAGTTTTTTGGAGAACTTATTTTCGGACCAAAATTTTGTAAAAATCGTGATGATTAGCACACGAATTCAGGCTTTACTGGGAATGTGATACTTCGTTTTGTGTATTTATACAACATAAAATACATTCAGAATCGTTTTGAACAGTTTTTTGGAGAATTTTTTTTCGGGGACCAAAATTTTGTAAAAATCGTGAAAATTAGCACACGAATTCTGGCGGTATTGGGATTGTGATACTTCTTTTTGTGTATTTTTACAACATAAAATACATTCTGAATGGTTTTGAACAGTTTTTTGGAGAACTTATTTTCGGACCAAAATTTTGCAAAAATCGTGATGATTAGCACACGAATTCAGAATTTATTGGGAATGTGATACTTCGTTTTGTGTATTTCTACGACATAAAATACATTCAGAATGGGTTTGAACAACTTTTCGGAGAACTTTTTTTCGGAGCAAAATTTTGTAAAAATCGTGATGATTAGCAAACGAATTCAGGCTTTACTGGGGATGTGATACTTCTTTTTGTGTGTTTATACAACATAAAATACATTTAGAATCCTTTTGTACAGTTTTTTGGAGAACTTATTTTCGGACCAAAATTTTGTAAAAATCGTGATGATTAGCACACGAATTCAGGCTTTACTGGGAATGTGATACTTCGTTTTGTGTATTTATACAAATAAAATTCATTCAGAATCGTTTTGAACAGTTTTTTGGAGAACTTAATCTCGGACAAAATTTTTGTAAAAATCGTGACGATTAGCACACGAATTCAGTATTTATTGGGAATGTGATACTTCGTTTTGTGTATTTATACAACGTAAAATACATTCAGAATTGTTTTGAACAACTTTTTGGAGAACTTTTTTTCGGACCAAAATTTTGTAAAAATCGTGATGATTAGCACACGAATTCAGGGTTTACTGGGAATGTGATACTTCGTTTTCTGTATTTATACATCATAAAATACATTCAGAATCGTTTTGAACAACTTTTTGGAGAACTTTTTTTCGGACTAAAATTTTGTAAAAATCGTGATGATTAGCACACGAATTTAGGCGTTATTGGGAATGTGATGCTTCGTTTTGTGTATTTATACAACATAAAATACATTCAGAATCGTTTTGAACAGTTTTTTGGAGAACTTATTTTCGGACCAAAATTTTGTAAAAATCGTGATGATTAGCACACGAATTCAGGATTTATTGGGAATGTGATACTTCGTTTTGTGTATTTATACAACATAAAATACATTCAGAATCGTTTTGAACAACTTTTTGGAGAACTTTTTTTCGGAGCAAAATTTTGTAAAAATCGTGATGATTAGCACACGAATTCAGGCTTTACTGGGGATGTGATACTTCTTTTTGTGTGTTTATACAACATAAAATACATTTAGAATCCTTTTGTACAGTTTTTTGGAGAACTTATTTTCGGACCAAAATTTTGTAAAAATCGTGATGATTAGCACACGAATTCAGGCTTTACTGGGAATGTGATACTTCGTTTTGTGTATTTATACAACATAAAATACATTCAGAATCGTTTTGAACAACTTTTTGGAGAACTTTTTTTCGGACCAAAATTTTGTAAAAATCGTGATGATTAGCACACGAATTCAGGCTTTACTGGGAATGTGATACTTCGTGTTGTGTATTTATACATCATAAAATACATTCATTTTTTCGTTTTGAACAGCTTTTTTTGGAGAACTTATTTTCGGACCAAAATTTTGAAAAAAATCGTGATGATTAGCACACGAATTCAGACCATTATCGGGAATGTGATACTTCGTTTTGTCTATTTATACAACATAAAATACATTCGAATCGTTTTGAACAGTTTTTTGGAGAACTTTTTTCGGACCAAAATTTTGTAAAAATCGTGATGAATAGCACATGAATTCGGGATTTATTGGGAATGTGATACTTCGTTTTGTGTATTTATACAACATAAAATACATTCGAATCGTTTTGAACAACTTTTGGGAGAACTTTTTTCGGACCAAAATTTTGTAAAAATCGTGATGATTAGCACACGAATTCGAGCTTTCATCGGGAATGTGATACTTCGTTTTGTGTATTTATACATCATAAAATACATTCGAATCATTTTGAACAGCTTTTTTGGAGAACTTATTTTCGGACCAAAATTTTGTAAAAATCGTGATGATTAGCACACGAATTCAGGCCTTACTGGGAATGTGATACTTCGTTTTGTCTATTTATACAACATAAAAATACATTCGAATCGTTTTGAACAACTTTTTGGAGAACTTTTTTTCGGACCAAAATTTTGTAAAAAATCGTGATGATTAGCACACGAATTCGAGCTTTTATCGGGAATGTGATACTTCGTTTTGTGTATTTATACATCATAAAATACATTCAGAATCGTTTTGAACAACTTTTTGGAGAACTTTTTTTCGGACCAAAATTTTGAAAAAATCGTGATGATTAGCACACGAATTCAGGCTTTACTAGGAATGTGATACTTCGTTTTGTGTATTTATACAACATGAAATACATTTAGACTCGTTTTGAACAGTTTTTTGGAGAACTTATTTTCAGACCAAAATTTTGTAAAAATCGTGATGATTAGCACACGAATTCAGGCCTTACTGGGAATGTGATACTTCGTTTTGTGTATTTATACATCATAAAATACATTCAGAATCGTTTTGAACAGGTTTTTGGAAAACTTATTTTCGGACCAAAATTTTGTAAAAATCGTGATGATTAGCACACGAATTCAGGATTTATTGGGAATGTGATACTTCGTTTTGTGTATTTATACAACATAAAATACATTCAGAATCGTTTTGAACAACTTTTTGGAGAACTTTTTTTCGGACCAAAATTTTGTAAAAATCGTGATGATTAGCACACGAATTCAGGCTTTACTAGGAATGTGATACGTCGTTTTGTGTATTTATACAACATAAAATACATTCGAATCGTTTTGAATAGTTTTTTGGAGAACTTATTTTCGGACCAAAATTTTGTAAAAAATCGTGATGATTAGCACTACGAATTCGAGCTTTACTTGGGAATGTGATACTTCGTTTTGTGTATTTATACATCATAAAATACATTCAGAATCGTTTTGAACAACTTTTTGGAGAACTTTTTTTCAGACCAAAATTTTGTAAAAATCGTGATGATTAGCACACGAATTCAGGCTTTACTAGGAATGTGATACTTCGTTTTGTGTATTTATACAACATAAAATACATTCAGAATCGTTTTGAACAGTTTTTTGGAGAACTTATTTTCGGACCAAAATTTTGTAAAAATCGTGATGATTAGCACACGAATTCAGGCTTTACTGAGAATGTGATACATCGTTTTGTGTATTTATACAACATAAAATACATTCAGAATCGTTTTGAACAGTTTTTTGGAGAACTTTTTTTCGGACCAAAATTTTGTAAAAATCGTGATGATTAGCACACGAATTCAGGCCTTACTGGGAATGTTATACTTCGTTTTATGTATTTATACAACATAAAATACATTCAGAATCGTTTTGAACAGTTTTTTGGAAACTTTTTTTCGGACCAAAATTTTGTAAAAATCGTGATGATTAGCACACGAATTCAGGCTTCACTGGGAATGTGATACTTCGTTTTATGTATTTATACAAATAAAATACATTCAGAATCGTTTTGAACAATTTTTTGGAGAACCATTTTTCCGACCAAAATTTTGTAAAAATCGTGATGATTAGCACACGAATTCAGGATTTATTGGGAATGTGATACTTCGTTTTGTGTATTTATACAAATAAAATACATTCAAAATCGTTTTGAACAGTTTTTTGGAGAACTTATTTTCGGACCAAAATTTTGTAAAAATCGTGATGATTAGCAAACGAATTCAGCTTTACTCGGGAATGTCTTTCGCTTCGTTTTGTGTATTTATACAACATAAAATACATTCAGAATCGTTTTGAACAATTTTTTGGAGAACATTTTTTCCGACCAAAATTTTGTAAAAATCGTGATGATTAGCACACGAATTCAGGCTTTACTGGGAATGTGATACTTCGTTTTGTGTATTTATACAACATAAAATACATTCGAATCGTTTTGAACAGCTTTTTTTGGAGAACTTTTTTCGGACCAAAATTTTGTAAAAATCGTGATGATTAGCACATGAATTCAGGATTTATTGGGAATGTGATACTTCGTTTTGTGTATTTATACAACATAAAATACATTCAGAATCGTTTTGAACAACTTTTTGGAGAACTTTTTTTCGGAGCAAAATTTTGTAAAAATCGTGATGATTAGCACACGAATTCAGGCTTTACTGGGGATGTGATACTTCTTTTTGTGTGTTTATACAACATAAAATACATTTAGAATCCTTTTGTACAGTTTTTTGGAGAACTTATTTTCGGACCAAAATTTTGTAAAAATCGTGATGATTAACACACGAATTCAGGCTTTACTGGGAATGTGATACTTCGTTTTGTGTATTTATACAACATAAAATACATTCAGAATCGTTTTGAACAACTTTTTGGAGAACTTTTTTTCGGACCAAAATTTTGTAAAAATCGTGATGATTAGCACACGAATTCAGGCTTTACTGGGAATGTGATACTTCGTGTTGTGTATTTATACATCATAAAATACATTCATTTTTTCGTTTTGAACAGTTTTTTGGAGAACTTATTTTCAGACCAAAATTTTGAAAAAATCGTGATGATTAGCACACGAATTCAGCCATTACTGGGAATGTGATACTTCGTTTTGTCTATTTATACAACATAAAATACATTCAGAATCGTTTTGAACAGTTTTTTGGAGAACTTTTTTTCGGACCAAAATTTTGTAAAAATCGTGATGAATAGCACATGAATTCAGGATTTATTGGGAATGTGATACTTCGTTTTGTGTATTTATACAACATAAAATACATTCAGAATCGTTTTGAACAACTTTTGGGAGAACTTTTTTTCGGACCAAAATTTTGTAAAAATCGTGATGATTAGCACACGAATTCAGGCTTTACTGGGAATGTGATACTTCGTTTTGTGTATTTATACATCATAAAATACATTCAGAATCATTTTGAACAGTTTTTTGGAGAACTTATTTTCAGACCAAAATTTTGTAAAAATCGTGATGATTAGCACACGAATTCAGGCCTTACTGGGAATGTGATACTTCGTTTTGTCTATTTATACAACATAAAATACATTCAGAATCGTTTTGAACAACTTTTTGGAGAACTTTTTTTCGGACCAAAATTTTGTAAAAATCGTGATGATTAGCACACGAATTCGAGCTTTACTTGGGAATGTGATACTTCGTTTTGTGTATTTATACATCATAAAATACATTCGAATCGTTTTGAACAACTTTTTGGAGAACTTTTTTCTGGACCAAAATTTTGTAAAAATCGTGATGATTAGCACACGAATTCAGGCTTTACTAGGAATGTGATACTTCGTTTTGTGTATTTATACAACATGAAATACATTTAGACTCGTTTTGAACAGTTTTTTGGAGAACTTATTTTCGGACCAAAATTTTGTAAAAATCGTGATGATTAGCACTACAATTCGAGCCTTCATCGGGAATGTGATACTTCGTTTTGTGTATTTATACATCATAAAATACATTCAGAATCGTTTTGAACAGGTTTTTGGAAAACTTATTTTCGGACCAAAATTTTGTAAAAATCGTGATGATTAGCACACGAATTCAGGATTTATTGGGAATGTGATACTTCGTTTTGTGTATTTATACAACATAAAATACATTCAGAATCGTTTTGAACAACTTTTTGGAGAACTTTTTTTCGGACCAAAATTTTGTAAAAATCGTGATGATTAGCACACGAATTCAGGCTTTACTAGGAATGTGATACGTCGTTTTGTGTATTTATACAACATAAAATACATTCAGAATCGTTTTGAATAGTTTTTTGGAGAACTTATTTTCGGACCAAAATTTTGTAAAAATCGTGATGATTAGCACACGAATTCAGGCTTTACTGGGAATGTGATACTTCGTTTTGTGTATTTATACATCATAAAATACATTCAGAATCGTTTTGAACAACTTTTTGGAGAACTTTTTTTCGGACCAAAATTTTGTAAAAATCGTGATGATTAGCACACGAATTCAGGCTTTACTAGGAATGTGATACTTCGTTTTGTGTATTTATACAACATAAAATACATTCAGAATCGTTTTGAACAGTTTTTTGGAGAACTTATTTTCGGACCAAAATTTTGTAAAAATCGTGATGATTAGCACACGAATTCAGGCTTTACTGAGAATGTGATACATCGTTTTGTGTATTTATACAACATAAAATACATTCAGAATCGTTTTGAACAGTTTTTTGGAGAACTTTTTTTCGGACCAAAATTTTGTAAAAATCGTGATGATTAGCACACGAATTCAGGCCTTACTGGGAATGTTATACTTCGTTTTATGTATTTATACAATATAAAATACATTCAGAATCGTTTTGAACAGTTTTTTGGAAACTTTTTTTCGGACCAAAATTTTGTAAAAATCGTGATGATTAGCACACGAATTCAGGCTTCACTGGGAATGTGATACTTCGTTTTATGTATTTATACAAATAAAATACATTCAGAATCGTTTTGAACAATTTTTTGGAGAACCATTTTTCCGACCAAAATTTTGTAAAAATCGTGATGATTAGCACACGAATTCAGGATTTATTGGGAATGTGATACTTCGTTTTGTGTATTTATACAAATAAAATACATTCAAAATCGTTTTGAACAGTTTTTTGGAGAACTTATTTTCGGACAAAAATTTTGTAAAAATCGTGATGATTAGCAAACGAATTCTGGCTTTACTGGGAATGTGCTGCTTCGTTTTGTGTATTTATACAACATAAAATACATTCAGAATCGTTTTGAACAATTTTTTGGAGAACATTTTTTCCGACCAAAATTTTGTAAAAATCGTGATGATTAGCACACGAATTCAGGCTTTACTGGGAATGTGATACTTCGTTTTGTGTATTTATACAACATAAAATACATTCAGAATCGTTTTGAACAGTTTTTTGGAGAACTTTTTTTCGGACCAAAATTTTGTAAAAATCGTGATGATTAGCACATGAATTCAGGATTTATTGGAAATGTGATACTTCGTTTTGTGTATTTATACAACATAAAATACATTCAGAATCGTTTTGAACAACTTTTTGGAGAACTTTTTTTCGGACCAAAATTTTGTAAAAATCGTGATGATTAGCACACAATTCGAGGCTTTATTGGGAATGTGATACTTCGTTTTGTGTATTTATACAACATAAAATACATTCGAATCGTTTTGAACAACTTTTTGGAGAACTTTTTTCGGACCAAAATTTTGTAAAAATCGTGATGATTAGCACACAATTCAGGCTTTCTTGGGAATGTGATACTTCGTTTTGTGTATTTATACAACATAAAATACATTCGAATCGTTTTGAACAATTTTTTTGGAGAACTTTTTTTCCGACCAAAATTTTGTAAAAATCGTGATGATTAGCACACGAATTCGAGCTTTTCTTGGGAATGTGATACATCGTTTTGTGTATTTATACAACATAAAATACATTCAGAATCGTTTTGAACAGTTTTTTGGAGAACTTATTTTCGGACCAAAATTTTGTAAAAATCGTGATGATTAGCACACGAATTCAGGCTTTACTAGGAATGTGATACGTCGTTTTGTGTATTTATACAACATAAAATACATTCAGAATCGTTTTGAATAGTTTTTTGGAGAACTTATTTTCGGACCAAAATTTTGTAAAAATCGTGATGATTAGCACACGAATTCAGGCTTTACTGGGAATGTGATACTTCGTTTTGTGTATTTATACATCATAAAATACATTCAGAATCGTTTTGAACAACTTTTTGGAGAACTTTTTTCGGACCAAAATTTTGTAAAAATCGTGATGATTAGCCCTACAATTCGAGCTTTACTAGGAATGTGATACTTCGTTTTGTGTATTTATACAACATAAAATACATTCAGAATCGTTTTGAACAGTTTTTTGGAGAACTTATTTTCGGACCAAAATTTTGTAAAAATCGTGTTGATTAGCACACGAATTCAGGATTTATTGGGAATGTGATACTTCGTTTTGTGTATTTATACAACATAAAATACATTCAGAATCGTTTTGAACAGTTTTTTTGAGAACTTACTTTCGGACCAAAATTTTGTAAAAATCGTGATGATTAGCACCCGAATTCAGGCTTTACTGGGAATGTGATACTTCGTTTTGTGTATTTATACATCATAAAATACATTCAGAATCGTTTTGAACAGTTTTTTGGAGAACTTATTTTCAGACCAAAATTTTGTAAAAATCGTGATGATTAGCACACGAATTCAGGCCTTACTGGGAATGTGATACTTCGTTTTGTGTATTTATACAACATAAAATACATTCAGAATCGTTTTGAATAGTTTTTTGGAGAACTTATTTTCGGACCAAAATTTTGTAAAAATCGTGATGATTAGCACACGAATTCAGGCTTTACTGGGAATGTGATACTTCGTTTTGTGTATTTATACATCATAAAATACATTCAGAATCGTTTTGAACAACTTTTTGGAGAACTTTTTTTCAGACCAAAATTTTGTAAAAATCGTGATGATTAGCCCACGAATTCAGGCTTTACTAGGAATGTGATACTTCGTTTTGTGTATTTATACAACATAAAATACATTCAGAATCGTTTTGAACAGTTTTTTGGAGAACTTATTTTCGGACCAAAATTTTGTAAAAATCGTGTTGATTAGCACACGAATTCAGGATTTATTGGGAATGTGATACTTCGTTTTGTGTATTTATACAACATAAAATACATTCAGAATCGTTTTGAACAGTTTTTTTGAGAACTTACTTTCGGACCAAAATTTTGTAAAAATCGTGATGATTAGCACCCGAATTCAGGCTTTACTGGGAATGTGATACTTCGTTTTGTGTATTTATACATCATAAAATACATTCAGAATCGTTTTGAACAGTTTTTTGGAGAACTTATTTTCAGACCAAAATTTTGTAAAAATCGTGATGATTAGCACACGAATTCAGGCCTTACTGGGAATGTGATACTTCGTTTTGTCTATTTATACAACATAAAATACATTCAGAATCGTTTTGAACAGTTTTTTGGAGAACTTTTTTTCCGACCAAAATTTTGTAAAAATCGTGATGATTAGCACATGAATTCAGGCCTTACTGGGAATGTGATACTTCGTTTTGTCTATTTATACAACATAAAATACATTCAGAATTGTTTTGAACAGTTTTTTGGAGAACTTTTTTTCGGACCAAAATTTTGTAAAAATCGTGATGATTAGCACATGAATTCAGGATTTATTGGGAATGTGATACTTCGTTTTGTGTATTTATACAACATAAAATACATTCAGAATCGTTTTGAACAACTTTTTGGAGAACTTTTTTCGGACCAAAATTTTGTAAAAATCGTGATGATTAGCACACGAATTCAGGCTTTACTAGGAATGTGATACTTCGTTTTGTGTATTTATACAACATAAAATACATTAAGAATCGTTTTGAATAGTTTTTTGGAGAACTTATTTTCGGACCAAAATTTTGTAAAAATCGTGATGATTAGCACACGAATTCAGGCTTTACTGGGAATGTGATACTTCGTTTTGTGTATTTATACATCATAAAATACATTCGTAATCGTTTTGAAAGCAGTTTTTTGGAGAACTTATTTTCAGACCAAAATTTTGTAAAAATCGTGATGATTACCACACGAATTCAGGCTTTACTGGGAATGTGATACTTCGTTTTGTCTATTTATACAACATAAAATACATTCAGAATCGTTTTGAACAGTTTTTTGGAGAACTTTTTTCGGACCAAAATTTTGTAAAAATCGTGATGATTAGCACATGAATTCAAGATTTATTGGGAATGTGATACTTCGTTTTGTGTATTTATACAACATAAAATACATTCAGAATCGTTTTGAACAACTTTTTGGAGAACTTTTTTTCGGACCAAAATTTTGTAAAAATCGTGATGATTAGCACACGCAATTCGGGCTTTCTTTGGGAATGTGATAATTCGTTTTGTGTATTTATACAACATAAAATACATTCAGAATCGTTTTGAACAACTTTTTGGAGAACTTTTTTTCGGACCAAAATTTTGTAAAAATCGTGATGATTAGCACACGAATTCAGGCTTTACTAGGAATGTGATACGTCGTTTTGTGTATTTATACAACATAAAAATACATTCGAATCGTTTTGAATAGTTTTTTGGAGAACTTATTTTCGGACCAAAATTTTGTAAAAATCGTGATGATTAGCACACGAATTCAGGCTTTACTGGGAATGTGATACTTCGTTTTGTGTATTTATACATCATAAAATACATTCAGAATCGTTTTGAACAACTTTTTGGAGAACTTTTTTCGGACCAAAATTTTGTAAAAGTCGTGATGATTAGCACACGAATTCAGGCTTTACTAGGAATGTGATACGTCGTTTTGTGTATTTATACAACATAAAATACATTCAGAATCGTTTTGAATAGTTTTTTTGGAGAACTTATTTTCGGACCAAAATTTTGTAAAAAATCGTGATGATTAGCACACGCAATTCGAGCTTTCTTTGGGAATGTGATACTTCGTTTTGTGTATTTATACATCATAAAATACATTCGAATCGTTTTGAACAACTTTTTGGAGAACTTTTTTTCGGGACCAAAATTTTGTAAAAATCGTGATGATTAGCCCACAATTCGAGGCTTTACTAGGAATGTGATACTTCGTTTTGTGTATTTATACAACATAAAATACATTCGAATCGTTTTGAACAGTTTTTGGAGAACTTATTTTCGGACCAAAATTTTGTAAAAAATCGTGTTGATTAGCACTACGAATTCGGGGATTTATTGGGAATGTGATACTTCGTTTTGTGTATTTATACAACATAAAATACATTCAGAATCGTTTTGAACAGCTTTTTTTGAGAACTTACTTTCGGACCAAAATTTTGTAAAAAATCGTGATGATTAGCACCCGAATTCGAGCTTTATCGGGAATGTGATACTTCGTTTTGTGTATTTATACATCATAAAATACATTCGAATCGTTTTGAACAGCTTTTTTGGAGAACTTATTTTCGGACCAAAATTTTGTAAAAATCGTGATGATTAGCACACGAATTCAGGCCTTACTGGGAATGTGATACTTCATTTTGTCTATTTATACAACATAAAATACATTCAGAATCGTTTTGAACAGTTTTTTGGAGAACTTTTTTTCGGACCAAAATTTTGTAAAAATCGTGATGATTAGCACATGAATTCAGGCCTTACTGGGAATGTGATACTTCGTTTTGTCTATTTATACAACATAAAATACATTCAGAATCGTTTTGAACAGTTTTTTGGAGAACTTTTTTTCGGACCAAAATTTTGTAAAAATCGTGATGATTTGCACATGAATTCAGGATTTAGTGGGAATGTGATACTTCGTTTTGTGTATTTATACAACATAAAATACATTCAGAATCGTTTTGAACAGTTTTTTTGAGAACTCACTTTCGGACCAAAATTTTGTAAAAATCGTGATGATTAGCACCCGAATTCAGGCTTTACTGGGAATGTGATACTTCGTTTTGTGTATTTATACATCATAAAATACATTCAGAATCGTTTTGAACAGTTTTTTGGAGAACTTATTTTCAGACCAAAATTTTATAAAAATCGTGATGATTAGCACACGAATTCAGGCCTTACTGGGAATGTGATACTTCGTTTTGTCTATTTATACAACATAAAATACATTCAGAATCGTTTTGAACAGTTTTTTGGAGAACTTTTTTTCGGACCAAAATTTTGTAAAAATCGTGATGATTAGCACATGAATTCAAGCCTTTACCGGGAATGTGATACTTCGTTTTGTCTATTTATACAACATAAAATACATTCAGAATCGTTTTGAACAGTTTTTTGGAGAACTTTTTTTCGGACCAAAATTTTGTAAAAATCGTGATGATTAGCACATGAATTCAGGATTTATTGGGAATGTGATACTTCGTTTTGTGTATTTATACTACATAAAATACATTCAGAATCGTTTTGAACAACTTTTTGGAGAACTTTTTTTCGGACCAAAATTTTGTAAAAATCGTGATGATTAGCACACGAATTCAGGCTTTACTGGGAATGTGATAATTCGTTTTGTGTATGTATACAACATAAAATACATTCAGAATCGTTTTGAACAACTTTTTGGAGAACTTTTTTTCGGACCAAAATTTTGTAAAAATCGTGATGATTAGCACACGAATTCAGGCTTTACTAGGAATGTGATACTTCGTTTTGTGTATTTATACAACATAAAATACATTCAGAATCGTTTTGAATAGTTTTTTGGAGAACTTATTTTCGGACCAAAATTTTGTAAAAATCGTGATGATTAGCACACGAATTCAGGCTTTACTGGGAATGTGATACTTCGTTTTGTGTATTTATACATCATAAAATACATTCAGAATCGTTTTGAACAGTTTTTTGGAGAACTTATTTTCGGGACCAAAATTTTGTAAAAATCGTGATGATTACCACACGAATTCGAAAGCTTTCTGGGAATGTGATACTTCGTTTTGTCTATTTATACAACATAAAAATACATTCGAATCGTTTTGAACAGTTTTTTGGAGAACTTTTTTTTGGACCAAAATTTTGTAAAAATCGTGATGATTAGCACATGAATTCAAGATTTATTGGGAATGTGATACTTCGTTTTGTGTATTTATACAACATAAAATACATTCAGAATCGTTTTGAACAACTTTTTGGAGAACTTTTTTTCGGACCAAAAATTTTGTAAAAATCGTGATGATTAGCACACGAATTCGAGCTTTACTCGGGAATGTGATAATTCGTTTTGTGTATTTATACAACATAAAATACATTCAGAATCGTTTTGAACAACTTTTTGGAGAACTTTTTTTCGGACCAAAATTTTGTAAAAATCGTGATGATTAGCACACGAATTCAGGCTTTACTAGGAATGTGATACGTCGTTTTGTGTATTTATACAACATAAAATACATTCAGAATCGTTTTGAATAGTTTTTTGGAGAACTTATTTTCGGACCAAAATTTTGTAAAAATCGTGATGATTAGCACACGAATTCGAGCTTTATCGGGAATGTGATACTTCGCTTTTGTGTATTTATACATCATAAAATACATTCGAATCGTTTTTGAACAACTTTTTGGAGAACTTTTTTCGGACCAAAATTTTGTAAAAGTCGTGATGATTAGCACACGCAATTCGAGCTTTACTAGGAATGTGATACTTCGTTTTGTGTATTTATACAACATAAAAATACATTCAGAATCGTTTTGAACAGTTTTTGGAGAACTTATTTTCGGACCAAAATTTTGTAAAAATCGTGATGATTAGCACACGAATTCGTGGATTTATTGGGAATGTGATACTTCGTTTTGTGTATTTATACAACATAAAAATACATTCGAAATTGTTTTGAACAACTTTTGGGAGAACTTTTTTCGGACCAAAATTTTGTAAAAAATCGTGATGATTAGCACACGCAATTCGAGCTTTACTAGGAATGTGATACGTCGTTTTGTGTATTTATACAACATAAAAATACATTCGAATCGTTTTGAATAGTTTTTTTGGAGAACTTATTTTCGGACCAAAATTTTGTAAAAAATCGTGATGATTAGCACACGAATTCGAGCTTTCATTGGGAATGTGATACTTCGTTTTGTGTATTTATACAACATAAAATACATTCGAATCGTTTTGAACAACTTTTTGGAGAACTTTTTTTCGGACCAAAATTTTGTAAAAATCGTGATGATTAGCACACTAATTCGAGCTTTACTCGGGAATGTGATACTTCGTTTTGTGTATTTATACAACATAAAATACATTCGAATCGTTTTGAACAACTTTTTGGAGAACTTTTTTTCGGACCAAAATTTTGTAAAAATCGTGATGATTAGCACACGAATTCAGACTTTCATTTGGGAATGTGATACTTCGCTTTTGTGTATTTATACAACATAAAATACATTCGAATCGTTTTGAACAATTTTTTTGGAGAACTTTTTTTCCGACCAAAATTTTGTAAAAATCGTGATGATTAGCACACGAATTCGAGCTTTACTGGGAATGTGATACATCGTTTTGTGTATTTATACAACATAAAAATACATTCGAATCGTTTTTAACGCTTTTTTGGAGAACTTATTTTCGGACCAAAATTTTGTAAAAATCGTGATGATTAGCACACGAATTCGAGCTTTACTAGGAATGTGATACGTCGTTTTGTGTATTTATACAACATAAAATACATTCGTAATCGTTTTGAATAGTTTTTTGGAGAACTTATTTTCGGACCAAAATTTTGTAAAAATCGTGATGATTAGCACTACTAATTCGAGCTTTACTGGGAATGTGATACTTCGCTTTTGTGTATTTATACATCATAAAATACATTCAGAATCGTTTTGAACAACTTTTTGGAGAACTTTTTTTCAGACCAAAATTTTGTAAAAATCGTGATGATTAGCCCACGAATTCAGGCTTTACTAGGAATGTGATACTTCGTTTTGTGTATTTATACAACATAAAATACATTCAGAATCGTTTTGAACAGTTTTTTGGAGAACTTATTTTCGGACCAAAATTTTGTAAAAATCGTGTTGATTAGCACACGAATTCAGGATTTATTGGGAATGTGATACTTCGTTTTGTGTATTTATACAACATAAAATACATTCAGAATCGTTTTGAACAGTTTTTTTGAGAACTTACTTTCGGACCAAAATTTTGTAAAAAATCGTGATGATTAGCACCCGAATTCGAGCTTTATCGGGAATGTGATACTTCGTTTTGTGTATTTATACATCATAAAATACATTCGAATCGTTTTGAACAGCTTTTTTTGGAGAACTTATTTTCGGACCAAAATTTTGTAAAAATCGTGATGATTAGCACACGAATTCAGGCCTTACTGGGAATGTGATACTTCGTTTTGTCTATTTATACAACATAAAATACATTCAGAATCGTTTTGAACAGCTTTTTTTGGAGAACTTTTTTTCGGACCAAAATTTTGTAAAAATCGTGATGATTAGCACATGAATTCGTGCCTTCATTGGGAATGTGATACTTCGTTTTGTCTATTTATACAACATAAAATACATTCGAATCGTTTGAACAGCTTTTTTTGGAGAACTTTTTTTCGGACCAAAATTTTGTAAAAATCGTGATGATTAGCACATGAATTCGGGATTTATTGGGAATGTGATACTTCGTTTTGTGTATTTATACAACATAAAATACATTCGAATCGTTTTGAACAACTTTTTTGGAGAACTTTTTTTCGGACCAAAAATTTTGTAAAAATCGTGATGATTAGCACACTAATTCAGGTTTTACTTGGGAATGTGATAATTCGTTTTGTGTATTTATACAACATAAAAATACATTCGAATCGTTTTGAACAACTTTTTGGAGAACTTTTTTCGGACCAAAATTTTGTAAAAATCGTGATGATTAGCACACGAATTCGAGCTTTACTAGGAATGTGATACTTCGCTTTTGTGTATTTATACAACATAAAATACATTCGAATCGTTTTGAATAGTTTTTTGGAGAACTTATTTTCGGACCAAAATTTTGTAAAAATCGTGATGATTAGCACACGAATTCGAGGCTTTTACTTTGGGAATGTGATACTTCGTTTTGTGTATTTATACAACATAAAATACATTCAGAATCGTTTTGAACAACTTTTTGGAGAACTTTTTTTCGGACCAAAATTTTGTAAAAATCGTGATGATTAGCACACGAATTCAGGCTTTACTGGGAATGTGATACTTCGTTTTGTGTATTTATACAACATAAAATACATTCAGAATCGTTTTGAACAACTTTTTGGAGAACTTTTTTTCGGACCAAAATTTTGTAAAAATCGTGATGATTAGCACACGAATTCCGGCTTTACTGGGAATGTGATACTTCGTTTTGTGTATTTATACAACATAAAATACATTCAGAATCGTTTTGAACAATTTTTTGGAGAACTTTTTTTCCGACCAAAATTTTGTAAAAATCGTGATGATTAGCACACGAATTCAGGCTTTACTGGGAATGTGATACATCGTTTTGTGTATTTATACAACATAAAATACATTCAGAATCGTTTTTAACAGTTTTTTGGAGAACTTATTTTCGGACCAAAATTTTGTAAAAATCGTGATGATTAGCACACGAATTCAGGCTTTACTAGGAATGTGATACGTCGTTTTGTGTATTTATACAACATAAAATACATTCAGAATCGTTTTGAATAGTTTTTTGGAGAACTTATTTTCGGACCAAAATTTTGTAAAAATCGTGATGATTAGCACACGAATTCAGGCTTTACTGGGAATGTGATACTTCGTTTTGTGTATTTATACATCATAAAATACATTCAGAATCGTTTTGAACAACTTTTTGGAGAACTTTTTTTCAGACCAAAATTTTGTAAAAATCGTGATGATTAGCCCACGAATTCAGGCTTTACTAGGAATGTGATACTTCGTTTTGTGTATTTATACAACATAAAATACATTCAGAATCGTTTTGAACAGTTTTTTGGAGAACTTATTTTCGGACCAAAATTTTGTAAAAATCGTGTTGATTAGCACACGAATTCAGGATTTATTGGGAATGTGATACTTCGTTTTGTGTATTTATACAACATAAAATACATTCGTAATCGTTTTGAACAGTTTTTTTGAGAACTTACTTTCGGACCAAAATTTTGTAAAAAATCGTGATGATTAGCACCCGAATTCGAGCTTTCTCGGGAATGTGATACTTCGTTTTGTGTATTTATACATCATAAAATACATTAGAATCGTTTTGAACAGCTTTTTTTGGAGAACTTATTTTCGGACCAAAATTTTGTAAAAATCGTGATGATTAGCACACGAATTCAGGCCTTACTCGGGAATGTGATACTTCGTTTTGTCTATTTATACAACATAAAAATACATTCGAATCGTTTTGAACGAGTTTTTTGGAGAACTTTTTTTCGGACCAAAATTTTGTAAAAATCGTGATGATTAGCACATGAATTCAGGCCTTACTGGGAATGTGATACTTCGTTTTGTCTATTTATACAACATAAAATACATTCAGAATCGTTTGAACAGTTTTTTGGAGAACTTTTTTTCGGACCAAAATTTTGTAAAAATCGTGATGATTAGCACATGAATTCAGGATTTATTGGGAATGTGATACTTCGTTTTGTGTATTTATACAACATAAAATACATTCAGAATCGTTTTGAACAACTTTTTGGAGAACTTTTTTTCGGACCAAAATTTTGTAAAAATCGTGATGATTAGCACACGAATTCAGGTTTTACTGGGAATGTGATAATTCGTTTTGTGTATTTATACAACATAAAATACATTCAGAATCGTTTTGAACAACTTTTTGGAGAACTTTTTTTCGGACCAAAATTTTGTAAAAATCGTGATGATTAGCACACGAATTCAGGCTTTACTAGGAATGTGATACTTCGTTTTGTGTATTTATACAACATAAAATACATTCAGAATCGTTTTGAATAAGTTTTTTGGAGAACTTATTTTCGGACCAAAATTTTGTAAAAATCGTGATGATTAGCACACGAATTCAGGCTTTACTGGGAATGTGATACTTCGTTTTGTGTATTTATACATCATAAAATACATTCAGAATCGTTTTGAACAGTTTTTTGGAGAACTTATTTTCAGACCAAAATTTTGTAAAAATCGTGATGATTACCACACGAATTCAGGCTTTACTGGGAATGTGATACTTCGTTTTGTCTATTTATACAACATAAAATACATTCAGAATAGTTTTGAACAGTTTTTTGGAGAACTTTTTTTCGGACCAAAATTTTGTAAAAATCGTGATGATTAGCACATGAATTCAAGATTTATTGGGAATGTGATACTTCGTTTTGTGTATTTATACAACATAAAATACATTCAGAATCGTTTTGAACAACTTTTTGGAGAACTTTTTTTCGGACCAAAATTTTGTAAAAATCGTGATGATTAGCCCACAATTCGAGGCTTTATCGGGAATGTGATAATTCGTTTTGTGTATTTATACAACATAAAAATACATTCGAATCGTTTTGAACAACTTTTTTGGAGAACTTTTTTTCGGACCAAAATTTTGTAAAAATCGTGATGATTAGCACACGAATTCGAGGGCTTTACTAGGAATGTGATACGTCGTTTTGTGTATTTATACAACATAAAATACATTCGAATCGTTTTGAATAGTTTTTTGGAGAACTTATTTTCGGACCAAAATTTTGTAAAAATCGTGACGATTAGCACACGCAATTCGGGCTTTCTTTGGAAATGTGATACTTCGTTTTGTGTATTTATACATCATAAAATACATTCAGAATCGTTTTGAACAACTTTTTGGAGAACTTTTTTTCGGACCAAAATTTTGTAAAAATCGTGATGATTAGCACACGAATTCAGGCTTTACTAGGAATGTGATACTTCGTTTTGTGTATTTATACAACATAAAATACATTCAGAATCGTTTTGAACAGTTTTTTGGAGAACTTATTTTCGGACCAAAATTTTGTAAAAATCGTGATGATTAGCACACGAATTCAGGCTTTACTGAGAATGTGATACATCGTTTTGTGTGTTTATACAACATAAAATACATTCTGAATCGTTTTGAACAGTTTTTTGGAGAACTTTTTTTCGGACCAAAATTTTGTAAAAATCGTGATGATTAGCACACGAATTCAGGCCTTACTGGGAATGTTATACTTCGTTTTATGTATTTATACAACATAAAAAATACATTCAGAATCGTTTTGAACAGTTTTTTGGAGAACTTTTTTTCGGACCAAAATTTTGTAAAAATCGTGATGATTAGCACACGAATTCAGGCTTTACTGGGAATGTGATACTTCGTTTTATGTATTTATAAAAATAAAATACATTCAGAATCGTTTTGAACAATTTTTTGGAGAACTTTTTTTCCGACAAAAATTTTGTAAAAATCGTGATGATTAGCACACGAATTCAGGATTTATTGGGAATGTTATACTTCGTTTTGTGTATTTATACAAATAAAATACATTCAAAATCGTTTTGAACAGTTTTTTGGAGAACTTATTTGCGGACCAAAATTTTGTAAAAATCGTGATGATTAGCAAACGAATTCAGGCTTTACTGGGAATGTGATACTTCGTTTTGTGTATTTATACAACATAAAATACATTCAGAATCGTTTTGAACAATTTTTTGGAGAACTTTTTTTCCGACCAAAATTTCGTAAAAATCGTGATGATTAGCACACGAATTCAGGCTTTACCGGGAATGTGATACTTCGTTTTGTGTATTTATACAACATAAAATACATTCAGAATCGTTTTGAATAGTTTTTTGGAGAACTTATTTTCGGACCAAAATTTTGTAAAAATCGTGATGATTAGCACACGAATTCAGGCTTTACTGAGAATGTGATACATCGTTTTGTGTATTTATACAACATAAAATACATTCTGAATCGTTTTGAACAGTTTTTTGGAGAACTTTTTTTCGGACCAAAATTTTGTAAAAATCGTGATGATTAGCACACGAATTCGGGCCTTCATTTGGGAATGTTATACTTCGTTTTATGTATTTATACAACATAAAAAATACATTCAGAATCGTTTTGAACAGTTTTTTGGAGAACTTTTTTTCGGACCAAAATTTTGTAAAAATCGTGATGATTAGCACACGAATTCAGGCTTTACTGGGAATGTGATACTTCGTTTTATGGATTTATAAAAATAAAATACATTCAGAATCGTTTTGAACAATTTTTTGGAGAACTTTTTTCAGACAAAAAATTTTGTAAAAAATCGTGATGATTAGCACACGAATTCAGGATTTATTGGGAATGTTATACTTCGTTTTGTGTATTTATACAAATAAAATACATTCAAAATCGTTTTGAACAGTTTTTTGGAGAACTTATTTGCGGACCAAAATTTTGTAAAAATCGTGATGATTAGCAAACGAATTCGAGCTTCTTTCGGGAATGTGATACTTCGTTTTGTGTATTTATACAACATAAAAATACATTCGGAATCGTTTTGAACAATTTTTTGGAGAACTTTTTTTCCGACCAAAATTTCGTAAAAATCGTGATGATTAGCACACGAATTCAGGCTTTACCGGGAATGTGATACTTCGTTTTGTGTATTTATACAACATAAAATACATTCAGAATCGTTTTGAACAGTTTTTTGGAGAACTTATTTTCGGACCAAAATTTTGTAAAAATCGTGATGGTTAGCACTACAATTCAGAGCTTTCATCGGGAATGTGATACTTTGTTTTGTGTATTTATACAACATAAAATACATTCAGAATCGTTTTGAACAATTTTTTGGAGAACTTTTTTTCCGACCAAAATTTTGTAAAAATCGTGATGATTAGCACATGAATTCAGGATTTATTGGAAATGTGATACTTCATTTTGTGTATTTATACAACATAAAATACATTCAGAATCGTTTTGAACAGTTTTTTGGAGAACTTTTTTTCGGACCAAAATTTTGTAAAAATCGTGATGATTAGCACATGAATTCAGGATTTATTGGAAATGTGATACTTCGTTTTGTGTATTTATACAACATAAAAATACATTCGAATCGTTTTGAACAACTTTTTTGGAGAACTTTTTTTCGGACCAAAATTTTGTAAAAAATCGTGATGATTAGCACTACGAATTCGAGGCTTTCTTGGGAATGTGATACTTCGTTTTGTGTATTTATACAACATAAAATACATTCAGAATCGTTTTGAACAACTTTTTGGAGAACTTTTTTTCAGACCAAAATTTTGTAAAAATCGTGATGATTAGCACACGAATTCAGGCTTTACTGAGAATGTGATACATCGTTTTGTGTATTTATGCAACATAAAATACATTCAGAATCGTTTTGAACAATTTTTTAGAGACTTTTTTTCGGACCAAAATTTTGTAAAAATCGTGATGATTAGCACACGAATTCAGGCTTTACTGGGAATGTTATACTTCGTTTTATGTATTTATACAACATAAAATACATTCAGAATCGTTTTGAAGAGTTTTTTGGAGAACTTATTTTCGGACCAAAATTTTGTAAAAATCGTGATGATTAGCACACGAATTCAGGCTTTACTGGGAATGTGATACTTCGTTTTATGTATTTATAAAACATAAAATACATTCAGAATCGTTTTGAACAACTTTTTGGAGAACTTTTTTTCGGACCAAAATTTTGTAAAAATCGTGATGATTAGCACACGAATTCAGGATTTTATTTGGAATGTGATACTTCGTTTTGTGTATTTATACAAATAAAATACATTCAAAATCGTTTTGAACAGTTTTTTGGAGAACTTATTTTCGGACCAAAATTTTGTAAAAATCGTGATGATTAGCACACGAATTCAGGCTTTACTGGGAATGTGATACTTCGTTTTGTGTATTTATACAACATAAAATACATTCAGAATCGTTTTGAACAATTTTTTGGAGAACTTTTTTTCCGACCAAAATTTTGTAAAAATCGTGATGATTAGCACACGAATTCAGGCTTTACTGGGAATGTGATACTTCGTTTTGTATATTTATACAACATAAAATACATTCAGAATCGTTTTGAATAGTTTTTTGAAGAACTTATTTTCGGACCAAAATTTTGTAAAAATCGTGTTGATTAGCACACGAATTCAGGATTTATTGGGAATGTGATACTTCGTTTTGTGTATTTATACAACATAAAGTACATTCAGAATCGTTTTGAACAGGTTTTTTGAGAACTTACTTTCGGACCAAAATTTGGTAAAAATCATGATGATTAGCACAGGAATTCAGGCTTTACTGGGAATGTGATACTTCGTTTTGTGTATTTATACATCATAAAATAGATTCAGAATCGTTTTGAACAGTTTTTTGGAGAACTTATTTTCGGACCAAAATTTTGTAAAAATCGTGTTGATTAGCACACGAATTCAGGATTTATTGGGAATGTGATACTTCGTTTTGTGTATTTATACAACATAAAATACATTCAGAATCGTTTTGAACAACTTTTTGGAGAACTTTTTTTCGGACCAAAATTTTGTAAAAATCGTGATGATTAGCACACGAATTCAGGCTTTACTGGGAATGTGATAATTCGTTTTGTGAATTTATACAACATAAAATACATTCAGAATCGTTTTGAACAACTTTTTGGAGAACTTTTTTTCGGACCAAAATTTTGTAAAAATCGTGATGATTAGCACACGAATTCAGGCTTTACTAGGAATGTGATACTTCGTTTTGTGTATTTATACAACATAAAATACATTCAGAATCGTTTTGAATAGTTTTTTGGAGAACTTATTTTCGGACCAAAATTTTGTAAAAATCGTGATGATTAGCACACGAATTCAGGCTTTACTGGGATTGTGATACTTCGTTTTGTGTATTTATACATCATAAAATACATTCAGAATCGTTTTGAACAGTTTTTTGGAGAACTTATTTTCAAACCAAAATTTTGTAAAAATCGTGATGATAAGCACACGAATTCCGGCTTTACTGGGAATGTGATACTTCGTTTTGTCTATTTATACAACATAAAATACATTCAGAATCGTTTTGAACAGTTTTTTGGAGAACTTTTTTTCGGACCAAAATTTTGTAAAAATCGTGATGATTAGCACATGAATTCAAGATTTATTTGGAATGTGATACTTCGTTTTGTGTATTTATACAACATAAAATACATTCAGAATCGTTTTGAACAACTTTTTGGAGAACTTTTTTTCGGACCAAAATTTCGTAAAAATCGTGATGATTAGCACACGAATTCGAGCTTTACTCGGGAATGTTATACTTCGCTTTTATGTATTTATACAACATAAAATACATTCAGAATCGTTTTGAACAGTTTTTTGGAGAACTTATTTTCGGACCAAAATTTTGTAAAAATCGTGATGATTAGCACACGAATTCAGGCTTTACTGGGAATGTGATACTTCGTTTTATGTATTTATACAACATAAAATACATTCAGAATCGTTTTGAACAACTTTTTGGAGAACTTTTTTTCGGACCAAAATTTTGTAAAAATCGTGATGATTAGCACATGAATTCAGGATTTATTGGAAATGTGATACTTCGTTTTGTGTATTTATACAACATAAAAATACATTCGTAATCGTTTTGAACAACTTTTTGGAGAACTTTTTTTCGGACCAAAATTTCGTAAAAATCGTGATGATTAGCACACGCAATTCGAGCTTTACTCGAATGTTATACTTCGCTTTTATGTATTTATACAACATAAAAATACATTCGTAATCGTTTTGAACAGCTTTTTTTGGAGAACTTATTTTCGGACCAAAATTTTGTAAAAAATCATGATGATTAGCACACGAATTCAGGCTTTACTGGGAATGTGATACTTCGTTTTATATATTTATAAAAATAAAATACATTCAGAATCGTTTTGAACAGTTTTTTGGAGAACTTTTTTTCCGACCAAAATTTTGTAAAAATCGTGATGATTAGCACACGAATTCAGGCTTTACTGGGAATGTGATACTTCGTTTTATGTATTTATACAACATAAAATACATTCCGAATCGTTTTGAACAGTTTTTTGGAGAACTTATTTTCGGACCAAAATTTTGTAAAAATCGTGATGATTTGCACACGAATTCAGGCTTTACTGGGAATGTGATACTTCGTTTTGTCTATTTATACAACATAAAATACATTCGAATCGCTTTTTAACAGCTTTTTTTGGAGAACTTTTTTTTCGGACCAAAATTTTGTAAAAATCATGATGATTAGCACACGAATTCGAGCTTTATCGGGAATGTGATACTTCGTTTTGTGTATTTATACATCATAAAATACATTCGAATCGTTTTGAACAGCTTTTTTTTGGAGAACTTATTTTCAAACCAAAATTTTGTAAAAAATCGTGATGATTAGCACACGAATTCCCAGCTTTATCTGGGAATGTGATACTTCGTTTTGTGTATTTATGCATCATAAAATACATTCGTAATCGTTTTGAACAGCTTTTTTGGAGAACTTATTTTCGGGATCAAAATTTTGTAAAAATCGTGATGATTAGCACACGAATTCGAGCCTCATCTGGGAATGTGATACTTCGTTTTGTCTATTTATACAACATAAAAATACATTCGAATCGTTTTGAACAGTTTTTTTGGAGAACTTTTTTCGGACCAAAATTTTTGTAAAAAATCGTGATGATTAGCACATGAATTCGTGGATTTATTGGGAATGTGATACTTCGCTTTTGTGTATTTATACAACATAAAAATACATTCGAATCGTTTTGAACAACTTTTTTGGAGAACTTTTTTTCGGACCAAAATTTTGTAAAAATCGTGATGATTAGCACACGCAATTCGAGCTTTCTTTGGGAATGTGATAATTCGTTTTGTGAATTTATACAACATAAAAATACATTCGAATCGTTTTGAACAACTTTTTGGAGAACTTTTTTTCGGACCAAAATTTTGTAAAAAATCGTGATGATTAGCACACCAATTCGAGCTTTACTAGGAATGTGATACTTCGCTTTTGTGTATTTATACAACATAAAAATACATTCGAATCGTTTTGAATAGTTTTTTGGAGAACTTATTTTCGGACCAAAATTTTGTAAAAATCGTGATGATTAGCACACGAATTCAGGCTTTACTGGGATTGTGATACTTCGTTTTGTGTATTTATACATCATAAAATACATTCAGAATCGTTTTGAACAGTTTTTTGGAGAACTTATTTTCAAACCAAAATTTTGTAAAAATCGTGATGATTAGCACACGAATTCCGGCTTTACTGGGAATGTGATACTTCGTTTTGTCTATTTATACAACATAAAATACATTCAGAATCGTTTTGAACAGTTTTTTGGAGAACTTTTTTTCGGACCAAAATTTTGTAAAAATCGTGATGATTAGCACATGAATTCAAGATTTATTTGGAATGTGATACTTCGTTTTGTGTATTTATACAACATAAAATACATTCAGAATCGTTTTGAACAACTTTTTTGGAGAACTTTTTTCGGACCAAAATTTTGTAAAAATCGTGATGATTAGCACACGAATTCGAGCTTTCTTTGGGAATGTGATAATTCGTTTTGTGTATTTATACAACACAAAATACATTCAGAATCGTTTTGAACAACTTTTTGGAGAACTTTTTTTCGGACCAAAATTTTGTTAAAATCGTGATGATTAGCACACGAATTCAGGCTTTACTAGGAATGTGATACGTCGTTTTGTGTATTTATACTACATAAAATACATTCAGAATCGTTTTGAATAGTTTTTTGGAGAACTTATTTTCGGACCAAAATTTTGTAAAAATCGTGATGATTAGCACACGAATTCAGGCTTTACTGAAAATGTGATACTTCGTTTTGTGTATTTATACAACATAAAATACATTCGAATCGTTTTGAACAATTTTTTTGGAGAACTTTTTTTTCCGACCAAAATTTTGTAAAAAATCGTGATGATTAGCACACGAATTCGGGATTTATTGGGAATGTGATACTTCGTTTTGTGTATTTATACAAATAAAATACATTCAAAATCGTTTTGAACAGTTTTTTGGAGAACTTATTTTCGGACCAAAATTTTGTAAAAATCGTGATGATTAGCACACGAATTCAGGCTTTACTAGGAATGTGATACTTCGTTTTGTGTATTTATACAACATAAAATACATTCAGAATCGTTTTGAACAATTTTTTGGAGAACTTTTTTTCCGACCAAAATTTTGTAAAAATCGTGATGATTAGCACACGAATTCAGGCTTTACCGGGAATGTGATACTTCGTTTTGTGTATTTATACAACATAAAATACATTCAGAATCGTTTTGAACAGTTTTTTGGAGAACTTTTTTTCTGACCAAAATTTTGTAAAAATCGTGATGATTAGCACATGAATTCAGGATTTATTGGAAATGTGATACTTCGTTTTGTGTATTTATACAACGTAAAATACATTCAGAATCGTTTTGAACAACTTTTTGGAAAACTTTTTTTCGGACCAAAATTTTTTAAAAATCGTGATGATTAGCACACGAATTCAGGCTTTACTGGGAATGTGATACTTCGTTTTCTGTATTTATACAACATGAAATACATTCAGAATCGTTTTGAACAACTTTTTGGAGAACTTTTTTTCAGACCAAAATTTTGTAAAAATCGTGATGATTAGCACACGAATTCAGGCTTTACTGGGAATGTGATACTTCGTTTTGTGTATTTATACAACATAAAATACATTCAGAATCGTTTTGAACAGTTTTTTGGAGAACTTATTTTCGGACCAAAATTTTGTAAAAATCGTGATGATTAGCACACGAATTCAGGCTTTACTGAGAATGTGATACATCGTTTTGTGTATTTACATAACATAAAATACATTCAGAATCGTTTTGAACTGTTTTTTGGAGAACTTTTTTTCGGACCAAAATTTTGTAAAAATCGTGATGATTAGCACACGAATTCAGGCTTTACTGGGAATGTTATACTTCGTTTTATGTATTTATACAACATAAAATACATTCAGAATCGTTTTGAACAGTTTTTTGGAGAACTTATTTTCGGACCAAAATTTTGTAAAAATCGTGATGATTAGCACACGAATTCGAGCTTTATCGAGAATGTGATACTTCGTTTTGTGTATTTATACAACATAAAATACATTCGAATCGTTTTGAACAAGTATTTTGGAGAACTTTTTTCGGACCAAAATTTTGTAAAAATCGCGATGATTAGCACACGCAATTCGAGGCTTTCTTGGGAATGTGATACTTCGTTTTACGTATTTATACAACATAAAAATACATTCGAATCGTTTTGAAAAGTTTTTTTGGAGTACTTATTTTCGGACCAAAATTTGGTAAAAAATCGTGATGATTAGCGCATCGAATTCGAGCTTTCTTTGGGAATGTGATACTTCGTTTTGTGTATTTATACAACATAAAATACAATTAGAATCGTTTTGAATGGTTTTTTGGAAACTTATTTTCGGACCAAAATTTTGTAAAAATCGTGATGATTAGCACACGAATTCGAGCTTTCTTTGGGAATGTGATACTTCGTTTTATGTATTTATACAAATAAAATACATTCAGAATCGTTTTGAACAATTTTTTGGAGAACTTTTTTTCCGACCAAAATTTCTTAAAAATCGTGATGATTAGCACACGAATTCAGGATTTATTGGGAATGTGATACTTCGTTTTGTGTATTTATACAACATAAAATACATTCAAAATCGTTTTGAAAAGTTTTTTGGAGAACTTATTTTCGGACCAAAATTTTGTAAAAATCGTGATGATTAGCACACGAATTCGAGGCTTTCTTGGGAATGTGATACTTCGTTTTGTGTATTTATACAACATAAAATACATTCAGAATCGTTTTGAACAATTTTTTGGAGAACTTTTTTTCCGACCAAAATTTTGTAAAAATCGTGATGATTAGCACACGAATTCAGGCTTTACCGGGAATGTGATACTTCGTTTTGTGTATTTATACAACATAAAATACATTCAAAATCGTTTTGAAAAGTTTTTTGGAGAACTTATTTTCGGACCAAAATTTTGTAAAAATCGTGATGATTAGCACACGAATTCAGGCTTTACTGGGAATGTGATACTTCGTTTTGTGTATTTATACAACATAAAATACATTCAGAATCGTTTTGAACAATTTTTTGGAGAACTTTTTTTCCGACCAAAATTTTGTAAAAATCGTGATGATTAGCACACGAATTCCGGCTTTACTGGGAATGTGATACTTCGTTTTGTCTATTTATACAACATAAAATACATTCAGAATCGTTTTGAACAGTTTTTTGGAGAACTTTTTTTCGGACCAAAATTTTGTAAAAATCGTGATGATTAGCACACGAATTCAGGCTTTACTGGGAATGTTATACTTCGTTTTATGTATTTATACAACATAAAATACATTCAGAATCGTTTTGAACAGTTTTTTGGAGAACTTATTTTCGGACCAAAATTTTGTAAAAATCGTGATGATTAGCACACGAATTCAGGCTTTACTGAGAATGTGATACTTCGTTTTGTGTATTTATACAACATAAAATACATTCGGAATCGTTTTGAACAGTATTTTGGAGAACTTTTTTTCGGACCAAAATTTTGTAAAAATCGCGATGATTAGCACACGAATTCAGGCTTTACTGGGAATGTGATACTTCGTTTTACGTATTTATACAACATAAAATACATTCAGAATCGTTTTGAAAAGTTTTTTGGAGTACTTATTTTCGGACCAAAATTTGGTAAAAATCGTGATGATTAGCGCACGAATTCAAGATTTATTTGGAATGTGATACTTCGTTTTGTGTATTTATACAACATAAAATACATTCAGAATCGTTTTGAACAACTTTTTGGAGAACTTTTTTTCGGACCAAAATTTCGTAAAAATCGTGATGATTAGCACACGAATTCGAGCTTTTACTTGGGAATGTTATACTTCGTTTTATGTATTTATACAACATAAAATACATTCAGAATCGTTTTGAACAGTTTTTTGGAGAACTTATTTTCGGACCAAAATTTTGTAAAAATCGTGATGATTAGCACACGAATTCAGGCTTTACTGGGAATGTGATACTTCGTTTTATGTATTTATACAACATAAAATACATTCAGAATCGTTTTGAACAACTTTTTGGAGAACTTTTTTTCGGACCAAAATTTTGTAAAAATCGTGATGATTAGCACATGAATTCAGGATTTATTGGAAATGTGATACTTCGTTTTGTGTATTTATACAACATAAAATACATTCAGAATCGTTTTGAACAACTTTTTGGAGAACTTTTTTTCGGACCAAAATTTCGTAAAAATCGTGATGATTAGCACACGAATTCAGGCTTTACTGGGAATGTTATACTTCGTTTTATGTATTTATACAACATAAAATACATTCAGAATCGTTTTGAACAGTTTTTTGGAGAACTTATTTTCGGACCAAAATTTTGTAAAAATCATGATGATTAGCACACGAATTCAGGCTTTACTGGGAATGTGATACTTCGTTTTATATATTTATAAAAATAAAATACATTCAGAATCGTTTTGAACAGTTTTTTGGAGAACTTTTTTTCCGACCAAAATTTTGTAAAAATCGTGATGATTAGCACACGAATTCAGGCTTTACTGGGAATGTGATACTTCGTTTTATGTATTTATACAACATAAAATACATTCCGAATCGTTTTGAACAGTTTTTTGGAGAACTTATTTTCGGACCAAAATTTTGTAAAAATCGTGATGATTTGCACACGAATTCAGGCTTTACTGGGAATGTGATACTTCGTTTTGTCTATTTATACAACATAAAATACATTCAGAATCGTTTTTAACAGTTTTTTGGAGAACTTTTTTTCGGACCAAAATTTTGTAAAAATCATGATGATTAGCACACGAATTCAGGCTTTACTGGGAATGTGATACTTCGTTTTGTGTATTTATACATCATAAAATACATTCAGAATCGTTTTGAACAGTTTTTTGGAGAACTTATTTTCAAACCAAAATTTTGTAAAAATCGTGATGATTAGCACACGAATTCCGGCTTTACTGGGAATGTGATACTTCGTTTTGTGTATTTATGCATCATAAAATACATTCAGAATCGTTTTGAACAGCTTTTTTTGGAGAACTTATTTTCGGACTAAAATTTTGTAAAAAATCGTGATGATTAGCACACGAATTCGAGCCTTACTCGGGGAATGTGATACTTCGTTTTGTCTATTTATACAACATAAAAATACATTCGAATCGTTTTGAAAGCAGTTTTTGGAGAACTTTTTTTCGGACCAAAATTTTGTAAAAATCGTGATGATTAGCACATGAATTCAGGATTTATTGGGAATGTGATACTTCGTTTTGTGTATTTATACAACATAAAATACATTCAGAATCGTTTTGAACAACTTTTTTGGAGAACTTTTTTCGGACCAAAATTTTGTAAAAATCGTGATGATTAGCACACTAATTCGAGCTTTTACTGGGAATGTGATAATTCGTTTTGTGAATTTATACAACATAAAATACATTCGTAATCGTTTTGAACAACTTTTTGGAGAACTTTTTTTCGGACCAAAATTTTGTAAAAATCGTGATGATTAGCACTACAATTCGAGCTTTACTAGGAATGTGATACTTCGTTTTGTGTATTTATACAACATAAAATACATTCGAATCGTTTTGAATAGTTTTTTGGAGAACTTATTTTCGGACCAAAATTTTGTAAAAATCGTGATGATTAGCACACGAATTCGAGCTTTCTTTGGGATTGTGATACTTCGTTTTGTGTATTTATACATCATAAAAATACATTCGGAATCGTTTTGAACAGTTTTTTGGAGAACTTATTTTCAAACCAAAATTTTGTAAAAATCGTGATGTACGCACACGAATTCCGGCTTTACTGGGAATGTGATACTTCGTTTTGTCTATTTATACAACATAAAATACATTCAGAATCGTTTTGAACAGTTTTTTGGAGAACTTTTTTTCGGACCAAAATTTTGTAAAAATCGTGATGATTAGCACATGAATTCAAGATTTATTTGGAATGTGATACTTCGTTTTGTGTATTTATACAACATAAAATACATTCAGAATCGTTTTGAACAACTTTTTGGAGAACTTTTTTTCGGACCAAAATTTTGTAAAAATCGTGATGATTAGCACACGAATTCAGTCTTTACTGGGAATGTGATAATTCGTTTTGTGTATTTATACAACACAAAATACATTCAGAATCGTTTTGAACAACTTTTTGGAGAACTTTTTTTCGGACCAAAATTTTGTTAAAATCATGATGATTAGCACACGAATTCAGGCTTTACTAGGAATGTGATACGTCGTTTTGTGTATTTATACTACATAAAATACATTCAGAATCGTTTTGAATAGTTTTTTGGAGAACTTATTTTCGGACCAAAATTTTGTAAAAATCGTGATGATTAGCACACGAATTCAGGCTTTACTGAAAATGTGATACTTCGTTTTGTGTATTTATACAACATAAAATACATTCAGAATCGTTTTGAACAATTTTTTGGAGAACTTTTTTTCCGACCAAAATTTTGTAAAAATCGTGATGATTAGCACACGAATTCAGGATTTATTGGGAATGTGATACTTCGTTTTGTGTATTTATACAAATAAAATACATTCAAAATCGTTTTGAACAGTTTTTTGGAGAACTTATTTTCGGACCAAAATTTTGTAAAAATCGTGATGATTAGCACACGAATTCAGGCTTTACTAGGAATGTGATACTTCGTTTTGTGTATTTATACAACATAAAATACATTCAGAATCGTTTTGAACAATTTTTTGGAGAACTTTTTTTCCGACCAAAATTTTGTAAAAATCGTGATGATTAGCACTACAATTCGAGCTTTACTGGGAATGTGATACTTCGTTTTGTGTATTTATACAACATAAAATACATTCGAATCGTTTTGAACAGCTTTTTTTTGGAGAACTTTTTTTCGACCAAAATTTTGTAAAAAATCGTGATGATTAGCACATGAATTCAGGATTTATTGGAAATGTGATACTTCGTTTTGTGTATTTATACAACGTAAAATACATTCAGAATCGTTTTGAACAACTTTTTGGAGAACTTTTTTTCGGACCAAAAATTTTTTTAAAAAATCGTGATGATTAGCACACGAATTCGAGCTTTACTTTGGGAATGTGATACTTCGTTTTTCGTATTTATACAACATGAAATACATTCGAATCGTTTTGAACAACTTTTTGGAGAACTTTTTTTCGGACCAAAATTTTGTAAAAATCGTGATGATTAGCACACAATTCGAGCTTTACTTGGGAATGTGATACTTCGTTTTGTGTATTTATACAACATAAAATACATTCGAATCGTTTTGAAAGCAGTTTTTGGAGAACTTATTTTCGGACCAAAATTTTGTAAAAATCGTGATGATTAGCACACGAATTCAGGCTTTACTGAGAATGTGATACATCGTTTTGTGTATTTACATAACATAAAATACATTCAGAATCGTTTTGAACTGTTTTTTGGAGAACTTTTTTTCGGACCAAAATTTTGTAAAAATCGTGATGATTAGCACACTAATTCGAGCTTTATCGGGAATGTTATACTTCGTTTTATGTATTTATACAACATAAAATACATTCGTAATCGTTTTGAAAGCAGCTTTTTTTGGAGAACTTATTTTCGGACCAAAATTTTGTAAAAATCGTGATGATTAGCACACGAATTCGAGCTTTATCGAGAATGTGATACTTCGTTTTGTGTATTTATACAACATAAAATACATTCGGAATCGTTTTGAACAGTATTTTGGAGAACTTTTTTTCGGACCAAAATTTTGTAAAAATCGCGATGATTAGCACACGAATTCAGGCTTTACTGGGAATGTGATACTTCGTTTTACGTATTTATACAACATAAAATACATTCAGAATCGTTTTGAAAAGTTTTTTGGAGTACTTATTTTCGGACCAAAATTTGGTAAAAATCGTGATGATTAGCGCACGAATTCAGGCTTTACTGGGAATGTGATACTTCGTTTTGTGTATTTATACAACATAAAATACAATTAGAATCGTTTTGAATGGTTTTTTGGAAACTTATTTTCGGACCAAAATTTTGTAAAAATCGTGATGATTAGCACACGAATTCAGGCTTTACTGGGAATGTGATACTTCGTTTTATGTATTTATACAAATAAAATACATTCAGAATCGTTTTGAACAATTTTTTGGAGAACTTTTTTTCCGACCAAAATTTCTTAAAAATCGTGATGATTAGCACACGAATTCAGGATTTATTGGGAATGTGATACTTCGTTTTGTGTATTTATACAACATAAAATACATTCAAAATCGTTTTGAAAAGTTTTTTGGAGAACTTATTTTCGGACCAAAATTTTGTAAAAATCGTGATGATTAGCACTACTAATTCGAGCTTTATCGGGAATGTGATACTTCGTTTTGTGTATTTATACAACATAAAATACATTCAGAATCGTTTTGAACAATTTTTTGGAGAACTTTTTTTCCGACCAAAATTTTGTAAAAATCGTGATGATTAGCACACGAATTCAGGCTTTACCGGGAATGTGATACTTCGTTTTGTGTATTTATACAACATAAAATACATTCAGAATCGTTTTGAACAGTTTTTTGGAGAACTTATTTTCGGACCAAAATTTTGTAAAAATCGTGATGATTAGCACACGAATTCAGTCTTTACTGGGAATGTGATACTTTGTTTTGTGTATTTATACAACATAAAATACATTCAGAATCGTTTTGAACAATTTTTTTGAGAACTTTTTTTCCGACCAAAATTTTGTAAAAATCGTGATGATTAGCACACGAATTCAGGCTTTACCGGGAATGTGATAATTCGTTTTTTGTATTTATACAACATAAAATACATTCAGAATCGTTTTGAACAGTTTTTTGGAGGCCTTTTTTTCGGACCAAAATTTTGTAAAAATCGTGATGATTAGCACATGAATTCGAGGATTTATTGGGAATGTGATACTTCGCTTTTGTGTATTTATACAACATAAAATACATTCGAATCGTTTTGAACAACTTTTTGGAGAACTTTTTTCGGACCAAAATTTTGTAAAAATCGTGATGATTAGCACTACTAATTCGAGCTTTCATCGGGAATGTGATACTTCGTTTTGTGTATTTATACAACATAAAAATACATTCGAATCGTTTTGAACAGTTTTTTGGAGAACTTATTTTCGGACCAAAATTTTGTAAAAATCGTGATGATTAGCACTACAATTCGAGCTTTACTCGAGAATGTGATACATCGCTTTTGTGTATTTACATAACATAAAATACATTCGAATCGTTTTGAACTGTTTTTTGGAGAACTTTTTTTCGACCAAAATTTTGTAAAAATCGTGATGATTAGCACACGAATTCAGGCTTTACTGGGAATGTTATACTTCGTTTTATGTATTTATACAACATAAAATACATTCAGAATCGTTTTGAACAGTTTTTTGGAGAACTTATTTTCGGACCAAAATTTTGTAAAAATCGTGATGATTAGCACACGAATTCAGGCTTTACTGAGAATGTGATACTTCGTTTTGTGTATTTATACAACATAAAATACATTCGGAATCGTTTTGAACAGTATTTTGGAGAACTTTTTTTCGGACCAAAATTTTGTAAAAATCGCGATGATTAGCACACGAATTCAGGCTTTACTGGGAATGTGATACTTCGTTTTACGTATTTATACAACATAAAATACATTCAGAATCGTTTTGAAAAGTTTTTTGGAGTACTTATTTTCGGACCAAAATTTGGTAAAAATCGTGATGATTAGCGCACGAATTCAGGCTTTACTGGGAATGTGATACTTCGTTTTGTGTATTTATACAACATAAAATACAATTAGAATCGTTTTGAATGGTTTTTTGGAAACTTATTTTCGGACCAAAATTTTGTAAAAATCGTGATGATTAGCACACGAATTCGAGGCTTTCATCGAATGTGATACTTCGCTTTTATGTATTTATACAAATAAAATACATTCGAATCGTTTTGAACAATTTTTTTGGAGAACTTTTTTTCCGACCAAAATTTCTTAAAAAATCGTGATGATTAGCACACTAATTCGTGGATTTATTGGGAATGTGATACTTCGTTTTGTGTATTTATACAACATAAAATACATTCAAAATCGTTTTGAAAAGTTTTTTGGAGAACTTATTTTCGGACCAAAATTTTGTAAAAATCGTGATGATTAGCACTACGAATTCGAGCTTTATCGGGAATGTGATACTTCGCTTTTGTGTATTTATACAACATAAAAATACATTCGAATCGTTTTGAACAATTTTTTGGAGAACTTTTTTTCCGACCAAAATTTTTGTAAAAATCGTGATGATTAGCACTACGAATTCGAGGCTTTACTGGGAATGTGATACTTCGCTTTTGTGTATTTATACAACATAAAATACATTCGGAATCGTTTTGAAAGCAGTTTTTGGAGAACTTATTTTCGGACCAAAATTTTGTAAAAATCGTGATGATTAGCACTACGAATTCGATCTTTCATCGGGAATGTGATACTTTGTTTTGTGTATTTATACAACATAAAATACATTCAGAATCGTTTTGAACAATTTTTTTGAGAACTTTTTTTCCGACCAAAATTTTGTAAAAATCGTGATGATTAGCACACGAATTCAGGCTTTACCGGGAATGTGATAATTCGTTTTGTGTATTTATACAACATAAAATACATTCAGAATCGTTTTGAACAGTTTTTTGGAGGCCTTTTTTTCGGACCAAAATTTTGTAAAAATCGTGATGATTAGCACATGAATTCAGGATTTATTGGGAATGTGATACTTCGTTTTGTGTATTTATACAACATAAAATACATTCAGAATCGTTTTGAACAACTTTTTGGAGAACTTTTTTCGGACCAAAATTTTGTAAAAATCGTGATGATTAGCACACGCAATTCGAGCTTTACTTTGGGAATGTGATACTTCGCTTTTGTGTATTTATACAACATAAAAATACATTCGTAATCGTTTTGAACAACTTTTTGGAGAACTTTTTTTCGGACCAAAATTTTGTAAAAATCGTGATGATTAGCACACGAATTCAGGCTTTACTGGGAATGTGATACTTCGTTTTGTGTATTTATACAACATAAAATACATTCAGAATCGTTTTGAACAGTTTTTTGGAGAACTTATTTTCGGACCAAAATTTTGTAAAAATCGTGATGATTAGCACACGAATTCAGGCTTTACTTAGAATGTGATACATCGTTTTGTGTTTTTATACAACATAAAATACATTCAGAATCGTTTTGAACCGTTTTTTGGAGAACTTTTTTTGGGACCAAAATTTTGTAAAAATCGTGATGATTAGCACACGAATTCAGGCTTTACTGGGAATGTGATACTTCGTTTTATGTATTTATGCAAATAAAATATATTCAGAATCGTTTTGAACAATTTTTTGGAGAACTTTTTTTCCGACCAAAATTTTGTAAAAATCGTGATGATTAGCACACGAATTCAGGATTTATTGGGAATGTGATACTTCGTTTTGTGTATTTATACAAATAAAATACATTCAAAATCGTTTTGAACAGTTTTTTGAAGAACTTTTTTTCGGACCAAAATTTTGTCAAAATCGTGATGATTAGCACTACTAATTCGAGGCTTTTCATCGGGGAATGTGATACTTCGTTTTATGTATTTATACAAATAAAATACATTCGAATCGTTTTGAACAATTTTTTGGAGAACTTTTTTTTCCGACCAAAATTTCTTAAAAATCGTGATGATTAGCACTACTAATTCGGGATTTATTGGGAATGTGATACTTCGTTTTGTGTATTTATACAACATAAAATACATTCAAAATCGTTTTGAAAAGTTTTTTGGAGAACTTATTTTCGGACCAAAATTTTGTAAAAAATCGTGATGATTAGCACTACTAATTCAGAGCTTTATCGGGAATGTGATACTTCGCTTTTGTGTATTTATACAACATAAAATACATTCGAATCGTTTTGAACAATTTTTTGGAGAACTTTTTTTCCGACCAAAATTTTGTAAAAATCGTGATGATTAGCACACGAATTCAGGCTTTACCGGGAATGTGATACTTCGTTTTGTGTATTTATACAACATAAAATACATTCAGAATCGTTTTGAACAGTTTTTTGGAGAACTTATTTTCGGACCAAAATTTTGTAAAAATCGTGATGATTAGCACACGAATTCAGTCTTTACTGGGAATGTGATACTTTGTTTTGTGTATTTATACAACATAAAATACATTCAGAATCGTTTTGAACAATTTTTTTGAGAACTTTTTTTCCGACCAAAATTTTGTAAAAATCGTGATGATTAGCACACGAATTCAGGCTTTACCGGGAATGTGATAATTCGTTTTGTGTATTTATACAACATAAAATACATTCAGAATCGTTTTGAACAGTTTTTTGGAGGCCTTTTTTTCGGAACAAAATTTTGTAAAAATCGTGATGATTAGCACATGAATTCAGGATTTATTGGGAATGTGATACTTCGTTTTGTGTATTTATACAACATAAAATACATTCAGAATCGTTTTGAACAACTTTTTGGAGAACTTTTTTTCTGGAGCAAAATTTTGTAAAAATCGTGATGATTAGCACACGAATTCGAGCTTTTACTGGGAATGTGATACTTCGTTTTGTGTATTTATACAACATAAAAATACATTCGTAATCGTTTTGAACAACTTTTTGGAGAACTTTTTTTCGGGACCAAAATTTTGTAAAAATCGTGATGATTAGCACACGAATTCGAGCTTTCATCGGGAATGTGATACTTCGTTTTGTGTATTTATACAACATAAAATACATTCGTAATCGTTTTGAACAGTTTTTTGGAGAACTTATTTTCGGACCAAAATTTTGTAAAAATCGTGATGATTAGCACACGAATTCAGGCTTTACTGAGAATGTGATACATCGTTTTGTGTTTTTATACAACATAAAATACATTCAGAATCGTTTTGAACCGTTTTTTGGAGAACTTTTTTTGGGACCAAAATTTTGTAAAAATCGTGATGATTAGCACACGAATTCAGGCTTTACTGGGAATGTTATACTTCGTTTTATGTATTTATACAACATAAAATACATTCAGAATCGTTTTGAACAGTTTTTTGGAGAACTTATTTTCGGACCAAAATTTTGTAAATATCGTGATGATTAGCACACGAATGCAGGCTTTACTGGGAATGTGATACTTCGTTTTGTGTATTTATAAAACATAAAATACAATTAGAATCATTTTGAACAGTTTTTTGGAAACTTATTTTCGGACCAAAATTTTGTAAAAATCGTGAGGATTAGCACACGAATTAAGGCTTTACTGGGAATGTGATACTTCGTTTTATGTATTTATAAAAATAAAATACATTCAGAATCGTTTTGAACAATTTTTTGGAGAACTTTTTTTCCGACCAAAATTTTGTAAAAATCGTGATGATTAGCACACGAATTCAGGATTTATTGGGAATGTGATACTTCGTTTTGTGTATTTATACAAATAAAATACATTCAAAATCGTTTTGAACAGTTTTTTGGAGAACTTATTTTCGGACCAAACTTTTGTAAAAATCGTGATGATTAGCACACGAATTCAGGCTTTACTGGGAATGTGATACTTCGTTTTATGTATTTATACAACATAAAATACATTCAGAATCGTTTTGAACAGTTTTTTGGAGAACTTATTTTCGGACCTGAATTTTGTAAAAATCGTGATGATTAGCACACGAATTCAGGCTTTACTGGGAATGTGATACTTCGTTTTATGTATTTATGCAAATAAAATATATTCAGAATCGTTTTGAACAATTTTTTGGAGAACTTTTTTTCCGACCAAAATTTTGTAAAAATCGTGATGATTAGCACACGAATTCAGGATTTATTGGGAATGTGATACTTCGTTTTGTGTATTTATACAAATAAAATACATTCAAAATCGTTTTGAACAGTTTTTTGAAGAACTTTTTTTCGGACCAAAATTTTGTCAAAATCGTGATGATTAGCACACGAATTCAGGCTTTACTGGGAATGTGATACTTCGTTTTGTGTATTTATACAACATAAAATACATTCAGAATCGTTCTGAACAATTTTTTGGAGAACTTTTTTTCGGACCAAAATTTTGTAAAAATCGTGATGATTAGCACACGAATTCAGGCTTTACTGGGAATGTGATACTTCGTTTTGTGTATTTATACAACATAAAATACATTCAGAATCGTTTTGAACAGTTTTTTGGAGAACTTTTTTTCGGACCAAAATTTTGTAAAAATCGTGATGATTAGCACACGAATTTCGGTTTTACTGGGAATGTGATACTTCGTTTTATGTATTTATACAACATAAAATACATTCAGAATAGTTTTGAACAGTTTTTTGGAGTACTTATTTTCGGACCAAAATTTGGTAAAAATCGTGATGATTAGCACACGAATTCAGGCTTTACTGGGAATGTGATACTTCGTTTTGTGTATTTATACAACATAAAATACAATTAGAATCGTTTTGAACAGTTTTTTGGAAACTTATTTTCGGACCAAAATTTTGTAAAAATCGTGATGATTAGCACACGAATTCAGGCTTTACTGGGAATGTGATACTTCGTTTTATGTATTTATACAAATAAAATACATTCAGAATCGTTTTGAACAATTTTATGGAGAACTTTTTTTCCGACCAAAATTTTGTAAAAATCGTGATGATTAGCACACGAATTCAGGATTTATTGGGAATGTGATACTTCGTTTTGTGTATTTATACAAATAAAATACATTCAAAATCGTTTTGAATAGTTTTTTGGAGAACTTATTTTCGGACCAAAATTTTGTAAAAATCGTGATGATTAGCACACGAATTCAGGTTTTACTGGGAATGTGATACTTCGTTTTGTGTATTTATACAACATAAAATACATTCAGAATCGTTTAGAACAACTTTTTGGAGAACTTTTTTTCGGACTAAAATTTTGTAAAAATCGTGATGATTAGCACATGAATTTAGGCGTTATTGGGAATGTGATGTTTCGTCTTGTGTATTTATACAAAATAAAATACATTCAGAATCGTTTTGAACAGTTTTTTGGAAACTTATTTTCGGACCAAAATTTTGTAAAAATCGTGATAATTAGCACACGAATTCAGGCTTACTGGGAATGTGATACTTCGTTTTGTGTATTTATACAACATAAAATACATTCAGAATCGTTTTGAACAATTTTTTGGAGAACTCTTTTTCGTACCAACATTTTGTAAAAAACGTGATGATTAGCACACGAATCGGGCTCTTTTTGGGAATGTGATACCTCGTTTTGTATATGTATACAAATAAAATACATTCAGAAACGTTTTGAGCAATTTTTTGGAGAACTTTTTTTTGGATCAAAATTTTGTAAAAATCGTGATGATTAACACACAAATACGGACTTTATTGGGAATGCGATACCTCGTTTACTGTATTTATACCAATAAAATACATTCAGAATCGTTTTGAGCAATTTTTCGGAGACCTTTTTTTTCGGACCAGAATTTTGTAAAAAAAGTGATGATTAGCACATGAATTCAGGCTTTATTGGGAATGTAATACCTCGTTTTTTGTATTTACACAAACAAAATACATTCAGAATCGTTTTTAACAATTTTTGGGAGAACTTTTTTTTGGCCAAAATTTTGTAAAAATCGTAATGATTAGAACACGAATTAGGGCTTTATTGGGAATGTGATACTTCATTTTGTGCATTTTTACAACATAAAATACATTTAGAATCAGTTTGAACAATTTTTTAGAGAACTTTTTTTCGGACCGAAATTTTGTAAAAAACGTGATGATTAGCACACGTATTCGGGCTTTATTGGGAATATGATACCTCGTTTTGTGTATTTATACAGATAAAATACATTCAGAAACGTTTTGAGCAATTTTTTGGAGAACAGTTTTTCGGACAAAAATTTTGTAAAGAATGTGGTGATTAGCACACGAATTCGGGCTTTATTGGGAATGTGATACCTCGTTTTGTGTATTTTTACAAATAAAATACATTCAGAATCGTTTTGAGCAGTTTTTGGGAGACCTTTTTTTCGGGACCAGAATTTTGTGAATTTTGTGTATTCAAAATCGTTTTAAACAATTTTTTTTGTGAATTTTTTTGGGGACAAAATTTTGTAAAAAAACGTGATGATTAGCACACGAATTCGAGCTTTAATGGGAATGTGATACTTCATTTTGTGTATTTTTACGACATGAAAAACATTCAAAATCATTTTAAGCAATTTTTTGGAAAATTTTTTTCGGACAAATATTTTGTAAAAAACGTGATGAATAGCACACGAATTCCGGCTTTAATGAGAAGGTTGTGCTTCATTTTTTGTATTTTTACAGTATGTAAAACATTTGGAATCGTTTCGAGCAATTTTTTAGTAAACTTTTTTTCGGACCAAAATTTTGCAAAAAACGTGATGATTAGCACACAAATTCGGGCTTTAATGGGAATGTAATACTTTATTTTGTTTTTTTGTACAACATAAAAAAATTCTGAATCGTTTTGAATAATTTTTTTGTGAAATTTTTTTGTAACCAAAATTTTTTAAAAAACGTGATGATTAGCACACGAATTCGAACTTTACTGGAAATGTGATACTTTATTTTGTGTTTTTGTACAACATAAAAAACATTCTGAATCGAATTTTGTAAGAAACGTGATGATTAGCACGTGAATTCGGGCTTTAATGGGAATGTTGTACTTCGTTTTGTGTATTTGTACTTCGTTTTACAATGAATTTCGTCAATTCCGATCCGTTCCTCTTCCGTTTCACCATTGTTCTTGGAAATTGGCAAACTTAAGACTATTTTTGGCCATAATACATTTCAACATCTTTTTACTTTTAAGTAACATGTTGGCCTAATTGGCATATGATGCATTTTTTTTGCCCTTTGAAGTTGGCATAAAAGTAGGCAATCTACAACATAATTTTTGCCCTTTTAAGTTGGCATCTGATTTTGCAAATTGCAGAGACAATAAATAGGCACCAAAATAACTCAGCAAAAGAAAAAAGACACCAAAGTAAACAAACAAATATCTTTGTGTGTGTATACAAACAACCTCTGTTTATTTGGGTAAATTACATACAAAATGAGTCGATATCGCGCTTGGCTGCCGTGAAAATTGCTTTCCATATTATAACTACCCCTACTAAAAATGCGAAAATGCTTGGACATAATAAAAAGCCTTCCCATTCCCATATAAACAACACCAGTCAGTCACTACTCTCTGTTCCAAGCCTATAATATAACCCAACCAACAGAGAAGTAAAACCAAATGTTACCGCGTCGTCCCAAAGGTTTTTCCGTCTTTGTCTTCACTCCTGATCTGAGCTGTTACCTCGTAAAGAACCCTGCTCGTTTCCTACAGTAGTTCTCTTGCTCATGTTTGCTCGTTGGACTAATCTGACCAACGCTTGAACCACTTCTGACATTGGTGGTCGGAACTCAGGTTCAGGCTGTTTCAATAGCGTACATTTTGGATAGGTAGGTTAGATTTCGTTAGGGTGATTATATCAACTACGTTATAGAGTTGGATCACGGATGCAAATCGCTAAAGACAGTAGTAAGTAGCGTTTACCTGGACACAAAGAGCAATTACATCAGCAAAACGTGAAAGAGATTTGACCGGATACAGCCCTTTGAGTGCTGGATCAACCATCTTAGCCAAAGCATCAATGTCATGGAGCTGAGGAGTAGCCCATCGAACTAAAGATTGCTCAGATCTCGGCCTTGAGCTGTTTCACAAATACAGATAAGAATCATGAAACGAGATCTAAGCTGTTGTCGCATCTTCATCTACAAGAAACATAGGACTCAAAAGCTTTACCTGTCAAATGGTTGACGCCCAGTCATTAGTTCCAACATAACCACTCCAAAACTGTAAACGTCACTCTTGATGGTATATTGACCGGACATGGCAACCTCCGGTGCACTATATCCAGACCCTCCATTAGCCTACAAAGGTGCCGGAAGAGAAGAAGATAAAGTACGTCGCAAGTCATTAAATGCTCTACAGGAATTCTTCGTGTCTGTATAACCTTAAATATCTTGCTTTCGAGGTATCTTAAGTAAAAGTGGATACCATAAGAGGACCAAGGTTTACCTGATCTGCTTCACGGACAATGCTTGCCAAACCACAGTCAGAAAGATGAGGATTGAGTTCCGTATCAAGTAAAATATTTGCTGATTTGAAATTTTTATGAATGACGGATGGTGAACAAACTTCGTGTAGGTACCTGAAATACAACTAGCATGATCAACTAGAGGAAAAGAACCATTCGATGCATGAAAATACAAAATTGGAAGCATACTCCTCTATTCACTTATCAGTAGACAACCATGTTTATCACCTACTGATAATATTTTTAATGAATGCATAATTTAGACTCGAAAAAGTTTAGGTTCAGCCAAAAAGTGCACATTAAGTTCTATAATATGAATTTCAGAAGGAAAATAAGCCACTCTCTTTTCCATTGGAACAAATTAAGCCTTCACAACGGACGCAAAAAGCTTTAGCTAGTCAGCAAACGCATTGTAATTTTATCTTTCAAATGTGAAATTTACTTACTCTAGTGCACGCGCCGACCCCAGAGCAATCTTAACACGGCTGTTCCATGTCAATGGTTTGCTATATTCATCTGATAGGTGCAGGAAATCATACAGTGAGCCATTTTTGTGGAACTCGTAAACAAGTAGATGCTGACCATGCTCCGAACAATATCCCACCAACTCGGTTACATTTTGATGGTGCAGCCTTGATATCTCAGCAACTATATCCAAAAAATCTTCAGCATTGGAAAGTGCAGAAGAATTGATTTTTTTCACCGCAAGAACCTGCAGAGGCAACAAGATTTTAAAGTACTGAGAAAATGGAAGTATGCCACACTAGTATTTGAGCAAAAGGAAAGGAATGAACTCCACCGACGACCCCCTCCCCAACACCCAGAAGTTAGGCTATCCAAAACATAACTTTAAACAGCTCTGGAAGCAGACCAATACAGGAACCAAAATTTGCTTGATCATCAGTATAAATTATCAGCAAAATGATTAATTAGGATCCTCTAGAGATTAAAAAAGAAGAAACATCAAATAGAAACTTCAACAGAGAGACAGTAGTACCTTCCCATCATCAAACTCTGCTCGATAAACACGTCCAATTGATCCCTCACCAATGAGGTTTTCAACATTGAAACTATCTGTAGCCATCTGGAGGTCTGCTACGGAATATTGTTTCGCATTTATTGGTACTGTATTAACCTTCTTTGGGCGGATGATAGGTTTTGTTGTGATATCATCTTCATCAAATGATTTATTACGATCCATAGGTGGAGGCCTGAGATTTATTGAAGCAGGAGCTTCAAATGTCTTTGTTCCAGTTAGAGAAGAAGGTTGAACAGATTTCATCTCTGCAAAACAGAAGAAAACAGTTTATAATATGTCGAACAAATCATATATGACGAATTGAAAAGACTATCAAACCAGTCCATAACACAAACAAGCTTTCTTATAAAAACATCATAAGAATTGAGAAACCAAATATTGGCTGTAAAAGAATAGTTGGAATACAGCAACTGGTCTTGAAGAAAACGGGGATGGATAGACACACATAAACAAATATAGAATGTGGTCAATGCAAGTGTACATGGATTCATTTTCATGAAAACCAATGTAACTTTTTTCACCACAGGTCCCACTCCCCTCACAACCCCATTTTCATTCCAAAACAAGAATTCTCCGAAGAAAACCGGTCCAAATAAACCCCACAAATTTGACTCTGAATATCATTTCAAACTTAACATGGGTAAATCTAAAACACCGTTCCACCAAGTACGGTGAAGTAGTCAATTTCAAAAGGAAAGATATTAGAAAAACCAGGTCACGTAGATGCACAGTAGCTATTAATCACTGTGCTTCTAAAAGGCCAACTACTTGAAGCAGAGTGAGTAATTCAAAACTCGCATTCACTGAGAAAACTAAACAAGAATAACACATAGATTCATTGTTCAATAAAAGATGTTTTGCATGGCTTTTTCCTCCCCTTCTAGACCAGGAATGGGGAAATTCTGGAATACAGCCATCCATCCTTCCGCAGATAAGTACCTTAAAATATTTTCTGACACGTCACTGTTGAAAGCCAGCTCCCAGGAAGCAAAGAAATCCAGACTATCAATGCCTTAGCATGGATTAAATCCAGGTTATTTGAAGTAGATACAAGCCCAGACATGTAAAGTGTACGCTCGCTTGGTCACCAAATAAATGGAAATATATTATCTATGAGATGAAGGGCAGCCCGACATCTTACAGATAATTAGTAATAGCATATACCATTTTGTGGATTTCCCAAAAGCTGATGCCAGTAGAAAGAAACTTTAACAATTCAATTTACAGGAGGGCTTTTTTCTTTTGCCCCCTTCCTTCTTTACCTTTTCTCTTATATGAGAAAAATAACAAGGAAGCAGAGCGAATCCCATTTAATAACAAGTAAATTAATGATCCACACAAGTAAATTAATGATTCGACAACTTTCTGACAAAACAAAACACTGCAAGTATAATCCCTTGACATTATAATCAGGAGAGAACTCCAAGACTAAGCATGTGAATAAAGATGTGAAGCACAAGTACCTTGAACTTCCTGCGAAGCAAGAGGTGCAAATGGCTGATTATCAAGCTTCTCTATATCAGATGATGGCTTTCTTGATCTTTTTTTCACAACAAAGAAAGCTATGATTGCTCCAACAACTAAAAGAGATATCACAATGCCTGCAATAGCCCCACCACTGATGCCAGATTTGCCACTGCTTCCACTACCACCTTCAGATGAGTGGCCATTGTTTCCAGATTTGTGGTTTCTGTTGGGTCTGCTAGCAGGAGGTGTGCCAGGAGGAGGTGGAGGTGCAGGACCTGAGCTCCATGAATTACCACCTGTTCTGTAATCAAAATCACAGAACCCAAATTTAATTGAACTAAATTGTCATGAGAAGTTGGAAATCAAATATGAATTCATAACCAGATGCTTACTTTAGATTTATGCCTTTCAATTGAGCAGGAATCCAGCCAGTGAAACGGTTGTTCTCAACATTCCTATAAAAATAGATCAGGATCATGGCTACATAAATTGCTTCTTCACAGAAAGGTTTTTCCAGTTGAGCTATCACAGGATGAGGGTATCAAGTAACTTACAAGTTATTAAGACCTAGAGTTGCAAGGACATCAATAGTGCCTGTGAACTGGTTGTTCTGCAAATACCTGCATTTTCAAGAGACGGGAAGCTGGTATTAACCACATCAACAAAGTTGGCAGACAAGAGACTAGTGTTAAGAGATAATTTACTTACATATCAGTTATGTCCGTCAGTTGGCTGAAACTTTTAGGAAGATCACCAGTCATTGCATTAAAAGATAAATCCCTGTAGCATAAAAGCAGCATATCAAAGTTACCCCAAATAATTCTAATTTATTTTAGTTATCTAGGGAAGGAATAACTGGTCTATCAGTTAACATGTAAAGATACTCCATAAGGCCCTCAAGTAGGATGCAAAGAAAAATGGTAGCATATCCAAGATAGGTACTACAAATGAGGCAACAAGGAGGAGCAACCCCCAGAAGACAAAATAAATGAAAATAAAGCACAGTTGAAAGCAAATCACAAGTATGCATCAATCAACTAAAACTTCAGAGTCATCATATTTATAAGCCTTCAAAAAATTTGAAAGAGTAAGGAAGAAGAGGTCTCACAAAGTGGAGAGGCTGGAAAGTGATCCAAACATGTCGTTCAGTTGGCCCTGGATTTGATTATGGCTCACATTTCTACATATGGAGTGAAACACTCAAATTAATTTTGAGTTCAAATCATTGGGGAAAAATCAAAGAACTGAAAAGCATTTGACTGACAGGTATTTAAGTGATGTCATCGTTGATATTGAATATGGGAGCCCACCGCTGAAGCCATTACTAGCAAGATTTCTGCATCAGAAGAGCAATTTCATGAGATAACAACAAAAAGATTGTCAGATTACAAGAAATCATAAAAGGTCTGATATGAAGCATACAGTTGCTGCACATTTGCTGGAAGCTGATAAGGTAGCTGGTTTCCAAGATTATTGTTGCTTATATCACTGTATATTTCCAAAAGATCACCATTTAAGGAAACCAGGAAAGAGTAGATAGGATAGAAATAGAAAGAATCCAGAAGCCCATTGAACTCACAAATTCGTTAAGGATGTTAACTTATCAAGCTCGTATCCCATTGACCCGGTTAACCCAAGACCTGATAAATCTCTGATAGAAACAAACAGAAAGTTAAAAGTCAATGGCAGCTATCAGGATGACTTTCAAGAAACCAAAGACAGCTTCAAAGCAAAAGTATATGGACTGAAATTCACATTTCTGTGACTCTTGAGCCTGAGCATTTAATGCCTTTCCAGGACTCTCCACAGGGATCCCCGCTGGTTGAACTCCACTTGGTTAGCTGGGGTGGTGAATTCAAACTACTATACATGTGCATAAGAACAGCAGCTGCACACCAAAAACACAACGAAGAAGATCAATTTTTGTGCATATCTTTTGAAATAAATTACATTGCGAAAGGAAATCATCAATAAAGCATCATTTATGGAGTTGTTTATGCCTTCTTCACTAATAACATAGCACCACTTGGCAATATGGTAAGTCACATGCAGGATTTAATGACTGCTTCCAATCATCATTACACGAAATCAGAAATACAAGATTATTACCAAACTCATTATTTTATGAAAAATTGCCAATACCATTGTTTCCCTGTAGAATGCAAGTATTCCTTTCAAAGTCATACCAAAAATTATGATAGGAGGAACAGATTGTCATTGTCCAATCATATAGTCAAATCCCTGAGTTCAGCAATCTCACTAGAATCGGCCTGTTATTGCTTCAAAATACAGGAGCACAGAGCACCGACACCTAATCCTGTCTTGAACTGGAAAGTCCCTGTTCTAAGTTGTATAACAAAGCATAACCTTTTTAAAAGATTTTGCCTTTGTAATAGAAAAGGTCTTAATTTCTTGACGCTTGAAAACTATCACATAAGAAAGATGCAGAGGAGACTCAAAAACAAAAAAACTCAAGATTGAAGAAGGCACAAACAGTTTATAAACACCCCTCTCAATTTCTTGAAAAAACATCTTCTTTTAGCCTATCTAATCCAAGAAACTTTTGCAACTTTGTTCTAAAGAAATTTTATTTTGAGGTGGAGATATTAAAAAAAGGAAAAAACACAAGAAAAGGCTCATCTTTACTCATTCATCATCTCCAAATCCACAAAACAACGATCACATTCCAATGAACTGGTAACCCAATAGCACATTCAAGCCTTCATCTACTTAAACAAACTGAGAATCACAGAATCATAGTTACAAAGATATAAATCTACACACTTGAAACCACCACATGCAAATAAGCTGCATACAGAGAAGCATTGAGAAAGTACTGACCGTCAGATTGATCTGTGTCGGCATTGATGAACGTCGGCTCCAATATTAGAATGCAGCTGAGAATCGCCACCAGCACCGTCACCGCCACCTTCCTCATCTTTTTTTTTCCACTCACTCCAAAGTCCAAACCACAACCCAAACCCAGTTCGAGCTTGAGAACAAAAAGGATTAATCAGACCCTTTTGTTTTTCTTTTTATTTAGAGAATTTTTTTAACAGCAGTTTCTATATTACTAAACCCAATAAATAAATAATTTTCCTAAACAGTGTTTATACTTTTTGTGTACCCATTCCAAGTAAAGCTGGCAGGCACGATCTGCCAGAAGAATCCAAAGCCACAGAATTCTTTTCTTTCTTTTTTCTTAAATCAAATAGATAAACTAGTAATTTATATATACCCACCGAAAATGTAAAACAAATAGGGACAGGATAAGACGGAATTACTCAATTTTAGGGCTGAATCTTCCTCTCCAAAAAGAACTAAAACAAGGGTTCAAGAAACATGGGTTCGTGCTGCTATTATTATTACATTGAAGCTCTAATAAGTACTCCAATGTCAAAAGTAACATGAATTGAAGGAACGAAACTACTACTATTTGGAGATGTCGTTTTCATGGGCATGATTGATATATAAATTAGATTGCTGTTGATTAACAGGGTTTTTTTCTTTCTAGTAGAAAATCAAAAGAATAGCTGATTTTTACAGTGTTTAACATAAAGAACGAATCTTGCATAGTACTACTACTAGTGGTCACGGGGTTTTTTGTAGAAAGCGCCCTCTACTGAGTGGCTCTCTGTTTGACTATGCCATTTGCCCTTGCGGAGTTGCGATGCTGTTTGATTCGGGATATATTACCCCATGATCATCGCCATTAACCGCGGTAAAGAATCCAATGAGTTCAATGAATGTGGTTTAAATCTCTATTGCTCAGGATTTTTACCAGACGACTCAATAATTAGTTCAATTGAATAATATAAATAATTGTAACTTAACTATTATGTATACTGAAGATGATTTAACGAGCCCTACAGACTAGAGGTTGGGTACTGATGCACACAAAGAATCACTCTTCACATTGGAGAGACAGTATTGGTGCGCATAATGAACCATCTCTTATATTTGAGAAGTTGAAATTCTCACATTGTCACTGTCAAAATTTGAACCGTATTTTATTATTATAAATAAGCCATATGTTTTCTAAATTTAATTTTTGTGTTCACTTATAATAACCCTCTAATTCTAAATTAGACACATATTCTGACATATTTATGATATAGTGATTTATTCTTCTTTCCTATATATATATATATATATATAGTGATTTTTTAGTATTTTTATTAGGATCTTTGTAGAGCGTGCCTTACCTATGAAATATACTATAAACAATAATTTAATGTTGATAAATTTCATAAAATTTAAAATTGTACTAAGATTGTTGAATTATGAATACATGTTTTTTATTACTTGTGTTTTTTTAAACATATGAAAAATGATTTAAAAAGTTATTTTTAAAAAATGAATATAATATTTTATTAAATTTTAATAGTATCAATAATCAATTTCATAAATGGCTACTTATTTCGCTTCTCAAAAATAATTCTTTTTTTTAGTTTATTTTAATTTAAAAGTAGATATAGATTATGTTGTCTATTCCTTTTGTTTTTTGAGTAGTTGAAACAAGTGTTTTTAAATTTTTTTTTAAATAATCACTCTAATTTTAATAAAAATAATAAGCAAAAACATTTTTAAAAACACCCCGAGATAACTTTTCAAAAATAAATCTAACAGCACTTCTTTTAAATAATGAAAACCATGATTATAATAAGTAACCGAAAATAATTAAAAGATAACTTATAGTTTAAAATAAACAGTATTGTATGCAATTGAGAATAGGACCTAAATAAATTTATATCTTAATTAATTAATTTTAGCCATTTAATATATATATATATATAATTGCCCATTCGATGAAAATTTTTTGAGTTGTTACCAAAAAGTTCTAACAACTCAATGCAATGAGATGAGTCTTTCCCTTCTTCTACTACACTTTTGGGCTATATTTTGCGTTATTTTTACATTTGGTTGTTCATTTTCTTCATCTTATTTCTTCTTCCTATTTCTTAGACCCTTTCTCTATGGTGCTAAATTGTTTATATATATAATTACGATAAAAGAATCATAAAAATTATTACTTATATTTGTTTTCTTTTTAATTATATCTTGAAAGAGCTTTGCCAACATAAAAGCTTGATTATGGTTATGATTATGCAACATAATTTTCAAAAAGTATGCTATCAATATATTGATTGTTCTTATAAAGTAATCCAATCAATTAATATGGACTTTTTTTTTTCTAGAAATAATAAGATGCACTCCTTTCTAGTGTAATATTTAATTTAATTTTAATTTTAATTGGACAAAATTGTTAATAATATTAACATAAGCTAGATAGAATCATAAATGATGAATTTCAACAAAGAAATGAATAATATCTTTTATGAGAGATTGGAATAAATAGAAAATATATTTTTGACTATCATGGAAAGGTTAAATTAAAAAAATCAATAAATATATTCATAAAAAACCAGTAAATAGAATGAAAATTAAAATTATTTTCTTTTGAATAATTAATTCCCCACACGCTAAAGAACAGTTGTCCAGATAAGGATTATTTTTTTTTTTATAATAATTTGCATTTTCAACCTACTGCTCCGATCCAGTTATGCTCTTCACGAATTTCCTTTTTTTTTTTTTTTTTTAGTTCCAATCATATTTATGGTCACTTAATTTATAAGAATTATATATTTTAACTGTTAAATTATTATTTAAAGATTAACAAATCTTTGATTGTTGAAAGAAAATAATTATAGATCAAGCTAAGAAAATCTCATAAAATATTATTGGTCATAAAAGCATCAAAATCAAAATCCCCCAACTCCTACGAAAGCTGTCAAATTAATTATAAATATTTATTAAAAAAAAAAAAGGAAAAAGACCCCACATTGATCATAAATTGGGCTCAAAGGATATGGATATTAGGTACATATGATTTCTTTAAAGGAATTGTTTCTTCCTTTTAAAACAAAAGTAACCAAACTCTTTTTGTCCCTTTTTAAATGTGGAAAAAATTGACATCATTTTTAAATTTTAAATATATAAAGAGCACTAAATAGTTGTCATTTGGCTCGTGAAATTTATGAATCAAACATGTATTCCATAATTGTACATTTATTTTATGAATTAATATATATATATTCCTCCTTTAAGGCAAATAAGAGAGGACAATAATAATAATAATAATTACAAAATCAAAGTATAATTGAAGGAGCAAAATAAGGTGATGGGATAGTTTGATTCATGGGAAGGATAGAAACATATGATCTAAAATAATGATGTTCTTGTTATAGTTATTTTATATTGCGTCCTTTGATTACAACTATGGATCTAAAATTAATACTTTAATGTGTGTAATTGGAAGTTGATTGACACGTACCAGGGTTGTAGGTGGGATTAGATAATTAATTATTTTTCAACAAAATGACATGAAAATGAAATGGGGATTTAAAAAATATATATATATATAGCCTATTTCATTTTAACAAATCATGTGAGGAAATTTCTTATTTTTCGTCCATCTGGGAGAAACTCGGTATAGTTGAGAAAAATATAATTTTGGGAGTTTTTTCGTCCATCTAGGAGAACTTTTTTTCTCACTTAGTACTAAAAAGCGAAATCCCTCGCCCACAAGGCCTCCACCACACTGTTTGATGCCCAGGTAGAAGATGTAAATCATGGTGACTCAGCGGCTTGCAGACTGGAGGCCAGGCACTGGTGCGCACCAGGAACCACCTCCCACATTTGATAGATTGAAATTCCACACAAAAAAGATTGATTTTGAGGTGAAAACAACACAAAAACGTAAAAAATTAGAAATAGAAGCTGTTGGCACATCAACTCGCTTGGTGTGCCATTCACTAACGCACTAGATGGATTTGGTGCACCACTCACTAACGCACCATATAAGTTGGTACGCTAGTGAGTGGTGCACCAACCTATCTGGTAACACCAGTGAGTAGCTCACAAAAATGTGAAAAATGTGTTTTTTATTTTATTTTCGATTAAAATATAAATAAACGAGTATAGAATAATATATTAATATTTTTATAAATAATCTTTACTTGAAACCCTTAAAAAACTGAGAATTGTGAAAGGAAGAGTTTATAGGAATAAAGAAATGAGAAAAAAATAAAATTTTATCTTATAAAATCGTAATTTTGTTGTGATAATTACCAAAATTCAAATCGAGATTGAAAATGGAAGGACATTCATTATTATTAAATTAAAAGGTAAAATTTTACGCTTTTAAAATTTTCATTAAATTATTTAACGTTCAAATAAAAAATATAAATTATAATGATTTAACGGAGAATTGGGGTTGTCGGCAGGTTTAGCGTGTTGGTTGACTAATAATAAGCGAAAATATTCACCATTCAAAAACTCAATAGACGACACCTGTCTGCTCCTCCTAATTTTTGGACCCCTTCCCAACTCCACCTATTATCCATCACTCGTCCCCCTTAAGCCCACCGTCCATTCCTTGGTTTTTTCTTAAAAAAAAAAAAAAACAAAAATTCCTAGCCAACCGTCTGGCATTCAGTCGAAGAAAGTAAATCATTATAACTTAACAATAATGATAGAATTAGAGTTAAAAAAGTAAAATTATTTTATAATAAAAATAAATAATTTTTTATTTTATTTTAAGTATCATCAAAATACACTTACTCAAACATATTTTTCGATGAATAAAGAGTGACAGACCCTCTTGATAAAGGCTAGTTCTGTCCCTGTTTAATGGCCCTACAAATTAAAAGACAGATTTTAGTGCACACAAAAAATCAATGGAAAATGGACCATTTTCTCAAGATCAAGAAGCCCAAATGATATTCTCAGGAAAAAAAAGAAGCCCAAAGGATAGCAGTCTTGTGATGGATCCCTGTCTCACATGTTTGGGTCAACACAATCAGAAAGGCCCACGAAATAAAAGCCTCCGAAGCCCAAAAAACAAGTCTCCAATCATTTCAAACTCACGATTAGATAAAGGGCCCAAATCTGTTTATATTATTAGTATTATTATTCATATGTTAATCCTAATAATAATAAAAAAATAAAATATTTGCAAAAAGAATACAAAAACAAAATTTTGGCCTTGGTTCACGAGTATTTTAATTTCTTCAATATGAGATAGTTCCTTTTGTGCATCAAGTCTTGAGCCTTTAATTCACAAAAGATTATTGATTCACCATTCTTTATTTGAACATTGGACAATTTAATAAAGGTTTTGAGGACGAAAATTTTGTTTTTGTAAAAAAAAAAAAAGAAAAAAAGGGTTCACAGCTTCTATTGCATAGTAGTACTAATAGGGGGTAATGGTCACGGGGTGTTTTTTGGTAGAAATTTGGCATGAAATGGCTGTTGATGGAGTCCGTGATGAAAGTTTGTCTCCATTCAAACTTGAGCCCATTTGGTAGTCTGTCTGTGACAATCTGTCCACAGCCTTTTTTTTTCTTTTTTTTTAATTTGATATCCGATAGTTATCTACTGATTTGGCAGAGATCATCTAAACTAGCGTGTGCCATTAAACTGTTCTCTAAATGACTCGAACTCAATACATCTCACTTTGCATGTCATGTGGAGGATTCTAAGTGAGAAAGATCACTCTTCTCATCCATCCAAAGCTTCTATTGCATCATGGATGGATCTAAAAGAATTTTCACACCATTAAATTTCTTTTCAGCCACAAAACTAGCGCCGTTCTTGAATGATTCGAATTTAAAACTTCTCATTTAACAATTAAATGAATAAATCTTGCTATCATCATACCACATCGGTTCTTGTCATTTTCTGACTTTGTTTTGTTTGGAACATTTATTTATTTAAGGAAAAAACAGGGGAATACATGAAGTGGAAATATCTGTAATATTTTGGACCATAAGCTTAATAAAAACAATAGTAAGATACAAACAAACTTATGAAAGCCGGCCAGTTGGACTTTGTGCACTTCTCGTTCGTTTCTGGCCAGAAAAAAATACAAAACCTAAAAAAACAAACATCCCAATAATTCTTCATACAAATTTATCAATGAGAACAAAGGAAGAAAAGAAAAGAAAATCAGCTGACTTGGCAGCCGGGCAAATATTTGGAAGGTTGAAAGTTTGAATCCTTTCTCGACTCCACCTGCGCAAGGAATGACTTTGTGCGATCTTTGCATTGGCATTGGCATTGGCGTTGGCATTGGCGTCGGCCTCAGATTAAGAAGATGCCTTTGATTCCTCTTTGAGAGCATTTGTATCTGAGAATGACATAAGAAATGAACCTGTAAACAAGAATATAGCAAACCATAATGATCAAATTTCTCCATCTACTTTCTTCACCATACCCAACTTCTTTAAGCACATCTTCACCTTTCACCACACAAGTACCAAACATGATCTCCAAACAACCATAACCTGAGAATTCATTGATCAAAAACCCTTCAAATGGATACTTAAACAGAGATATATAATGCATAAACATCCAATAACCCGGTATCCCATGTTTCGAAATGAAGTAACCAGAGAAGAGAAAGAATGATCCCATAACTCCAGAAATCAGTGAATTCCCAACTATGAAATTAGGCACTAAAGCACTAAAACACACCACCACTGAATTTGCTGTGTAGAGAATCAACCAAATCAACACCAAGAATTGCATAAAAGCAAAGAAATTTCTGTTTAATCCCGCCAACCAATAGAGTGGTGTGCTGAAAAGCAATGCCAATATAAGCAAAAATGGCAAGTAAACAAGGCCATTAGCTATTGCATATGAAGAAACTCTATAACTTCCACATGATGTTTCCTTCATTAATATCTCCCTTTCTTGCAAGAATATTGGCAATGCTTCTGTGGTACTTGATAACAAAAATGTCAAGATAAATGCAAATAAACCAACTCTTTCTTCAGCACCAACTAAATTATACTTTAGGCCATAGAAAATTGAACCCAAAACCAGCCCTGATATTAACATTTGAAGTGTTCTGCACGCGAAGAGTTCCTTTGTTCTGTAGATGTTCTTCCAAAATCTTTGACTCAAAATTATGGTTTCTCTCAATCTAGAGTTAGCAAAATCAATTCCATTATTATCCAAATTTTCCTCATGACCAAGATCAACCACTTTTGATTGCTGAAAAAGTTGATGCAAAGTTAACTTACCACTTTGAGGAGAATCATTATTCTGTTGAATTGTTTCAATTGAATCAATTGCAAATTCCACAACATTGACATGAAGGGGAAGTTGTAATCCCATAAGTCTTAATCTTAGAGAGAGCTTATCAACAGTTCCATGGTGCAAAACAGAGCCATTAGCCAAAAGAAGAATGGAATTGAAAAGCTTAACAATTCTAAAACCTGGCTGATGAATACTAAGAATTATGGTCCGCCCTCGAATTTCAGCCATTTTCTTAAGCATATCAATAATTTGCAAAGCCGAAGTACTATCAAGTCCGGAAGTTGGTTCATCAAGAATGACAATTTCAGGGTCATGAATAACTTCAACACCAATAGAAACTCTACGCCTTTCTCCCCCTGAAATTCCCCTGACTCTTTCTTCATCTCCAACTCGAGCATTGGCTACATGACTAAGGCCTAATTCTTCCATCAATGACTTTACCCTTATTTTAAGCTGAGATTCAGGCAACCTTAGACGGAATTTAGCAGAAAACATCAATGTTTCTTCCACAGTGAGGAGGGGGAATAATGTATCCTTTTGTGTAACATAGCCTGAGATCTTCTTGAACTTTGTTTTTTCAAATGGCTTTTGGTTGACAAAAATTGATGCACTCTGTGGTGTAAGTTTCCCAGCAAGAATCTCTAGCAATGAGGATTTTCCAGCACCACTTGGACCAACAATGGCAAGAATTTCCCATGGTTTTGCTCTGCAATTTATGCCCTTTAGAACATGCCTAACAGCTGATGATGTGGATGACGATTTGGGATTCTTAACTTTTGGTACTTGTTCCAATTCTTGAACCTCTTGTTGATGAACAATTTCTGGATTTTTTGTGAATATTTTAAAAGGGCTCTCTCTTTTTTGATTGTTGATTGAGTAATTGATGCCCATTGCTTCAATCTCACAACCTTGTTTCTTCATTGAAGAAACTCTTAAACACTGCCCTCTTTTTCAGCACCTTTGTTTAATGCTTTTGAAGCTCCACTTGTGTTTTTTTATCCAAAGATGCAGATTATGCTCAAAAACAGGAAAAACTCAGGATTGATGGAGGCGCAAACATTCGATAAACAACCCTCTCAGTTTCCTGAAAAACATTTTCTTTTCAGCCCCATATAATCGAAGAAACTTTTGCAACTATGTCCTTAAGAAATTTTATCGAGAAATAAATATTAAAAAAAAACAAAAAACAAAAACCCAACACAAAAACACAGGAAAAAAGGCTCATCTTTACTCATTCATCATCTCCAAATCCACCAAAACAAGGATCACATTCCGATTAACTAGTAACCCAATAGCACATTCAAGCCTTCACCCACATAAACAAACCGGGAATCCACAGAATCATAGCTACGAAGATGATGTAAACACAGAGAAGAGGGGAAATCATGGGAGAAGCCAGAGGAAAGGTGTTTACTCAATTACGATAGCTGGTGCATGCATTCAAAGGGGGGGAAGAAAAGCAAGCGGGAATGGGAGTAATGATCAGAGATTACCTGGGAGAGGTGATAGCTTAGCTTCCATGGCGGCACCACTAGGACAGTAAGCTCTTCTTAAGCTTTCTGATGAATTGTTGTGGCTACACTCAGCTCTTCTGGCTGATCTTTCATAGTAGTAGTACTACTGGTGGTAGTGTTCACGGGGTTTTTCTTGTAGAAAGTGGCCTGCTGGCCGCAGGGACTGTTTCGCTATGCCACATGACCATCGGCATTAACCGCAGTAAACAATCCCATGAGTTAAATGAATGTGATTTACTATCTCCGGAAATATAAGTCCTTTCAACCTATATATACATATTAATATTTTTTATGTTTTTTAATTTTAAATATGTAATTATATCCGGAAATATAAGTCCTTTCAACTTATATATACATATTAATATTTTTTATGTTTTTTAATTTTAAATATGTAAATTATCCTTCTTTCTTTTCCTCACTTTTTTTTAGAGACAAACATTACCCGTTTCATATTAACTATCGTCTATGCATATTCGTCTATTTCAAAAGCCACTGTTCGAATTCCTCTTGGTTTATTTCCGATCGGAACCATTTCTTGGTGAACATGATCTGCCATAATCTCTTCGATCCCTTCATGCTCCTTTAGGTTCTAACAATTCAGTGGCGTTTTGCTTCTCCCAATCGTCGAGCCGGATCGACTCGACTCTTTTCCCTGCCCCCGACCTCTCACTTCCTTTCGTTCTTCTTCTTCTGTACCATTTTCTCTAGCTCCCGAAAAAGACATTATATGAACTGGATTAAAAGCTAGGCTTTCTCGGTCTTTAACTGGGGATTGTAGAAATATTTGTTGTTTTAGTAAATTAAAGAAGTATTAATGACAGTTTTATATATATACCCTTATTTAGTATTATAAAGAGAGTATAGTATAATAAATATTTAGAAATAATTCAAAATAAACTCATATTTTTAAGAAATTGTAACATAATCTATTTAACTCCAAAGTAAAATAATTTAATTATTTTCTTAATATTTGTGTCACGTTCAAATAATGAAGTGTCTTGTTATCATGCGATTCCCACATCCTACAATGATCAATTAATTCAAAGCATTTCCTGTTCTCTATTGCTTATATTTTTTTAAGTAATTAAACATAAATACTTATTAAAAAAGTGTTTTAAATCAATTAATATAACAAGTTTATTATTAATAATATCAATAAGTATAAATAATTCAAAAAAAAATACTTCTACAATAGCTTTTCAACATAGATTTTTTCAAAAAAGTTAAAACAAACATAATAATCAGTCGATAACAGTTTATAACTTAAAATAAATAAATAAAAAACTGTTAATTTTAAGCATCGGAGAATGGGCTCGATAGAATGCTTATTGGATCCATATTAAAAACTGCTGTTGGAATTAATGGAAAATGGAGCATAATAGTCAATATGAAGAAGCCCAAAAATAATATGATATTCTAAGAAAAAGAAAGATAAAGCCCAAAGGATAGCAGTCTCACAAGTTTGGGTCAATACAAGGCTCATGGGCCAGCTCCAAGGCCCACGGGGCAGCTCAAGGCCCACAAAACCAGGACTACTTTTTTGTTTTTTTTAATATTTTTTTTTCGGAGACGTTCAGGAAACGAAATGATTATCATGTTTCCAGATTTGGATTTAACTGAAGTCCGTACAGAAAAGGACAAACACTAATCATTTCAAATTCACGATTAGATCGTGTCTATGAGTTGATAAAGAGGGCCCAAATCTGTTTATATTAGTATTATTATTAATAATTCTTTTTTTCCTCGTTATAAGTCTGTTTTCATTTATATATTATCATGATCGGTTAAAAATATAAGTTATTTTAATTAAAATTGACTTTTTACGTATTTTATCTATATCTTCTTTAATTTATTTATGCATTTTTCTTTATTTTTCATTATTTATTAAGGGTAAAATAGAAATCTTATTTTAAAAATTGCATTGTTTTCTGCATCATTAATTTGTATACAAAGTTTAAAAGGATTAACATTATTGACCGGAAATAGTAGTTAACATGTTAAATCTCTATATGTCCCTCACTATTTTACATCTTAATAAAAAATCTTGACTTTTTTCAAGAAATTTTGATAAAAAACACATCATTATAATAATTTTACACGAGTTTCAAGATAAAAGTCAAATTCATTTAATATTAAGAAAGTGTATAAAAGAGAAATCAAAACAAATTTACTAGTTTAATTAATTTTCTTAATATTTGTAAAAACTGAAATAGGACCATATTTTGGGGACGGAGGGAGTATGTTATTGAGAATCTCACGTCGACTAATTAATGACTCTTACTAAATTTCAACAATGGTATCAAGGTATGATATCGGCCCACTCACAGGTGTATGCATAATTCAATTAGATTCAAATTTAAATTTTAACACATATTAATCCTGATATTAATAAAAAAATAAAAAATCAATCGGTGTATGTATAATTCAATTAGTTTTGAAATAAATGTATATAGTAACAATATCAAAATTTTATGATTTTCATTCCGCGTTTAACGATATGATATGATACGTGAAAGATTTATAAAAAAAAAAAAAAAAAAAGGAAAGGAAACAAGAAATCCAAAAAGGGAATGATAACCAAACCAACTAAATCCAACTTTTTTCATCTTCAATTCTTTCACGCGCCGCCTTTTTAACTCTTATTCAAACACTCTATACAATGAAACCCTTTTTTTTTTTTTTTTTCTTACGTTATATATCCAATCCCATACTAAAAAGCAAAAGGCCCATCCTTCCTCCTTCCCTTATCAGTTTAACCGCCGCAAAACAAGGCATCCCAACAAGTTTAATTTGCTTAGACCATAACTTATTCCCATCTACCGACTATTTTCGCCATGCCAAAATATATATTTTTAAAATAATACTATTATTGATACTTAGACTTTTATATACAATATAAATATAAAATTTTTAATCAAAATTAAATAGTTAAAATGATAAATTCTCTTATATATATATATTTTAATATGTATTTATTGTATAATTTTTAATTCTATCATCTTTAATTCATTTATTATTTTTTATTTATCTCTCTTTATTTATAAGAAAATATATTATTTTTTTAATTTTTAATTTGTATGTAAAATTTAAAATAACTTATATTTCTTAACCGGAATAAGTAATGACTATATGGGAATATGAGTTAGAATTATATCAAAAGCCCCCTTGTCCTTGAAGGACTTTTCTTTGATAAATTTCCCGTCAAAAAATTTAAAGGTGCTTCATTAGACTTTATGTTTGTGAACTTGAGAATATAATTCATGAGTAGCATATAATAATTCTCGAAACTTATTATTTAATAACTGTTTTTATTATCATTTTTTTATTAGTGAAAAATTCTAGAGGTGTGATCCGCATTAGGATCTAATCTTCCGCTGCCAGATTATTGAATCATAATAATTTATATTGTTGAAGTGGAGCAGTTTGGTGAGATTCTGAGTGGAACTTTTGGTACCAAGTTGGTTATTGAAGAATGCTATGATGATTTACCGTACAAACATATAATATGGGGAAGCCTTTGGGAATGGATAGATGGTCAAAGACTCAAAGGTAGTTCTTTGATCTACTTTCGGTCCATATTGGTAAGAGAGCAGTATACTCTTTACTAACTGATCATGCAATTATGGGCTCTGCCAATTTGCCCAAACTCCAAAATATTCCATTTACTGGATTAGTATGGAGGATTACCATGTCCAGATGTCATCGTTCCCGTCTCCGGACAAACTCATAAGCTTCAAGAAACCCATGACGTCGGATTCTGACGTTAAAAGTTCACCGGCGATTCGAATGCTGCTGAATGCTGATCTTAACCGCAATCTGTTAGTATTCTCCCTGCACGTGACCTTGCCTTTTCTTCTACCTATATTTTTGCTTCCATTCTTGCTGTCGAATCTCCAATTTACTCTTCTTCCTCAAGTTTCTCCGCAAAATTCAGTGAACAAATCGACTGCCCGCCACGCCAAATGGCTCGTTCTGATGTAAATGACAATCATGAGGACCAGATGGATTCTGGGAATTTCAGGTATTTGATTGTTAAACCTCAAAATGGGGGATTCAAGGACCTTGTCAGATTTTTGAGGAAAAAGGATAAAGAGAGTATTTCCAAGTTTATTGAAACTTCCGATGATGGGGTATTTCGAGAGGAATTTATGGGTTCTGTTCGAGGTGATGATGGGGATACGCCTGAACATAGATGGGTTATATTTGTATCTATCCTTGTTAGGAAAATCATAGCCATTTGTGGGAAACCCATGGAATGGATGGGCTATTTGGTTGAGTTTATTCTTAATCTATTGTCTCACAATGGTGGCCTTCTTGGTTTACTATTCAATGCCCTGCATGGTAAAATTTCTACTCCTTGTTTGCTAAATTCACTGCAAATACTTCATTACTTGTTTCTTTATATGGGGACAGCATAATAATGAGCTATATAAATTGGAAAATGCATTCTGCATTTGCATGTTGAATGAAGATTGTTCGTGGTAGTTTGTCTATATTTTTTCCTTGTTGCAAAGGTCATTTCATTTCTTGAATTTTTTTCCCATATTCATGTGATTGCAAGATTATAGTTCCAATGTTTTTCACTCCTTTGGATAAGCCCGAGGGAGGAGTGAGGAAATAGAACTAGAAAGGCGTTAGATTTCTTAAAAATAGTCCCTAAATGAACCTGTAATGATTAAGTGCTGAGGATGTAAGTAAGGTTTTCAGGATTCAGTAACTGCTTGATCCTTCTGAATTTGCAAATTAATTTTGTTTTGTTTGGGGTAGTAAGTAAGAAACATGTGATTCTTGATCCTAACTCACAAGTTTCTTCCTCTTATTCTACTGATGTCCATGGAAATCTCACCAATGCTAGGGTGTTAACCATCTAATGATGCAACTTGTTTTAGTTCTCTTAATTTTACAAATTTGATGCCATTTATCATGGGTGGTTAGTTGTCTAATTCCTTAGTGAACGAATTTTTGAAAATCAGGAAGAGTAGTCATGCCACAGAGAGGCTCCGAAACTTTCATAAGTGCAATTGGGCATCTAGATGGACGTATAGATCTGTGTGAGAACAAGACAGTAACCAAAGCACTGGACGAGGTTGCATCTGGGGAGAGATCTATTGATGCAGAAGTAGGAAGCCGGACTCTTATGGACCTATGCATTATGGCTTCAAAATTAGCCTATGAAAATGCTAAGGTTGTTCAAAATATTGTTAATATTCATTGGAAGGTAAAACATTATTCTATTACTATTGAGTTAGTCCTCTTTGTACTTAGATTTGTTGATTATTAAACTTGTCTTTCAATAATTACCATTTCTGATCTTGAAAGTGCAGATGCACTTTGTGGACTTCTACAACTGCTGGAACGGTGAGAACCTAAATTGATTTCCTTTGCCTTTTCTCTTCTTATTTAGCGAGGTTATCACTTTTCACTGTCATGTCATTTTGCTTGATATCTGGTCCACTGGTGAGTGTAGATTATCAGCAAGAAAACTCCACCCAGGTCTTCATACTCTGTGATAAGGAAAAAGATGCAAACTTGATACTAATCAGCTTTAGGGGTACGGAGCCATTTGATGCTGACGATTGGAGCACTGATTTTGACTATTCTTGGTATGAGTTTCCGAAGCTTGGAAAAGTACACATGGGATTTTTAGAAGCTATAGGCTTGGGAAACAGAGTGAAGGCATCAACATTCCAACAACTTCTGGCAAAGAACATGAAATCTGTCAATTTGAATGGTTTTGATGAAACAGCAACTGCTTCTGAAGTTTCAGATATATCTTCCTCACTAAGTGATTCAGACAAACAATTTGGATCAGACCAGTCCTCTGACTCGGATCAGGCTGCTCACGCTGACAAGGAGAAGATTCTGCCCGAAATGGTGGAGAAGTCTGCATACTATATAGTGAGAAGTAAACTCAAAAAATTACTTAAAGAACACAAAAATGCAAAATTTGTTGTCACTGGGCATAGCTTGGGAGGTGCACTGGCTATTCTATTCCCAATTGTGCTTGTGCTGCATGAAGAAAAGGAGGTCTTGAAAAGGCTGTTGGCCGTGTATACATTCGGACAGCCAAGAGTTGGGAACAGGCAATTAGGCAGGTTCATGGAAGCCCACATGGATCATCCAGTCCCAAAATACTTTAGGATAGTCTACTGTAATGACTTGGTTCCGAGGTTGCCATATGATGATAAGACCTTCCTGTATAAGCATTTTGGAAAGTGTCTCTATTATGACAGCTTCTACATTGAGCAAGTAAGATTCTTTCTCTTTTCAAAACTCGATTTCAATTTGTTTACATGATATTCCAGTGTCACTCAGGCTTTTGGGTGATTCCTTTTCTTGTTTTATTCCTTAACTTTCGCCACTGATTTTCTGCTGTTTCTGTGATTTATCTTTCATTTCGGGCCTAACACTAAAGAAAGTGGATGAGGAGCCGAATCCAAACTATTTTGGGATGCGATTCCTGCTACCAGAGTATCTGAATGCTGTTTGGGAGCTAATTAGGAGCTTGTTTTTGGGTTATACGCAAGGACCTGAGTACAAGGAAGGTTGGGAATCCATTCTGTTCAGAATAGTAGGGCTTGCCATGCCTGGCATTGCTGATCACAGTCCTGTGGATTACGTGAACTCTGTAAGGCTTGGAAGGGAGAAAGTTATTCAAATGTCTTCATTGGAGACAATGTAAAATGTTATTGATTGCTCTTTTGTGTTGTGTTGATGAATAATGCTTCTTTTTCTGTAAAATGAATAATACAGCCTCAAGACTTGCTCAAGCAACTTGAGAATGTTGTTTCCTTTATGTTGTATTTCAGCCAAAGTTTCCCCATTTTGGACATTGAAATCAAATTTCTACTTTTACATGCTACTATGCTGATGACATTGCAAGCACTCAAAATGTGAGAACTTTTTATTGAAAAGAAAATGAATCGCTCGCTCGTCTCCTCTGCAAAGAATATCAGGATACAAGATGGAATCTAGTGTTTCAAACCACAAGAAAGAAAAAAAGAAAGAGAAAATAGTACACTGCTGGCTAAGCAAATTGTTCCATTGGAGCTGGAGAAGCTCAGAAGAAAAGCCTTCATGATCTTGCCTTGGGGCAGCAATTTGGGGCCTATTATGAATAATCTTGTACAAATCAGAACTCTGATGATTCTCTTCTTAGTATGTATAGGAATGAGGGAGGATCTGCTGGTTGCCAACTCAACTCAGACAGTGTGGAGTGTGGGCCTTTCGAGGTCCAAATTCTTAAGCCTTGCAACTGATTCTAAATGTCCTTTCAGAGTATGCAATTCTCCAAGCCTGTCAAACAAGTATAGATGATTATGTCTAACACTAATAGATAATGTAACTAAAAAATGGACACTAACGAAACGAGGTACTCATTCATCACACCTGGCTATCTCAGCTCGACGCCTTGCTTGGTCTGCTAGCAGATTAGAACTCCTTCTATTCGGCTCCATTTCAGACGACACCAAACCTTGTAGTGTTCGCTGAGAAAGTACCCATTTTGCTTCTCTGTCTTCCTTCCCATAATCTTTCTTAGATGTAAATGCTGTCTGTTAAAACCGTGAATGATGAATGAATGTGAACTCAGCTCAAAATATTTTACAGAAAACAAAAAAACAAGCCTGAGATGAAGAATGAGATGTACACTACAGACCTTCCTTTCAAAGACCAGATTCCAGGCTTCACCAGTCAAAGCATAGCGTACAACGAATTTGATAATGTCAAGGGGAACGTAAAAGACAAGACTGTATAACCATATAATACCTGCCCAACCCCACCCGATACCACTGATCCTAGCAAAGCCAATGTGTGCATAGACAGAAATCAGTGTAGCAACCTACAAAAGAAAAGGAGAAAGAATGGATTTTGAGTTTTTGGAAAAACATAGAGATGATCATCTTCTATTCTACAGCTTTGGAAATTGAAATTAGTTCAAGTAATCCTTACTAGTTGAGCCACCACAAATGCACACATCAAAAGAACCCCAGGTCTCTCCAGGTATGACCAACTCTGGCTACGGGTAACAAAAATGAGCGCTTGGCTGATAATACTAACTTGCAGATATATAGCTGATGATACCTTTTCTGTATTGTTAGACAGAGACCTCACATGAAAATGAGTCTGCAGCCAAATAAGCAGGATGTTAATAACTTGGATGAATAAAAAAACCATTCTATATGTTATGACCTAAAATCCAAATCTTGGAATTGTAATTAGAGATATGGAAAATGTTCATTCTAATTCCAAGGCCTCATCTAAGCTACCAATCATCATTTGGAGAAACTACGAAACAGAGTTATATTGAAGGATTCTTACCTCAAAGAAGTTGGTTCTCGTGACAGCCCAGTAAAACAAGACAGTGACTAGAGCAAGATATGTGCCAATGACAATGCCGGTTGCAAATATCTCATTTAGCTTCCAACTGTCTGGTTTAGGGGATGGTTTTACCCTATCTTGTGATATAGTCATTATGGTACCTGTTCCGAGAAACATCAAGATAAATGGGTGTTGTTCTTGGTGAACTTCATTTTTAAATGTTTACTAAGTTCATGAGACATTCAAATTTTTTAGGTAAGAAGTTTGTTAACAAAACTAAAACTTCCTTTTCTTGGTCCAAATTTACTGAGAAGCAAGTAGCACAGACATCACCTTACCATCATTCAGTATGGCTATTATCAAAACCATGAAAGGAGGGAAATCATATTCCCATATCAATGCCAGAAGTGTAAAGCCAAGCTGCAAGAACATCAGAAGACATGGAACTGTTTGTAATTGACAGAAACGGAGATTTTTATCATATACTCCACAAATAAAAAATAATGCTTTAAGCTTACCACAATACGGATTGTTATGGAGACAGCATATATCTGCACAAGCATAAGAAACAGGTATCAATTGAAAACTGCTCATCTAAAATGGAAAGAGAAAAATATCCGGACCACTTAAGTAAGATTTCGGATGACTAAACAGTTGCTATGTCTTTCCAGAGTCTAGTAGAATAAATGAATTATGACTTCCATAATTCATCTATTCAAATTTATAAAAGAAATTGGGCTTAACTGTGTAATTTTTCATTCTCTGGAATATGGCCCTGCTTGTTAAAACAGCACTGACAATCACACTTAAGCCAGGCTCTGTTAAGACAAGATCAGAAGCACCCCTAGCAGCATCTGTGGCATCAGAGACTGCTATCCCTATATCTGCCTTTTTAAGAGCAGGTGCATCATTCACACCATCTCCAGTCATTCCGCAAATATGATGCTTTTCTTGTAGAATTTTGACGATTTCATACTTGTGTTCTGGAAATTATACCGTAGGAGAGATGATCAGGAAAAAATGTGAGGAAGTATATAGTAATAGTTCGGAGAAGATGCAGTGCAGAACTCATGCAAGTTTAATAGAAAATGTATACATGACTTCTCTCATTAACTATTAATCCTATGTACTGACTTACCAGGGAATACACCAGCAAAGCCATCTGCTTTTTCTATGAGTTCCTCCACTTGAACAGCTTCATGCTCTTCCCTCTCACGACCAAGCAAAGCAGAGGCAGGATACATATTTGTCCCCATGCCAAGTCTTCGACCAGTCTCCTTTGCAATTGCCAGCTGATCCCCTGTTTGTTCCAGAAAATGAAAATATATGAAACCCAAAAATGAATGAAAACATTCCCTCCATCTCTCCTGTTTTTGCAGTTTCTGTTCACTACAAATATTTGGTATGTTACATAGAATAGTGTGCTATGTCATTGCTTATATACGAGAACAAGGGTAGATTGGTTGATGGTAATATTAAGAGCAGCATCTGCACACAATTTTGGCCATGACATTTAGACTTGGTAACGATTGAACTGCGAATGGTTAGGACAAATGTTTAAGAGCCAAGAAGAGAGGGAAAGAGAACTCAGACCTGTGATCATCTTTACGCAAACCCCTAGGTGAAGTGCTCTACGGATGGTCTCAGCACTGTCATGTCTAGGAGGATCAAACAAGGGCAACAACCCACAAAATGTCCAAGGGCCTCCAGGACCCTCCACTGACTTTTCTGGAACTTCCTGGAAAGATAATGATGCTTTTTAAGAAATAGAATAGCATTCACGTTTCTTCAAATGGAGGAAGGAGCTTAGATTTTCAGAAAGATATTTTAAAATCCCTGAGTTAAGCACTTAATGGATTTATTCACAACATAAATATGTGACCAGTTTTGCATTATTGAAACACATTACACTATCTAGATGGTCAAAAGTTTATCAAGAAAATATAAAGATGAAGACTTGCATAGCTTTCTAGCCGGCATTTCAGTTTATTACGCCACCAGCATTTCGGAGCTTGTATCTCCACTCCTGGACTATGGTATTCCCTATCTAGTCAAGGTGAACAATAGCTTTATATGTCAGATGGAGCAATGTGAGTACCTGAAAGGCAACTGCAAGAGAACGTAAGCCTCTCTCAGCAAACTTGTCAATGATTGTATGCACTTTCCTCTCTATTTCTTCCTTCTCTTGGCATAAATTCAGTATCTGAAATGCAAGGAAAAGATCATTGAGGTGAATGATGATTGTGTCCAGAAGCCTTGACTTGGCCAAGTGGCATATGCTTATAACAATTATACTCTGTCCAGAGATGGGTCCATCCACCTCTGTTAAGAATGAAATGAAGGTTTTAAGAGTGATATGTTTCTTAAATTGATCAAGAAACTCTTGCTAGTACCTGCTCAGGAGCTCCTTTGCTAGCTCGATACCAATTGCCGTCAGCATCAATATATGTAATTGCAGTACGTTTATCAACAGGATTGAAGGGAAAGAAATGGACTTCCTCAATATTTGCACGGGCCTGTGACAGGAATTCGGATGCTGATTCATATTAGTTTTTCCATAATATTTCAGAACAATGAGCTAAATGAGAGCAGAATGAAACTCCAAGTAGCAAAAGTTTTCTACTACCTCCTTTGGATCAGCAAGCATGTTAACTATTGCAGCATCTATTGCATCCTGATTTTCCAGTCTCGATGCTCTTGCAGCAAGTAGGACTACCGTATCTTTGTCCATACCTTTGTTGAATACCTGTTAGAAGAAGGCATTATAGTTCTTGCTTTCCAGAACAAATGGATGAAAAATCTTGTTTGTTACTCTATCCTACAATTTAGATATACACAATCAAGCTTATATTCTATCCACTGAGAAATTTGTAAAGAAACCTAGAAGTGACTCTGGTGCCCTTCTATAACAATAAAGAAAAATATGTTGGCATTACACCAGAAACTTTAGTGTCCAAACAGAAAAAATTTTCACACTGCCATAGTTATATCGTTGATGGTAAAGTTAAAATGCAGCTTCTGCACCTCGATGAGGTTCCGATCAACAGTCAGGCGATTCAAGGTAAGTGTTCCAGTTTTGTCACTACATAAAACATCCATTCCAGCCATCTCTTCAATGGCTGTCATCCTTTTCGTGATAGCACCCTGAAGAGTTAAAAAATAAGGATAACAGTATCAATTTCGAAACTAACAAAGAAATATCTACTTTTGAATGGTAATTAATTTATAGATCATTCCAATATTGCATGCATTGCCATTCACTACTGCCTATCCGGAAGGAAAGCACACACATAATCAGAATATTATAGTTATACCTGTTGAGAGAGTCGATGAGAACCTATTGCAAGTGTCACAGATAACACGGTAGGCATAGCTATTGGAATTCCACCTATTAAAAGCACAAGAAGGTTGTTGATCCCAGTTCTATATGGACGATGTTGTATTGGGAACATAACAATGATTTCCAGTATCATTCCCACAGCTATAGAGCAAATGCAGAAGTTCCCAATAGAGGTAAGGACCTGAAGCAAAGATGTTTCATTTGTCATGAAATATAACTTGAAATATCCTTCAGCTAAACTGATATCTTAAGATTTGAATTGCAACTAGTTCTTGCAAACTATTATGAGAAATAAGGAAAACTAAGCCATATTCATATTGGTGAAATATTGTCAAGAAAACTCATCAAGATCGACAGCAATTATCACAAGAAAAGGTCCCCCTAATCATATAAAATGTAATGGATAATTCATTCTCACCTGCTGGAAATGACCAACAACTTCCGTGGAGTCAACTAAATGTGCAGCTTTTCCGAAAAATGAGTGGACTCCAGTAGCTATTACTACAGCTTCAATTTCCCCTTGTTTACATGTAGAACCAGAATAGACTTCATCTCCTGTCTTTTTGGTGACAGGTAGAGATTCACCAGTAAGAGCTGACTGCAAAAGAACTCAGAGTAAGATCACCTCTTCACTTCATGGAACATCCCACTGTATTTCTTTATTCCACCTACATTCATATCTAGATATTAAAGTCCGTAAATTGACTGTGCTTACCTGGTCAATTTTCAAGGGGTCTCCCTCAAGCAGGCGAGCATCTGCAGGGATGATATCTCCAAGCTTAATGCTAATAATATCTCCCGGTACTAGAATTGCTGCATCTTGCTCTTGCCATTGCCCATCTCTTAGGACCTACGGATGAAATAGTAGCATAATCTATTAATAAACACTATGGGGACAAAGAAAGTTCCAGAAATATCTCTCTAAGGTGATTTTAGAAACCTCTACTGCACTAAGTTTTTTCTTGTATTTGTATCTTTCCAGGATAACTGCTGTCTCCCTTATGTTGTTGGAAGAATATGAGAAGGAATTGAAAGAAAATGAAAACATAAAAACAGAGAATCAGAGAAAAATAAAATAAAATATAATAAGCATCACAAGATGAAAAATGAAGTGAATTTGGAAATTTTACCTGTTTACGTCTGTGAATATACATATTTATTAGATATGAGATGCCAATTCTAAAGTCAGACAAGCATAAAAAACTTTCTAACTTAAGGTAAAGCAATACAAATTGCTCAAAGATTACTACGATATATTTTGTATTATCTCCATTATGGTTGACCAACAAACCTTGGCTTTTGGGGCCAAACGTGCCATAAGGGCTGCCGCAGCATTCCCAGCATTATTTTCCTCTATAAAGCTAATGGTTGAATTTATCAACAACAAGCAAATAATTCCCACAAAGTCCTGCCAGTCAGGTCCCTGCCCCTGCAATATTATAAAAGAAATAAAGTTGATAAGCAACAATAGAGGGAAGACAAGCATTTAGAGAAATGGTTGGGGAATTGTTTTTTCACCTATCAAAGGAAATAAAAAGGAAGAAACCAAAAGCAGTGTTTCAGTGAACTTACTCCCCCATTAGCAAGAACAATTGCCATTACTGCTGCAGCTTCCATCACCCATGATAAAGGATTCCACATGAAACCAAGAAATTTCAAGAATTTGTTCTCCTGCAAAAGGAAAAGTTATTGTTGTCTTGACACGGAAAACTGGGGATTAATTTCTTTGCCATCTGATGGACCTTATTAGTTGATCATAAACCTTCACAAATCATACTGTTTAGTATAGACAAGAAAATGTCTTTTTCGCCTTCAATCTCGCTACATATTTTCCAAAGGGAAAAAAGAAAAAAACCTCAAATTATGCAAATTATCATTATCTGGGTACGTACCATAAAAATGCCTAGATTTATTGTTTAATTGAATAATTGTAAGTAGATGAGTTTAAAATTCTTATCCTGAGAAGGGAACTTACTGGTTTCTCTTCAAGCTTGTTAGGACCAAATATCCTCAACCGAACTTCTACATCTTCAGATGTAAGTCCTGCTTTTGATGTTCTGAGTTGCTCAAACACTTCTTCCAATGGAATGCGTTCCTGATAAATATTAACATTGATTGAATTCTTAGGTAAGTTGGTGCAAGGATCTTTGTAATGCTAAAGTTAAATTGGATCAGTTACAAATCTTACCAGATCAATCCCTTCCCTTTTGAAACTTTCAGGACCCAAAAGTGGTTTCTCCAAATCTTCTGCCATCTTTCAAGCTATAGCAACTAGAGGAGGAAAAAAAACAGAAAGGGAATTCTCAAATTCAGATTATTTTGCTTGTAGTCGTCTCCTGGAAAATGGACAGAGCTAAAAGACCATATTTTGAAATGGAATTGTTCCTCAACAGCAGTCAGAGACAAGCTCCCGATAAAAACATTCAGCATTGTGTTCTAAGCAGGATGTTCATCTAAAACAAAAATGTGCTCATGGAAATTAAGCTTTATCTACTACTACTACTACTACATACAAGATTGAAGAGAAAATTCACTCGATTACCTCGAAAACTAATTACTAATTAGCTTGCTTATACTGCAACCTTTCCAGGGAATTAATCGAAGTAAATGCGCTAAAGTTCTCCGTGGAATTAATTGAAATTAAGTATTAGCAGGCTAAGAGAGTCATGAGGGACCCAATCCCCTTCCCAAACAGGCAAAACGAACAAACAAAAAAAGAATCTTTTGCTAATACTAGGACATGAATGACAAAAACAGCATTCAGTGGAGCATATTATCGCTGCACACTGCGAAATTCATTTCTTACTCTGACAAACAAGTGATTGTGAACTTGCAAGAATATTATTAAAGTAATTGCACTTACTTTGATTGGGGAAACAGAGGAAGGGCTAATCTTGAACGGATGAATTCTTCAGAGCATGAAATTTTTTTGGGGTATTGACGATTAATAAAAATGGATCCGTATATAAGTACGAACAACGCTAAATTAGTTATGATGATTTGGTAGCTGACAATTGGTTGAAGAAATGAATTGACAAATAACAAAACCCAGAAAAGTAAATTTAGAAGAAGAGGTTTAAATGTGAATCTTGACCAGGCCATGGCTGCTATCTGAATTGGGGAGAAAGGAAGAGGAGAAGACGAAGAACAGCCGTTCAGCTTAACTTACTTTCAAAACCTAACGGTCAGAGTGAGAGAGATACTATAAAATTACGCGCGGCATCAGAGATATTAGTATTAAGTAATGAACGACAAACTACAAATCTCCCGCCAATATTGTTAGGTAGAGACTCGTGGCGGTTGGTTTCACGAGGGAAACGGTTGATGTTCCTTCTTCTTAGTTAGGGATTTGATCCATAAATTTCACGATGAAATTATAAAATTTTCATAATAAAATTTTATTTTCTTCTAACTCTTTTTTCTCTCTAAACGCGTTCTCTCTATAAAATCTTTAAAATTTTAAAGTTAAAAATAGATAATTTTGAAGATTTTGTATAAAAAAATATCGATTTTCAGGTAAAAATAACTCAAAAAATTCAAGATGGAAACTTCCATTTTCAATTTTATGCGTTTTTTGTATTATTTTCACTTCAAAATTAATATTTTTTTTACAAAATTTTCAAAACTATCCATTTATAGCTTTATCTTCAAAAATTTCTAGAGAGATGCGAGAGAGAAAAAGTTGAGAGGAGAATAAAATTATCATAAAATTTTTTAAATTTTAATCGTAAAATTTGTCAAATCTCTCTTAACGTGTTAATTGTGGCAACAACTTTTTTTTTTTTATTAGATTTTATTTGGCACCTCTTTCTACAGTTAATTTGAAAAAAAAAAACCATAATAGAGTTTGATTTTTTAAATTTTTTTCAGACTTTGCAAGAATTGGAGCTATTTGTGAGAGAACGTATGAATCCAAAATTGAAATTTTGTATTAAGTTTCGAAAATCCAATCTAAATTGTTTAAACAATAGTTTAATTTACAATTAATCATATTATATATGTAAAAAATATTTTATTGTAGATTTGGATTATTTTTTAATTAGTTTGTAGTTCATAGGTTGAAAAAATAGAAAAATAAAATAAATACTCACTAAAAAATATAAAAAAGACTCAATATTTTTTACTATACTTAAATAACCTAAAACTCGTTATTAAAATACTGATTTTAAATATAAATATATTGTATATTATCATAATTTTATGTGAAAAGAAGAGTTTGATGCTCATATATAGATGAAAAACCCCAAAATTGATAATAATAATAATAATAATAATAATAATAATAAAAAAATGAAGAGGAATAAGAAAAGTCCCTTATAACTAAAGAAGGATAATGGGCCCAAGAGTAGGAGTGGAGGCCCAGAACAATAATTCTCATGGTACGCCTTTTTTCGGATCCGTCTTATCATTGGGCCTCAGTAACATGCTAAAATTTGGTATCCAAACAACTTTTTTCGAGGGGATAATAATTGGGTTCATGCGCGAAAAAAATTATTTTTCCTCGTCAATTTTCTCTCTCTAATTCAATTATCTCTGAGCTTCTCTCTAACATCAACTCGTTCAATTCCAAATTTATGCAAATCCCACCGTTAAAAATTGATGATATCAGAAACTTTTATCGTTGCAGGATATGACTCTTATTGATAATGCAAGAATTGAACTCATGAGCAGGATAGAAGAAAGGGAACAAGCACATGCATAATAACAACCCCTCAATCATCACAGGAATTCAGATTGGTCTTTTAACAAATATTTCAGCCATTATTAACTGATAGAACTGCAGTTTCAAATGGGATCATTGATACAATCACTAGAAGTAGACAACAACAAATAAAATGAAACTCAAAAACAAAATTTGTCCCTGAATTGATACAATGTGATGAGAGAGCAGGTTCAGTTTGTTCTTAAGAAAGAGCCCATGCATGGTAGTGATATCACAATGAGAGAGAGAGAGAGAGAGAGAGAGAGAGAGAGAGAGAGAGAGAGAGAGAGAGAGAGAGAGAGAGAGAGAGCTTTATCTCTGCATCATTCTTCATCCCACATGTGAGCAAGTTGGTCAACTTCCAGGGGATTTGCCATTTCGTGCATCTTCCTTCTAGTCTTAGCTTTAACTTTCTTCGCATACTTCCCAGCTTTCTGTTTCTTCTCCAACGAACGAATCTGGAAACAGTAGATGATCAAGATGGTAAACTAATAGAATATTGTAGTAGACAATATGGACTCGTAGTACTTGATGCTGAGACAGAATGAATATGTATGTAATGTATTAAGCCGGAACAAAAGCTCATGCTGTAAAATATGATGAACCAACAGATTAAAATAAATTACAACCACCAAAAGGGACTAAGGGAGAGATCTAACAAGTAAAAACAGGAGGAACACAGACTAACCTGGTTTGGTGAAATGTAAAAGGGATTCTCATACAGTGTTGGGCCTCCAAAACTGCCTCCAAAAATTTTTATCGGGTTTAAACAAAATCTTGGACCAACCTGTGTTCATAAAAGATATAATATGATTTTCATGAAAAATCAAAATGATTTTATAATCTACAAAAAGACTACAAACCTCTACAAGGGTCATCTTCTCCAGGTCATTGCGGTCTATTTTCTGCGTATCAGCAGTATGAGGGCAAGATATCTGCATATTAAGCAAAGTAACATCTTGGATATGGTCTTTGTCATGGAAGTATTGAATTTTCATTCACTGGTGGAGATATTAAATATTAATAGCCAATCTCTTATGCTATATGTTTATACTTGCAGCAAAGAAACGTTATCCATGAAATAGCAACAAAGTTCAATTTTATCGTAATTAGGGTCACAAAATTAACTTTTAGGTGTCAAAGACAAGCCTACAGCAGTAACCATGAATTGCAAAGATTACAGCAGAAAACCAGAATGTTATACAGACATGGGGAAGAAGTAAACAAAATGATCAGATAAACCATACATCATAAAACGATTAAAATTGTCATATATTAAACCACCAACCTGGTAATTCCGGAACCAGACATGATCATCAAGAATTGAGAAAACAAACACATGGTCATGATACGGCTTAGATTTTCTATGTTCCTTGGGAGTTCCGAATATCTGATAAAAAGAAAGAAAAACAGAAAAACACCAATACTGTCAATATAACAGTATAGAACCCACCAATTCACAACTTTCGACAAATGATCAATTCAAGTAACATATAGTCTGAATCTCAAAAGGTCTATAAACCTGCACGATCATCTCTTTCAGAAGCTTCCAATGGGGTTCGGTATCAAAATTGGTTGAAAAAGTCAGGATGGGCCGTGAACCCTTCAGATGATTGCCTGTAAGCTTCAATTCTTCCATGGTATGTACTTCAAGGGGAAAAAAAGAAAAATTAGAACACTTGTGAGTCTAAAGCATGACCAAGAAAAGACTAGATAAACAACCTCTGTTCATGACCAGTATATTTCAACCATCAAGACCACTTACAACTAACCTGCATTCACAAGAAACTTCACCGATGGACCATTCGGGCTTTTGGCCATCCAAAGATAAAGGTCTTTACCTTTTCTGCACTGCAGACAAAGAAATGAAGTGCCTTAGTCAGAAAACGGGAAATCAAAAAAGGTTAAAAGTAGTGATCTGATTTTAATTCCAAGTCTCAATTACCTTAATGACCAACCAGAAACTAGAAATGAAGTTTCAGACCTTTTTAGTAAAATACAATAAAAAAATAGAATCTGATACTTCTTTCAGTTAAACTTTTTTTTTGGTAATATCTTTCAGTTAAATAAAAGCTTACATTAGCATCAAATAAATTCAAAATGCAGCCAAGTAATGAAGCATTCTAAATAAAAAGACAAAGTATATCTTCTATACAATCTTTACCTCAAAAAATAAACAAGATGAGCAGCCTTTTAGTTCAACTAGCTCGTTCAAGGTTGCTCCTTTACTACTCTTTGACTCAACTTTGTTGTCTTTCTTGCAGTGTGGCAAAAGTGATACCACATTCAACATCAGATGCCGATATCTTAAGTTCCGTAATTTGCAGCAGATAAAAAGAATCAGTGAACAAAAATTTTAAATTAAGAATGCAACAGAAGTTGGAAAGACAAATATGACGATAAAAATTACCTGAAACTAATTCGGCGAGAACATGTGACCAAGACCTTCTCTTTATTTCTAAAACCAACAGAATCAGTCTCTTGTTTCTCTTCAACCTTATTTTTCCAACCCAAGAGTGTTCTTTTAGGCCTTTCTTCTGCGCCATCTTCTTTCTTTACATTGTTGGCAGCATTAGTTTCACTATGCTTTCGCTTCTTTCCCATTTAAATAATATGAATTCCTGAACAAAAACCCCAAACCCCTATCAGGTGAAGCATACAAAATCAAGGCATCATATATTCCCACATTTTCAGCTTATGAAACAATCCAAAAATGCTAACTTTATAGCTAACAGAATTCATTTAAACAATCAAGTCTATAAAGCCAGCTTAAAAAAACTCAACATGCCAAGAAAATTAAATTTAGGGGCTCATCCTATTCCATTACAGCCCTATAAGTTCGAAACTACAGTTCTAATTCCCAAACAAAATTCAACGTGGAGTATTAAACAAACCAGAGCTTAAAACCCAAGAGAAGAAACCTACCAACACACCGGCTACCACAATATACGTATAATGAAAACCCAGTAAAAACTGAAAAAACAATGATTCAAACGAAAAAGGAATTATGCTCAAGTTGAAGAGCCGCACTTGTCTTCGGAGATGGGGAGCAGAGGCCCGTCAGGGGTTTAAGGGTTTTATGGATCCCTTATGCCTTTTAAAAAGAAATAATCAAATACCTATTTTACCCTCTTAATAATAAAAAATTACGTCCCATTTAATATTATATTATTTTTATTTAAAAGATATTTTAGCAAAAAGTTATATTTTTTTTATTTTTTTAATGAGGTCAAACTCGATCAACAACAAACTCGAATCGAGTTAACGATTCGCAAGCTACTCATGAACGGCTTGATTTATTTACACTTCTAAATCCTAAATTATTTTTCTCTAAATATAAACATGGATAATGTGAAGAATCCTATAACTATAAATCAAAATTACTGTGACAAAAAATCATGTATATCAAAGGTAATAATATAATTTCTCATTCTTATCATAATAAAAATAAAATATTTTTAAATTCATAAATGATTAATTAGTTTGATGATAAAATGACTCAAGTGTAAATAATTAAGAAATAAAATACGAGTTAAAAAATGTTAGGGGTATAAGTGGCTAAATATAAATAGTTAAAGGACATTATTGGCTATTTTCCTTAAATTAAAATAAAACCCAAAGTGGAAATTCCACCAAGTCACTAACCAGCAGAGGAGGAGCTCAAACGGAAAACGCCACAGATAAGAAGGAGATGATGAGGTTGAAATTAGCAGAATATTCGGGCCACACCCAACACTGTCTCGATTACGAATGTGGCCAAACCACCAGAACTAATAATACTATACAGTTGATTATCGGTATTTGCTTCCCTTTTTCCAGCTATTTGATAAACTGCCTGCCGAAAGATACCCCCTCCACAGTTCCATATATTCTCCTCCCTTCAAATTCAGTCTTTTTTCTGCACTTTTTCTTTCAATTCTTGCTTCCTTATCTTTATGGTTGCTGTTCTTCAGTAGAAGCTGCAATTTTTAGAGTTCGTTTGACCCTTTTCATCTTTTGCTTCAAGGTAGAAACTTTCATCTCAATTCTAATGCTTTTTTGTGTTCTTTCTGCTTGCATGATTTTCTTGGTTGTTATTTAACTTGCTAGTTTAGATAAATTCATACAAATTTGCAAAAACAATTCTGGGTTCTTGACAGAGGTGATAAAAGTGCCAAGTGGGCAGTTTCTTTTCTTGGTAAATTTGTAATAGATTTTGGCATTTTGTGCTTGTAAGAGAGCTTACTTAAATAGCCTCCTCAGATTGTGGATTTTCATTATGTTTGTAATGACTGAGAATTTAAAGGTGGCATCCAAATTGATGGCAGGGTGTCCCTGGTGGGAGCTTGTGAATTGTACCATACAGCTTAAGGATCTTTGATTTTAGCTGGTTTTGGAGAAATGACTCAATTTGGGCAGGTTTCTACTCTTAATTTGACTAGCCAAAATAATTTAGTTCATGTGTCGAGTTTGCTGGCTGCTGCAAGGGGTGGCTGCCTTTTTGCTTTGAAGGACATGAATACACTTTCATTTGCACGTAGTGATTCAATGGGTCATAAAGTGAAATTCGCAATTGGAAATACTTCTACAATCAGACCGAGAAAGGATACAAGCCCTTTAAAGGTGTGCTTTTTAAGGAGTTTTGCAGGATGAGTATTGATTTTGAGAAACTATGATGCATACCCAATATGGAAAGAGGTCTAGAATACTAACTTGCTTCTCATTTATGTAGGTAGTTTGTATTGATTACCCTAGACCAGATATTGAGAATACTGTGAATTATTTGGAAGCTGCCGCATTGTCCTCCTCGTTCCGTACTTCTTCACGTCCAAAGAAGCCATTGGAGGTGGTCATTGCTGGTGCAGGTGGATTTCGTATTACTATTTCTGTTAGAAAGGATTTGCAAACACTGTATATTTGTAAATTATACTGCCCTATGATTTTGATATTATCTAATAGGGTTGTGCTTTCTTTCTTTAAACTTCCCTTGTATGGATACCTTGTTTCTCATTTTAGTTCAGTAGCATTTGCCAATTTCTCCAGTTGCTTTTACCAAGCTAATCGGTGTGATAGCCTGTTCATAGTGGCTTTACTTTGTGAAATGCTATGTCAAGCATTCACCTTTCCTTTAAATGACATAGTTTATACTTTTGCTGGTTGGTAGTGTCCTGTACTTTGCTTGGGGGGTAAAGGTCCTAGCTTCATCTGTTCTTGAGTAGCTTTGAATTTTGATTTTCCCTGCATATGGGCTATTTGATGTTAAGTGGCTTTCTCAGTTTGTTTTCTCCATTTAATCATTTCCTGGACCTTTTTGGGTCTTTGTCATCATCTTCTCACATTAAATATCACATACTTCCAGTATTTCGAAATCAGCCAACATATTACTTGTTTCTTTTTGTGAAATGAGCTGTCAATATGATACTAATTTGCTGCAAATTTGGAGCTTCTTGCAGGTTTGGGGGGTTTGTGTACGGCAAAGTATTTAGCAGATGCAGGTCACAAGCCTATACTGTTAGAAGCCAGGGATGTCCTTGGAGGAAAGGTACGAAGAAACCTCATTATCATTTTGTCCAGGGCCTCAGATCTTTTATGGCTAGTGTGGAATGTCTTTTCTTGTTATTAATCTTTAGCACCGTAGCTTAAACTGAAATTTTGAAGTTCTTTCTTGTTTGGTGGATTGATTGAAATCTTTTTGCTAACTCTATTCACAGCAACCTGAGGGGGGTATGAACACACGCACACACCTCATTTGCTCATGGGGCTGTTTATGCAAAACCATTTGCTCTGCAGTGAAATTTCCATCTATTAGTTTGAAGATACTTCTGCTTTGATGTAGTTCAACTTCTTATTGGGGCAGCATCCCTGTTTTTGAACAGTTTTCCCTGATCAATCTGATTCTTGATTTCCTTGGAATAGAATACACCATTTTATCAGAATCAATTGGCCCACAACTTATAACATCAGCGGATAAAAATCAGTTTTAGCTGCTTAGCACTTCACTTGGCTATGAGAAACTCAAGCGTGTTCTTGCATGTTCAACATGTATTTCTGCTGAAGTTCCCTCTTTTCTATGGTTAGATTGCTGCATGGAAAGATGATGATGGAGACTGGTACGAGACTGGATTGCACATTTTCTGTAAGTTTAGTGTAATCTCCAAGATATTGAATTGTTGTGTTAGACGTTTTCACTGATAAGTAGCATTGATTATGCTGTTTAAACTGCTTTCTAGGATTAACTTAAGGGGAATTCATTTCATCTTTGATATTGTTTGGATGTGTATCATTTTAAATTTTTATTGAATTTACAGACAATCTCTTTACTTGTGTAGTACCTGATGTGCTTTGCTTGCCTGATGCTTTCGTGATTGTTACCTTTTCTATGAGTATGTGGCAATTATTCAATTTTATTGACTCTTGATCCACTTTAAGTTGGGGCTTACCCAAATATGCAGAACTTATTTGGTGAGCTAGGGATTAATGATCGGCTACAGTGGAAGGAGCATTCTATGATATTTGCAATGCCAAATAAACCTGGAGAGTTCAGTCGGTTTGATTTTCCTGAGGTTTTACCTGCACCTTTAAATGGTGAACTTACAACCCTTGTAGAGCTGCACTCTTAACATAACATTGTGTGATTGAAACTTTCTCCACCTCTCTTTTATGGCTAAATTCAATGGACAGGAATATGGGCCATCTTGAAGAACAGTGAGATGCTAACTTGGCCTGAGAAAATCAAGTTTGCAGTTGGACTCTTGCCGGCAATTCTTGGTGGACAGGCTTATGTTGAGGCACAAGATGGTATAACCGTCAAAGACTGGATGAGAAAGCAAGTAAGAGATCGCATGATATTACTCTCTTCCAAGATATCATAGGATCTGAAGAACCATATAGTATTCTCCAAACATTTAGGTTTATGAGATAATGATCCATCATGGTATTTTGATCATTGTTCTTGGAATTTCAACGGGAAGTTGCTTCTTATTTTCTTTTTCCTTTTTTCCTGCTTTCCTTCTCTATCTTTTATTCGTTGTTTTGAATTCTCTTATTTGTAGATACATGACCAGAAATAGCTAATGTGTTCTGCTGTTTCTCAGGGCGTACCAGATCGAGTGACTGATGAAGTATTCATTGCTATGTCAAAGGCATTGAACTTCATAAATCCTGATGAACTGTCAATGCAATGCATCTTGATTGCATTGAACAGATTCTTACAGGTTGGTATTTTCTCTCCTTCCTTGCACACTCTCCTTGTCTTCCCTGTGCACATTAGTTTCTATTTTTATTAGCAACATAACCTAACCAACTGAAATAAATCGTTCTTGCTATTTGTATCCTGGGCCATTGACACATGACATGAAGTTCCTGTCTTTCAATGCACCTTGCTGTTAAAAGTCTTTGTTCTTTAATGTTTCGATAGGCCTTTTTACAATGTTGAGAATTAAACAGGAGAAGCATGGTTCCAAAATGGCCTTTTTAGATGGTAACCCTCCAGAGAGACTTTGTATGCCCGTTGTTGATCATATTCGATCACTAGGAGGTGAAGTGCGGCTTAACTCAAGAATACAGAGGATTGAGCTTAATGAAGATGGAACTGTTAGAAGCTTTTTACTAACTAATGGGTCAGCAATCAAAGGAGATGCTTATGTATTTGCAACTCCAGGTAAACCGTGCATTCTTGAATCAGTAAAATACAAACTTATTCACAGTTTGGAGCATAACATATTGAGATTACTAACTATCATAATTCACTCAGTTGATATCCTGAAGCTTCTTTTACCCGAGGACTGGAAAGAGATCCCATATTTCAGAAAATTGGAGAACTTAGTTGGAGTTCCAGTTATAAATGTCCATATATGGTAAGTGGATTCTTACATTAGATTGATCGGTAAACACAAAGTACGGTGCAAATGTTTACATGTGTTTGAAGCAAAAGAGAATTTCTCTGTACCTGATATTTTAAACGAACAAATGATAAGGTTTGCATGTGTAAGTAGCGTGCGTAAACTTTTCTGAAGGAAATGGTATTAATACTATCTAGCCAAAAGGAGTCATACTATTCGTGTATCCAATATAGCTTCACGTACTATCATGTACCCATAATAGCTCGACAAATTTCGCTGCGCTCTGGTCTGTGGTTCATCATATAAATTATCTTTCATGGCAGGTTCGACAGGAAACTGAGAAACACATACGACCATCTTCTTTTCAGCAGGTTTTCTTCTAACTTATGGCGTCAATCAGATAATCATTCATCTGTGCTTGTCTAAAAAACTGTTCACTTTAGCATCACGTTTCTTAAATTCATTATCACCAGATACGGAGAATCTTTTATCTTTTCTTTTCCTTTTCTTCCTGCAGGAGTCCACTTCTCAGTGTCTATGCTGACATGTCCGTAACTTGTAAGGTATTCGTCATAACCTATTAGGTATTCATATCGCAATCAACTTGTTGCTTAACTGATATGCTTGAGATTTGGTATTGGGAAGTTCATGAGAACGTCAATGAAAGCCCAATTTTTAATAATAATTGGGCAGTTGTGTTCAGAGAACTTGTCCTTTTCTACCCGTCACCTGAAATTAATTTTATGCAGGAATATTACAGCCCAAATCAATCAATGCTGGAGCTGGTGTTTGCACCAGCAGAAGAATGGATATCACGCAGCGACTCTGAAATTATTGAAGCTACAATGAAGGAACTCGCAAAACTCTTTCCCGATGAAATTGCAGCAGACCAGAGCAAAGCAAAAATATTGAAATACCATGTTGTAAAAACTCCAAGGTGACTTATTTTATTAATTAAAGTTTCTCCAACATACGGCACGCTGCATCGACCTTTTTTTTTCCAATGACTTTATTCCGGCAACTTCTCTGTTTCAGATCTGTCTATAAGACAGTGCCAGGTTCTGAACCATGCCGTCCTTTACAAAGATCTCCAATCGAAGGATTCTATTTAGCTGGTGACTACACAAAGCAAAAATATTTGGCGTCCATGGAAGGTGCCGTTTTATCAGGAAAGCTTTGTGCACAATCTATTGTACAGGTGATTTCTCACTCTTCTGATTGGAAGTTAAATTGCAATGCTGCTAGTGTTGTTTGATTATGTGATGAAAAGTGCCTGCTTTTGGGATTTAAGGCACAAAGCTGCTACTAAAATTCATCTATTTCCATGTTCTGGGTTGGTACATTAAGGAAGAAGATTGAATAAGCAAGAATTCTTTGCATTTCTTGATTTTATTTAGAATTTCTTCTTAAGTTTATCCACTGCTTTCTGCAGGATTACGAGTTGCTTCTCACTCGAGTTCAAGAAAAGCTAGCAGAGGCCAGCATCGCCTGAAAAACACGGAACAGGATGAATGATTATACAACAGCGCACGCAGACCAGAAACGAGGTCTGGCTGATATAAAGGTACAAAGAGTATGCAATTTGATCCTCAATGTAGAGGACAGAAGAAGCAAAAAATAGTTAAAAAAGATAACAGTTAATGAACAATTTCTTGAATCTGTTGCAACATCTTTCTGAAACTTGGATTTGGAAAGTCTCTTTGAAAGAGTAGAAATCAACTGTCATGAATCATAATTATACTATACAAGCACCAATCTTCTCTCTTGGAGTCAATCTTGAATTACAATGCATATCTCGGGAACGCATAACAACGTTAACTAAGAAACCATTTCATGGCTAAGAAAATCACATCAAGACCCATGAAAAACATGGATTTCTAATATAAAAGTATGAGTCCGTTTCATTAATTAAGAGTAGTGATTAAGCATGGGACTTTTGAGCATGAATCTTGAGTTTGCAGCTTTAAGCCACATTGGTTAATGGTGGACTTCCTTTTGCTACACTCTTGGAGATGCACTGTATGTACTCAGGCTTATCTTTATCTTACAGTGCGCCCAAGGAAGGAAACTACAAAGAATGTTCTTCCCCCACATAACAACGCTTCAAACTTCAAAGTTTCTTTAAATATTCTTCCCTTTTCTTAGTTAAAAAAAAAAATTGAAATCACTCGCTTTCATGATAATATTAAGTTCATTGCTCCAACTTCTCGGGAATCGTCTGTGACTGTGAAGATCTCTCTGCCTCGGAGTTGGGAGGATGAAGATTAAGCAGTAGCAGCCTAACCAATGGATTAACAACACGTACCCCCTCCCTAATCCCTATTAGTATAGCTCCATTTAGATTTTTGGATTTGAAATGGAAATTTATAAAATAAATTATAATATAATATAAATCAAAATATTTTCACTTATCAAGTTCATAACAGAAGGGTGGCGAAGCTGCAATCTCACATTAGAAAAACCAAATTTGTAGGAAAAGCAATATGAATAAGTGACGGCTCAGTCTCTTCAACAGATTTTTAAATTAATGCCAAAATTCAAACACCATACATTATTATTATTAACGTAAAAAAATCAACAGTTTACAGAGCTACGTTAATCAAAGAGATTAGAATTAGCTGTACCTTAAAACACAGTGATTAATTATGAGAAGTTTGTCCAGATGAGTTTGTTTGATTCTTGTTTAAGAGTTTGATCAAAACAAGTGAATCTATCAAGATTGATGTTGTCTGTCTAAAGAAAAATATATCCAAATCATAACCACCTTTTTTTTTGTTTAATACATGCGTGAACCGCTTTCTATCTACAGATATACGAATCTTTATTAATCTGAGCTTATAGAGTTTAATTCTTATTCGGATATTCTGTGAGTGTGGAAAATTTCACGTAACTAATTACTGTTTATAAAAATTTGTACAGTTTTCTCATTTTGAGGTACTTTTTGTGGTGAGTTAAGTCCGAATCCGAATCTCCTTCCACATGGCAAAATTTGGTTATGTCCAAATCTTGCGGAGTTCGAAGTGATCTTCCCTGTCTCAGTTACAGTTCAAAGATTGCCAAGTCAAGTGGGATTACTCGTTGTCATCAAGGACTCATTTAAGCCAAGAAAAAAAATAATTATTATTATTTGATTTTTGTGGGATGACAGATTTTCATGTATTTATTTTTATTTTCTAAAATTTGATGTTTTTTTTTTAAAAAATAATATGTCAGCAAGAGATTCTCAAGATTTTCCCAGTAATATGTGCTCCCTGTTTGAGGGCTTGATGTAGCTAGCTTGATTTTCAATTCTTGGCCCATCATATGGATGGAGTTCAGCTCTATCGAGATCGTTTAATACATCTTTTAATACATTTTTTATAAAGTTATTGATAAAAAAAATATAATAAAGAATATATTAAGACGATTTTGAGTGGAATTTAAGCATGTTTTTCTTTTTTAAAAATATAAATTTCATATACTATAATCTAATATGAATAAAATAAAAACTAGAAATGGCCAAAGACGATAGCTAAAGGTTGAAATTGGCAGTCCAAAAATAATTGATTTTCCAGTTAAAGATTCTTAATCTCTCTCTCTCTCTCTCTCTCTCTCTCTCTCTCTCTCTCTCTCTCTCTCTCTCTCTCTCTCTCTCTCTCTCACATCTTAGTCACTAGAAAGAATTTTAACAAGATAGGTGTAATTTAATGTAATGACATCTTCAGTTAGTATTAAGATGATCCGAATAAGAATAATATCTCACTTACAAGATGGTAAATGATTCTAATTGCTATTTTTTAAAACAATAATAATAAATAACATTACTACTTAAATCGGCAAAAGATTCTCTGTACTATTTTGTGTATCACTTTATATATCATTTTCTTTTTATAATATATTTTTTATGTAAAGTGAGAGTGGTACATAAAATGGTATAAGAGATCCGAGCGCACTCGTATCAAATTCAAGATTCTAAGTTTTGACTAACATTGTCAATCGGATCTGAGCTCGACTTCAATAATTCGGGTCTAAAAAAATGAGTCTGTCAGTAAAATTTGGTTTGTACGGCTTGAATTAATATTTTTAAAAAAATTTAAAATAAAAATTTATAAGGTAATAAAAGAATTTTAATTCTAAACTATTTTTATTATTTAAATTTCATTATACATTTTATAAAATTATATAGTTAAAGAATTAATGTTATATATTTACCTGTAGTTTACATGCAAATTTGTTACAAAAACAATTAAAAGGTTCTTTCAAATGAATCAAAATTTTATTTTACTTAAATATTTATTAGATTATTTCTTAATTATTAATAAGTAATTACAATATAATATATAATAAAAAAATCTCAAACAGTAAAATATATGAACGAGTCAGGCTTGAACGGATCGAGTCTGCTCGTCTTGAATTACTTTAAGGCCTAAAATAAGTCTAAATATGAAAAAAATGAGTCAGCCAGTCCGAATCTATTAACAGATCAAGTTTTGACTATTTTTTTTAATCTAACTATAAAGTATCTTGAATTAATTCGTTCCGTTTAGCGGAGACTTTAGAGTCGAAATACTAAGCTATGAGACTTCGTTCAGTGAAAATCCCAGTGTGAAAGACTTGGCAAGATTGGCTTCGTAGTGGTACCACACCGGGCTGGCTTTTTGGGAAGCCCGTTCCCACCGTGCTCACGGCCCGGCTAGCCTGACAGCGGTAGTGGGAATTCTCCCTGCATTCCTTCCTTTCCAAAAATAGTCAAATTAGTGGAGACAGCCATTTTGACAGCCGACAAACGTAGGCTTTGAATTATATACAAACTAAACATTTAAGTCATATTATACTTAAAATCGGTTAAACTAATTTTTATTCGAGTCGAGTAAGATTATAAAAATAATAAAATTGTATTTTTAATATTCAAACCCGAGACTTTTTATTTTATTAATAAGATAGGAAAAGATTGTGGTAAGTTTCAAGGGGCTTTGGGAAAGAGATAAGCAAATTGAATGTGTTCCTTAGCCAGCTATGGTTTAGGCCGACACCATGTTCCCATATTCCTTATATTGCCTTGTCTTCATTTGAGCAAAGCTCCCCTTATGGTGGCCACTTTGCCACTTTTCTAATCCAAAATCATCCCTTCAAACTCAATTTTACTCTCTATTTTATTACAACAAAATCTAAAACCCACGTTCACAGCTGCCCTTTTCTTCTCATTTTTTCTTTGGTACCAAAAAAATGCGAAATCCCTAGTTCACATGGTTCCTATCAGACTGTCCGACGCTCAAGTGAAGGAAGTAAACCATGATGACTCAGCGGTCTCGTAAATTGGAGGTCAGAAACTAGTGTGCACAAGAAACTATCTCTCATATTGAAAATATTAAAATTTCCACACTTCTTCTTAGGAAACAATGTTGTTGTGATATTGTATCGCGCGTAAAATAAGTATGATATGTTTATATGTCTAAATAGTACAATAAAAGGTTATGAATACGATTAGATCCGTATACTATATTTCAAATCCTTATGATCTACAACTCATCGCAAGTAACTCAGAAAATACCAGATAAAACTTAGTAGCAAAAAAGACGTGGATACTGTTTATGCCATCTAAACAGATAACTTAATTCCATGCAAATCTCTCCTCGGTCGCAAGTAACCTAGAAAATACCAGATAAAGTTTAGTAACAAAAAAGACGTGGATACTGTATATGTAATATCAGGGTTTTATTATTATCGGAGTATATTTATTACTGAACTATTATCTTATCACGACTAAACAGATAACTTAATTCCATGCAAATCTCTCCTCGGTTTTCTAAGATGACCATGTTCACTTCACTTCCCTCCCTGCCTAGTCACTAGTCAACCCCAAACTCCTCCTCCTTTATAAATACAGGGATACCCTTTTCTTGTTAAACTCAGGGTCTAGCTCCATTTTTGTGGGCTTTTTTTCCCCTTTGCCAATTCCTTCTTATGCAAAAATCTCTTCATCTTTTCATCATCAACAAAAAAACATAAAAAAAAAAGTAAAGATTATCGATCAAGATGGGTGAGATCAAGTATTCAAAAAGAAGATCATCAAAGAACAGCAATGGGTTCACAAGAAAGTGTGCATCTTTGGTTAAAGAACAAAGGGCAAGGATTTACATATTAAGAAGATGTGCCACTATGCTTCTCTGCTGGTATATTCAAGAAGAGGCAGATGATTGATTGATTCATCCCAATCAATTAATTCTCCATTCTTGAATATACTTACCTATTAATATAGCTATATTCATACTCGATCCATATCTCTATTCATATATATCACAGGTTACATGATCGGGTTCATAACAGAATTTTCTTATTTTCCTGGGCTTTTGTCTCTCCATATTTGATGGGTCTCCGGCTGGCTTGTTTTGTCTCTTGATGTGCCGTCTTTGTTGTAAGTTTTTAACCTTCTGAGAAATGGGAAGGTTTTTTTGGCACATTGATTATGAGGAATTTTATTGACTTGCTGGAGATACCATTATATCAACACATGAGATAGAGGCTCATGGAAATGGGGATTCCGATTTCGCTTTTTGGTAACAGGCACAAAATTATCCGATCGATGCGAACTGATGTGGCTCAAGAAAAAAAGTGCAACGTATACAAATAAATAATAGAAGTAGAATGCGAAAATAAAGTCCGGTACTTGTATTGGTTATATGTTCATTGATATGTTTGTTGATGAATATAAGAGTATAATCTGTAGTGTGAAAAATAAAGTCCGGAATGGACTTGGAATTGTATGTTCTATATGGGCTTTTTTGTCAAGTTTGCTATAAAAAATAAATGTATTTATCTTTTTATGATATTCTTGAATAAATGAATATTATGTTCAAAATAATAATATCCTTTGAGTAAAAGAATATTAATTTAGGTTCGTATTTTCTAAAAATAATTTTAGTATACGAGGTACAAGAAAATATTCAACTAAATTGTGATTCATTTTTGGTTAAAAAAAAAAAAAAGAAAAATGTTTGTTTTTTTCAGCAATAAAAAATAGAAGGGGAGGTCCAAATATATATTGGTTTTCTAATTGGGCCTCGGCCCTATTTGTTCGAGGCCCACCAGAATAAATTCAATTGGTTTTGGATTCAATACAAGTATTTCTCCTTAAAAACCGATTATTCTACATTTGCTTTTTTTTTTTTTTTCTTTTTCCTTCATTGGGCAGTTTACGTAAAGCAGTGAACTTACAGATTGAGCTGTAAATGGTACTTTGCTAGGAAAAAGCAAGTTTCTGATCAGATCAATCAAGTTAATCAAGGACGGAGTTGTCAAGTGAGGATTGGTCGAGGGGAGTCCATGATGTAGTTGGGTACAAATAAGTCAGTAAAAAAAAACACGTAGAAGCCAGTGGAGTAGGGAAACGAGGACAGATCACATGGTCTTGTACTTGGGTCAGGGACTGGAGATTGACGATTGACTGAGTGTGCTTTGGCAGCTCATGGTGGAGTACTCTTTGACGTATTCGCTCTATTATTGCTTCCTATTCTTGAGGGAGTGATCGGGATTAAGCCGCGTAGCGATACGACATCCGAAAGAATGGAACTACAGCTCCCCGTTGCGAGGATTCCATCCTATGGAATCCGAAGCAATGGAACTCTTTCTTTTAAAAAGAAGACAAATTATTATATGCACGGCATGCGATTCTGCCCCCTATTTCCGATGAAGGAAATAGAATAGGGGCAATACCGCTCCTGCCATGAAGCTAGATGGACTTAAGGTTATGCTAATATGGATGGCTTGACTGGTAGGTGAAAGAATACGGCTTGCCCTGTATAAAAGAAGAAATTTCTTATATAAAGAAAAATTGAGTTTCTTAAGCGGGATAGAGGTATACGATACAATCAATTTTGAAATAAAAATTATAAAAAATCGTCAAAAATTAAAAAATACATCATATGCGCATTTAAACTACAATCTGACGTGAGTAAAGTATCTCACGTCAAGTTTTAGCGTAAAAATAAAAGAATAGCTCCAAGACCTGACGCAAGAATATCGCTACTTGCAACATGCATTGGCATGAATATTGAGTACCTTGCACCATGCCTTGGCACGAGGTAACCAAGGTCTACACCAATGCCTAATTTTTCGATTTCGGTGCATTTTTTTAAATTTTTAAATCAATAAAAATATAAATAAACGAATATAAAATGATATATTTAGTTTTTTTCTGATTTTTAACTGTTATATTTGAATAGATTGTCTTGAGATGTAGAGAGAAGTTCGAAAGAAAGAGAGTAGAGAGAAAAAATTATTCAATTTTATATTTCGACGTATAATTTATCGGCACCCAAATATAAATTAAAAATAATATACAAAATTTTTTCTTTCAGCATCATATATCAATCCAATCTTTGAAGATGAGCATGATATAGAGAGGAAAATTGAAAGCAGCTATAAAGGTAACCACTCTCACCATCCTCAATATTCTCTGCACTACTATCTTTGTCTTTGATTTTCTCACTCTAACTTGTGCATTCCCATCCCCATTTCCCACTGCCTCCCCTTCTTCTATATCCACCTCAATTTGCCTTTTTGCAGCTGATCTCAACACTGCATTTCCCCTGTTATACAGCAAAGGCATCATCAATGAGCAAGAAACTCAGCTAATCATTTTGTTGCTTTAACAACAGATACTTACCGTTGTTCTACTGGAACAGCTTCACTTGATTGTCGCGGTTTTGAGGGTTGCTTGATAAGGTGCATTGATCCTTCTGCATCCCAAATCATTTCATACTCACAGTCCTCGTCTTCACTTTTTTCTTTCGTTACCTCTCCAAATATGCTGCCGTGACTGAGGCTTCTGATCTGTTCTGCTAGATGGACAAAATGACGGAAAAAGGGCATCTCTTCTTTCGGCCAAAGGAGAACAATGAGAATTGTCATGATGAACAAGACTAGATACCTGAGAAATTTTTATGACAGGATCAGCAATAGGTTTTGTCTTGGCATACTACTAGTTCATGAAAAAAACGGATTACCATATATAGAGGAATGTTTGAACTGGGAGAAAGCATAAATGGGTGGATATGATATCTTCAGGTGCCAGTCCATTTGAAAGAGTATGGTCACTAATAGATAAGAGCATAAACGACGGGTACAAGTTCCCCTGCTGCCAACTTATAGTCCCCAAAGTATGCTGCATGCAATTATCTATCAAATACCATTTTAATAAGGATAACTTAACGCCATAGAGTCTAAAAAGAAGATACTTACCTCTTCCACAGGACCATACTTTGTCGCGTGGGTGACTGTGCATTGATCATGATCATGACCGGACAAGATCAGTGCCTGAAGACACATAATATAAAAGTTAGTGCAACTAAGAGTACGTTGAAACAGCCAGACATTGTCTAGGAGGAAAGATGATGCATACAGGCCTAATCAAGTTGAGCAATTGATTTGAAGATTGTGCAGTGACGTAATTTTGGTATCTGCAATAGCACATCCACCAGCAGAAATTGCCATGTCAAACATCAATCTCATTTTACATATTAATGTTGATAAATTGTGGATACAAAAAAGAAAAGATGCTCACGATATAAGTTGATTGTCTGGATCACGAGAAATCCTCTGCAATGGAATAACCAAGAAAATGTTTTTAATAGATGAATACAAAGTATTGTATCTTGTTATAGATCAATATAAAAACACAAAATAAGATCTATAATGAGATATGATTGATTTTATTATAGATCAATCAGTTAGCATGTATTCATGCAGCAATAGTCATATCCAAATCTCTGCCTCAAAAAGAGGAAACTATTCCCAGATACCTGATTAATGATTGGTGAAGAGCGATATGAACCACATGAAGTCCAATCTGGTCGGTCCAATGGGATATGAGTCAATAAAACCCTTCGGCTTGAGTTAGATTCTGCGAAAAAGCACAAAAACTGTGGGCGTGAATGACCTTTTAAGAGTTAGCTAGACATTAATTTGCTTGGAAGCATTGAACTAGTTACCCTTAGAGACATTGGAGACAAATTTCCAGGTTTCAGAAGTAATATTTCCTTGTGAATTCCCTGCAGAGGAGAAACAATACTACATGTAACAAATAAAATATGAAATATATAAATATGTAAGAAGGAGAACTCGTCTTACGCAAGTTTCTGTAAGAAATAGTCATCAATTTCATCTAGCATTTAACAAGGGCCCAATATATGAAAAATAGATATCAACTGAGTTTTACCATCCACCGTCTGCGCATCAATAGCAATGAAGTCCACACTTCCAACTGTAAACCTATAGTTTCTTGCTCCAAATTCTTTCTCATATCGGCTGATAACCTTCAGAAAGGCAAATGTAGACATAATGACAAAGAATACTTGATAAGGTGTTAAACATGATTATACTAATGGCAAATGATTCACAAGGCTTGAACAAGATTCTACTTCAGCCATGAATTGAGAAAAAACAGAATTCCAATGTACTTTGGACGAGAAATTTCATGATGTGTATAGCTATAATGGTTTAATAATAGATTATCACTCTCTGTTTAAAAAGTACTATGTTAATGAGAAAGTTGTGAGTATACATTCAGTCCAGATCTCAGACAAGATGACAATGCTCTACAACTGGGTAATATATTTTGTGACAGCATTTTCACACACCTCTGGCACTTGGGAGTGAAGAGCTGCATAGCCAATATCATGATTTCCAGCAAGAAAATAAACCTTCGGCTTTGGTGTTTGCCGAAGCATATTCAGGTCAAAAATATGTTTGAAACGGCTCAAGGATTCCTGCCATCTATTAGATAGTAAGATACATTAGCTTCCATAACTAATCTTAAAGAAGGAAGAGATAGCTGATATACATAACATGGCAGGTTTTAAGCTTAAAATCGAGATGATCGAGTCAAACAAAAAGTAAAACCAAGAGATTTCCTGCACCTTCTTGGCATTTATGGCACAGATCATGAATGACAGCAATTAGAATATCTTTTTTCCCTTCATATATTCCCAATTAATAAATAAAATATGTTAGATGCTACAGTTAAACTTGATGACACAAATGTACAATAACCGTCTCCATTTAAAATTGTTTGGCTGAAATCCTTGATCGGGCCTGCCACTAGGAGGGATAATATGTTGAAAGAGCGGCCTTGGCAGTCAAAACATGTTTTTTAGCTAAACAGAAAAATTTATGAAAGTTAGCTATCAAAATAATAACAGGCTTTCTGTTGTTCATATAATTCCTTGTACTAAGTGTTCCTGAGAATTTGAGAATTAAATGGTCATAGTACTTTATAATGTGCTAAATTTCAGGCTATAGTTCAATGGAGTTTTCTGCTTAATAGAAAGCAGAAAGACCACGTGAATAGATTTGAAGCATCACATGAAGTAGAATTTTATTTTCAGTCCACAATTCCCTGCAAATACATCTATTTTGCTACTGAAAAAAACACCACAAAGTTTAGATGCCTTACTCTTCATCAGACAGAATGGGGCCCCCATCAAAATAATCACCAAGAAACAAAATCACATCAGGTTTGAAGGGCAGGACAGATAATAGGAAAACCCTCCGCATGAACAAATCTGTGTAGAATTGAGCAATCTCAAGAAGAAATGACTTTGGAGCAAGAGGAAGTGAGGTCCTATCCATAAGCTGTTCAAAGTAAGAAATCCAAAATGTTGGTTTGTGATAACACATTGTTGAAAAGGATAAGTATCTTTAGTTCAATAGAGGCTACCTGAGGATCAGTAAGAATAGCAACTTTTATATAATCGCCCGAAACATTTAGTCCCCTCATCTAGAATAATAACAGGTAGAAGAAACGTGAGCATGAGAAAAGCTGAAGTTTTACAAAACAACACGATAAATGAATGTCAAGTAAACCTAAATGTTAAAATCGTTAGTTAAATTCAAACACTTCAGCCCTAGATAGGTCTGCAGAAGAAAGCACAAGCTAAACTTAATCTTCTAAATACAGCATCTCTAAAGAAGGTTTCTGCTTCAAAGAGTCACTCTTTCCTTTGCTTAGTAAAGTGTGTAAAAAGTTCAGGATATGGTTTAGTTTCTTCAAAGATAGTAATTGCCATTCAAAAAAATGATAAACTGAATATTACTAATATCATTTACTTCTTTCTATCCATATATTTGGTAAGTGGTAACAAAGAAAATCCCATCTATTATATTGAGAGTTGCTCATGTATTGAGCAATATATATTATTTGGTCATCCCAACTGCCTCGCAGGTAAGCTGGCCGTGACAGAATAGTATTGTAAACAATTTATTTACCCTTAAATTCTCAGTGCCTGAGAAGTTGATTTCTGAAATTCCTGATCCGATTATAAAGATGAACGCCACCAATAAATTGATTATGCCAGGCATTTCACTACCAACTCCTAAGACAATTTCTATATAATACACTGTCCTCTTAGCTTTTCTCTATTGTTCAAGAATTTCTCCTAAAGACTGTTCCTTTCCTAAATTCTCTATGATCACTGGGTAGTCAACTCAGACAGAAACACTGACAAACTCAGTCACTGAAATCAACCAAATAAGTGCCCAAGTCTTTTAAACTCGAAAATGGCTGGTCAACTTAGAATCCTATCTTTGAATAACAAGATCCATAACCGATGCACAAGCTCAGATAGCGGGTGAAACATTAAATTCAAAAGGAACACAGTAAATATTAAGTGAATCAATGAAAGTACCTTCTAAGCTACCTGTATAAGATCCAACCCAGAATCAATCAACAAAAATTAAAACTTCTAGATTTCCTCCTAATGAAGTCCCGTTAAACTGGAATAATGTTAACTTAACACATATAGTATTTAAAAAATCTACTGGAATTTCATGGGTTTTTTACCGACGACTGACGAAGTTGATGAGGCCAAGAACAACTCCACATGGACGGCACCCGAAAAGCAATCAGCTCACCATAGAGAATGCTTATAGTCCAAATTACGCTCAGAAACAGCGTAAGAGTCAATATCCGCCTGCTCTCCCTCCCCATGATCTTCTGCTTCACCTTTCCCTTCAGTTTTCTTCTTCCATTAGCAGCGTAGCTGCCTTTGCCGTCGAGCTCCGGTAAAGCTCCAGACCCCGACAAGTTTTTCACTATTTTTTCTTTTTCAGGTGAAAGCCGTGTTGGTTTGAAGTTGTTTGCTTTGACTATTTTGGACATCATTAATTTTTCCTTTTTTTTTTTTTTTTTTTTTACTATACATCCCCAATTAATTTTAAAAAACAATATTTTTATCTTTTATATATATATATATACTAATTCTTTTTGTAATTTTTTTTTAAAAATCAAAATTAAGTACCATTTTTTTTATCACTAGCTTTTAATTATAATATCCTTTTCATTCTTCAACATCTAATTTAAATTACCAAATTTAATTAGAACAATCTTTTAAAATCAATATGACTTTTATGACTTAATTTTAATTTTTGACAAAAATAATTATATACTATTTCTTTTTGCAATATATACGTTATCTCTTTTTATAATTCTTTTTGTCAAAAATCGAAATTAAGCCACAAAAGTCATATTGTATACGTATACCATTTTTTAAAAACTAACTTTTAATTATAATATTGTTTTCATTCTTCAGCATTTCATTTAAATTAACAAGTCCTTAAAAGGTTTTTCTTTGCAAACTAAGATATAGGGACGAGATTTTTCTTTGATATTTCAAATTATTTGTTAGTTCCACTCCTTGGAGCGGAGGATTCAATTTGGGTCCCTTCTCAGTTTTCTTCATTTCTCCGAGGTGATTTTTAAAGTTATTGATTCACACATGGGCTTGTTTATTGCTGTCTAAAGACGATGATGATTCTATGTTTCTCTCAGCAATGTAATTACAAGCTCGTAATGAAGTTTTTTTGTATTAGTTTTAGTATGTTTTTCCCCACTGGAGTGCGGTTTTACTGTTACTTTATATAACTTGTTTTTTTTACCAAAGTGTGGTTTTGTCGTTAATTTATGTAACTTGTTTCTCTTTCATTAGGTTAGAGAAAATATCTGATATTTTTTTGTTGTAACGGCATTGGCCCATTTATATAAATGAATAGCCTGCTTATTAATTAAAAAAAAAAAAAACAAGTTGCTTTTGAAATTTGTAAAAGGTGACGTGTATTTGTAATGTTATTTTTCTTGTCGAAATTCTGCCACACATCATAATAGCATCCATGACGGCACATTGAATACGCACGAAAATGAATGCTTGTACGATATGTTAGTAATCATTCGATATTGCGAAAGGTAGACCTAGAGTAATTAATGCTGACTCAATCGTTCCCTTTTTGCTCTTTCCGGACATTTAGGAAGCACACGCAGTAATTCATATTTTATATTTTAATTCTTTCCATTTTCACAACGTTCTCAACTGTCCGCACGTCATTGACCTGTATTAAATGGATCACTTTTTGGCGGATGACTTCATACATACTGTACGTGAACTATATTTTTATAATAGTAAAATCTAACTAAGTTTTATACATAATGTTAATCATGTTAGTAGTATTACCAATATTGTAACATGTAATTTATGGGTGACATGGCATAAGAGTTAAAAAATTGATTAAGTTATCTAGATTTAAAAAATATATTAAATTACCCTTTGACTTTTGACTGTTATTAACGTAGTACAGAAATTTTTATACAATTTTGTGTACCATATTTATTTTATAATATATTTTTCTTTAGGTTTTATCTTTTATTTATTACATTTTATTAATAAAAATACCAAATTAAAAAGTAATACTGAGAGTGGTACATAGAGATCCGAACTCAATTAATAGTGCTAATAAAAATTGATTGACAACTATGTGATTCTTGTAAAATAGGAATACGTAAAGAAAAATATTATTTTAATATTTTATTAATTTTAAAAAGTGATTTATTTTAAAATGAAAAAAAGTATGTTTACCTTGTTTAATTTGAAAAGGAGGTAGTACAAAACGGTACCGTTTTAATTTGGGGAAAAAGAGTAATTACGACACACTAATAAAGGAAATACTTTGGCGGGTTACCGCCATAAGGCGGCAGTTTCAAACTTTTGAGCAGTTGGCGGCAACGAAACGAAACGGCGCTGCCGGAAATGGAAAAGAGCCACTCCTTCCTCTTCCAACTATTGCAAGCGCCAAGCGATGGAGTTATCTCTGATTCTGTTGAGGTTTGCGCTAGTTTTTTCTATTGCAGTGCAGCCATTAATGTAATAACAGCGGTTCTTTCATTTAGTTTTATTCCCCACCACTTGTTCACTGAAATGCCTAAGCCAGATGCTGCATCCGTATCCATTCCCAAATATTTATCGATCCAAGCTTAAAATATTCAAGATCCATGTAGATGAACTACTGCCATTGGTCATTTTTGAATTTTGATGGATGGTTGAGATAAAATTAGGGTTCCTAATGTGTTTATTGTTCATGGTATAGGTGTATGAGAAGAGCGAGCGAGACTGTAGCTATTGTTCCTGAAGTCATTTTGAATTTGTATGGATGGTTGAGATAAATTCAGAGTTTCTAATGTGTTTATTTATCATGATTCACAGGTATATGAGAAGAGAGAGATAGAGAGATCAGTAGCTATTGTTCCTGAGGTCATTTTGAATTTGATGGATGGTTGAGATAATTCAGTGTTTCTAATGTAGTTATATATCATGATTCACATCGCAGGTATATGAGAAGAACGAGCCAGATCTGTAGCTATTTGTTCCTGAGCAGATATGAGAACGGAGAGAACAATGCAATTGGAGAGTAACTGCCTACGACAAGGGAGTGAATTCTTCAAGGGACCAATGTAAATCCCAGGAAAGGTTGGTTTTTATGCGTTCTTCCTTCTATAGAGAGAAATTATCAAGCAGTTATGTTATCTTCTACGTCATGGATTAATTGTTAACACAAGAATTCATGACGGCATCATGCTGAAATGGCGCGAAATAAGTACCTGTAAGTGAATTTTTTCAACACAAGTCACAGGATCATTATTTTCTTGAGAAACAGTTATATTAGGCTTACTCCATACCAAAAAGAAGAGAAAATTTGCATGGGCTTCTCAATTTCAACAAATTACTCCTGTTTGGCACTAATACGAATAATCATTTCTAACAAACTATGAACAAGATTGAGTTGTCTTTCTCTTTGTACATTATTGTATTCTGTTTATGTAAATCACTTATGTTGAAAAAAAAAAAAAAAGGAAAAAATCCTGCACAGCCAACATCTCATATATTAACAAAACTTTGATTTATATATTTACTCATTTCTTGACCCTTCTTTCTGTGTCTCTCTACTGGTTCCTACATTGTTGAGCCAATCAACAACTTCTTTGATGGTTGGCCTTTTGAATTGATTTTGATTGATGCACATGCAAGCCACATCAAGAACTTGTAGCATTTCTTCTTCAAAGCCATTGCCTCTTAGTAGAGGATCAAATATTTGATCTTGTTTACCTTCATTTCTCAGTTGTTGCACCCATGCAACTAATTCTCTTGACATTTTTGGCTTGAATATCTCCACAGGTCTCTTGCCCGTCAGTAGTTCGAGCATGACAACACCAAAGCTGTAGACATCCCCTCTCAAAGTGGCCATCCATGTTTGACTGTACTCTGGGGGAATGTAACCCAGGGTACCCACCAGTTCAGTTGTAACATGAGTTCGGTAAGGAAGAATCAATCTTGATAGTCCAAAATCTGCCACATGTGCCTTAAACTTCTCATCAAGGAGGATGTTACTGGATTTAATGTCGCGATGCACAATATGTGGCTCACATACCTGGTGCATGTAAGCTAAACCCAAACTTGCTCCCCTGGCAATCTCAAGTCGAGTCGGCCAATCAAGTTGGGATGCTCCATCAGACTTCTCATGTAACCAGTAGTCAAGACTTCCATTCTCCATGTAGGAATATATCAGTAACCTATTGCCATCATGCACACAGTAACCTTGCAAAGCAACCAGATTCTCATGTCGTGCTGTTGACAATACTTCAACCTCTGCTTTGAATTCCCTTTCCATGAGGCCCATATCTCCAGTAAGCTTCTTAATTGCCAGCTTTGTACCATTTGTCAGAGTTGCTTTGTAAACCAAACCGAACCCCCCACAACCAATTATATTTGCTTGGTTAAAATTGTCTGTGGCTTTCAATAGTTCAGATATTGTGAGATCCTTAACATCATTAATTGTCTTGTTGGGAAACAACAGGACTATGCTGGTATCTTGTCCAAACTCGGCAGATAATCCAGAATTAGAGTTGAAGGATACAGTATCCAGATCAGATTTTTCACCTTCACCTTTAGGAAGGATCTTTATCTTTGAAAATATCCAAAATGCCAGCACACAAAGGGTAAAACCAATACCGAAACAAATCCCCAGGATGAGTCCTATAATGATCTTCTTCTTTGGACCATTTCTCATCCTTGAAGGACTTGTACTTTCTGATTGATTAGAGCAAGGGCGTTGTAGAATTTTACCACACAATCCAGGATTTCCTTCAAAACTGGTAATGGGAAATGTATCAAACTGAGGCCCAGTGGGTATTGGCCCTTGAAGATTGTTGTACGCAACGCTAAATGAAGACAAAAAGTAGAGGTTTCGGAGGGATGCTGGTATTTCACCTGAAAAATGGTTTCCAGAGAGGTCCAGCTTTTCCAAGTTAGTAAGAGCTGATAGTGTGGTTGGAATGCTTCCAGAAAAATCATTATAACTGAGATCCAGTTCATGAATGAACTTCAGCTGTCCGATCTCAATTGGAATGTTACCACTGAGGTTGTTTTTATCTAGGTATATTGCTGGGGGGAGGTTGGACAGCTGATTGTATTGCAGGCTGGAGACATTGTCAGGCTGTACCCAGACAGGCAACTGTAAGTAACTTTGATCCACTTGATCAGCAATTTCCTGAGCAGCCAGTCTTCGGAGTCTTGTGAGTTCTATTGGAAAATCCCCTGACAGGAAGTTTTGAGACAGATCCAAGTAAAATAGGCTATGAATACTTCCAATCCAACCTGGAATTGAGCCTGTGAGTCTATTCTGTGACAAGTCTAGAACTTCAAGCTTTCCCAGCTTAGCCACCCAACCAGGTATTTGACCAGTGAATTGACAGCCACCTAAACCCAGAACCTGAAGATTTTGGAATCCTCCAGAATCTATCAAACTGTCATCGCCTGGCAATGATTCATTATAGAAATTCTTTGAGAGGATAATTGTGCTAAGGCTTCTACAACCCATTAGAACTCTGAATGCACCAGTGAAGTTCTTTAAGGTGTTGTTAGAAATTGACAGGAAAGACAGAGACTGGAGTGCCTGAATGTCGGGTAATATCTCCCCAGTTAACTTATTTGTGGCCAGACGAATTGCAGTCAATGATCTGCAGCTGAAAAGGCTTGCTGGCAAGTTACCTTCGAAGAAATTATTCCCGAGATCAATTGTGCCAAGTTGGGTGAGCTTGGAGAAATCTAGCTTCGAAAGTTCACCTGTCAGATTGTTTACCCTTATAATCAGGGTTCTCAGTCTTGTACAATTCATGAGAGATGGGGGCAGAGTGCCGTTCAGTTTGTTTATGTGAAGGAGCAGTTGTTCCAGGTTGAAGAGTGTTCCAACATCTGGAGGAATCACACCCGTCAATTCATTAGCATAAAGGGCAAGGATTTTGAGGTTGGTGAGGTTGACAATGTCATCCCTGATTGATCCATTGAGATGGTTACTTGGTAAGAACAATTCTTGCAGCATTGTCAGTTTGTAAATATCATCCGGAATAGGTCCGGAAAGTGCATTGAAACCTGCTCTAAAAGTCTCCAAATTCGTACAATTTCCAATATCTTGTGGAATTAATCCATTGAAGTCATTAAAAGAAAAATCAAGGAGTCTGATGGAGGGGGAAACACTGCAGATAAATGAAGGAATTGAACCAGTAAAACTGTTATTACTGATGTTTAAACTCACCATATTTATTGCTGACTGCAGAAATGAATATGAGACTGTTCCATTAAAGTGGTTGCTGGATAAGTTCATTATCTGGACGGTTGTTGACAGCGTATCAGAAGGTGGCACTTGTCCAGATAGACGGTTGTAGCTCAAATCAACAATCTGCAGGTTAGCTAGGGACATGAAGAATCTATCCGGAATAGGACCCGAAAGGATATTTCGAGAGAGATTCAATTGAGAAAGACGGCTGAGGTTGGCAATTGAAGGCGAGATGGTTCCAACAAGCCCTCTTGATGGCAGCCACAGACGGGCTACCCTATCATTAGCATCACAACTTACTCCTTCCCAGAAGCAGCAATCTACTGAAGCACTCCAATTAAGAGTAGATTGACTGGATAAGATTTGGGAAAAGGATAATAGAGAGTCTCGATCAAATGGATTGCAGGAGGCATAGCTGGTATTCACGGAGCAAGAAAGAACAAGAATCAATACAGATAGCAACACATCCAAAGGGAAGCTGCCAAAGGGGTGGTTGACACTTGTACAGCGGGAAGAGGAAGAAGAAGAAGAATGGAAGAAGAAGGCAAAGAGCATGGCTGCTCTATGATGAGGATGATGTGTCAGACCAGACTGCCGGCGGGTTTCTTTATCATCTCTGATCATTATTAGAAGGAACAAGAAAAGAAGAAGACAGGTGAAGATGCCAAGATACTCGTATCAATCATGTGGGTTCTCCACTTTTCATCTCATCAGTTTGTTTGTGCAGGATTTTAGTCTACCCCATCATTCATAGAGAGAGAGAGAAAGAAATGGAGAAGGATATAGTGGGTGATGTGGACATGGAGCAATATTAAAAGCTGTGGTCTGTCTGAATTCTAAAAAAAGGCGTTTACTTTTGGGACGGCTGGCTCGCTGGTGGACTTTCTCTGTATCTGAAATGATATCGAATGAGGTAAATCTGTTGGTATTCTCCAATCTTTGGTCACTTTGTTAATACTACCCCCTTCATCTCTCACCTGGATATATCACTATTATAATGTGCACTTGCATTTAGGATTTGTTTAATTATGTTAAACAATCAACTTGGTGTCTCTATACTTGCGTGTATATGCAGGCTGCCCTCTTGTTTTATCATCTATTTATTCTAACCATCCATTTCCATTATACTACTTTCATCAATTGCTACTCTTTTGGGTTTTACTTGAGGGGTTCTACAAAAGTTCCATCACCAATCCTCCTATCTGATGTACTTTTCTTATTATTATTTGTTGGTTGTTGGTCATGTTTGACGAAATTGTTACTATGGTAAATGTCAATATAGATCATATCTAACTACCAAACAGTAAAAGGATTCTCGTTATCGAATTAAGACCATTTAAGGTGTAACTAGATAGAGTTTTGTTTAATGATTTTAGTCAAAATTAGATAGTTTATGAATTGATATTTGAGATTTACATAAGTTTCAAAATTGAGATTTGGAGCAGGTGAAGGATCGAGGTGGTAGTGAATTGAAAGACAGAGCTGACCTTTCTGGGATGGGTAAAAAATGGTGGTATTAGTATAATGTAGCAAGCACATGACATGCCATATATTTTCAGAAAAATATTAGTAGTGTTGGTCTTCACTTCTCTTCTCTTCTTTTCTCTTCCAAAAAGTCCAAAGCTAGAAACCGTTGACCTGGCATTGAAAATCTTTTAACAAAGCCTGAGAATGGAATTGGATGAATAATTTCCTGGTTGCCCCCTTATGGAGAAAAAAGAAAAATTTGTGTTGAAACCGTGTGGCTTTTTGCAAAATTTCAAGTCATTTTCTAAAATCCTTCCTTCCTTGATGATGCCGTCTGATTAAGGAAACCATTTTTATCAAAAGTCTTTAAGTCCTCCTTCGCATCCATTAAGATTTTTATAATTAGCCCTCCTTGCACGTACCAATAACCATTTTTTTATTGGAAATTCTAAAATTATTTGTATTTATTTATTTTTTAACTTTGTGTCTAATATTTTTTCACTGATTCAGAAAGAGAAGATTTAAAAAGCACAAAATCAACTGCGTGAAACTGTTTTTAAAGTAATTCGAACTTAAAATCTTTCACTTTGATTGAGATTTTTAAGGAGGACCTATTTTATTTGTCTTCCTTACTATTTATATAGACCCAAAATTAGAAATTTTTTTTTTGGTTGGTTGTTTAAATATGATGAAGGCAGGCAGCGGCGTGCGGCAAGCGGATAGAAATTTCTAGGAGAGAGAGAGAGAGAGTCTGCTTGACCTGACCTGAATCTATTCTCCTGAAATAAAGGGACACCAATCAACAACTTATTCGCCTGGCCTTTCCTCCTTAGTCACCTTTTATCTATAATTGGAAACCTATTTTCCGCCGCCGCCTCCACATTTCAACTTATTTTGGCTTCTAGTTTTCTTTTTTACGTTGGATTAAAATTTTTTTTTGAATTTTTTTTTTAATCTGATCATGAAATATTTTGATAGTACTTTTCCATACAGATTAGAAATTTGTAAGCAGATTTATGCACTTTAAATTTCTATTTGATGCAGATGGAATTTGTATTCAAAATTTCTAGTTATGTGGTGTATACTTTTACTGGGAAGAAAATTAAGAAATTCTCTAAGGTAGAAAATGAAAGAAAATAAAAAAAATCACGTAGTATTTGAATTTTTGTGGGTGGCTTGGTTTGACAAAAGAAGATGACGACAACGACCAAAGGAATGCAATTCTTATCTGATTAAAAAACTGTAAATTATAATTAATTATTAATTAGAAATTTCTTTAGTCTTCTTCTTACATTACATCCTCTCTCTGGGACATGTTTTACTTCCGAAAGCAACGTTGCATATAAAAGTAAAAAGTCTTCAGATTCATTCATCCACCAATACGCCCTCACATTTCCTCTCATGTTTTGTCGGTATGTTTTGTTTGCGAACTGTTCAGTCAAAGTTTGATTTTAATTCATCGTTAATAGAATTCAAATTGACTCGCTAAATAAAAACGAGTCAAATTTAAACTTTATTAACACTAATTCGATGATTCGTTATTGAGCCTATCGAGCCAAAGTGGCTAATCCCTCCCTTTTTTTTATTAGAATATAGACATAGAAAAAGAGTTGAAAAACAGCCTTTGATCAGATTGGTAGTCAATATGAAAAAAGAAAGTGCATAAATTAATTAATATTTTTTTTAAAAAAATCGAATTCGAAACGAATCTTGAAAGGGACTCTCTCTAGACTAGATGTTGGTGCCATGAAACTAACTGCTAGGAGTGAAATCGGTAAGCAGGCAAGGCCAGGACTAGAGCTTAACTGAAAGCAAGGGTCGATGTTAATTGAGCTCAGTTCGTTGGTGGGAAAGTTACCGTTACCTAACTGACTAGGAGGTGAGCTAAGCTAAGCGCTTCGCTTTCCTATCCTTAAATTCTTGCTTTTCCGGCGATACTTACTTCAAATGTTCGGTACGTTACCAAGCTGCTAGAAGTGAAATCGGTAAGGAGGCAGGGCCAGGACTAGAGCTTAACTAAAAGCAAGGTTAATTGAACTCAGTCCGTTGGTGGGAAAGTTACCGTTACCTAACTGACTAAGAGGTGAGCTAAGCTAAGCGCTTCGCCTTTCCTATCCTTAAATTCTCGCTTTTCCGGCGATACTTAACTTCAAATGTTTGGTACGTTACCACTTCACTCAAGTTGAACTAAAATTTTAAAAGTCGATCGAATTCGATACGAACTCAAGTTAGATAAAGAAGTGTCGGGTAGAACTCGTATAAGACCCCCTAACTTTTTGGCTATTTTCTCCACCCACTTTTCTGGTAAATAGTCGCCTTCTACACTTTTCCTTTATAGCTAGCAATTAACCCTTCGTCGGACAACAGCTGTTTTAAGGTTTAATTTTATGGATGGATCCTTTAAATGGTGGCCATGTAATGGTTAAAACATTTCTTCACAGGTCTGAGATCTTGAGTTTGAATTACACATTTTCCGATGTATTAAAAACAAAAAAAACATATCTCCCAAAGTCCAACAAAGGGAAAAAAGCCGAACTCATTAATGGTTAGATCAAATTTGGCATCCTTAAAAACTCCGTTTATGAATGTAGACGTATACCTTTTTGTACCATAGTAAGGCACAAGATATATATATTAATCACACGAGTAACGTGACTTAATAATATAAACAATGGAATTCATATGCCAGAATTATCCAAAAATGATCAGAATATATCATATGAATGGCTGGCTGGTGGGGTGCAAAGAATAACAAAAATTAATACATGCTCCAGTGTATGTTTAGGAATCCCACCCACCCTCCTCCCCCCCCCCAAAACAAATTTGGCTACAAATGAATGTGTCCTCTTCTTGGACCCAAAAAAGAAAAAGAAAAAACTAGCTTCTTTCTTGAGCATATATTCTAATTGCTCATTGGCATGAGAGGGGGAATAGAATAATACCAGGATGATGACAACAGGTTTAATGCAGTTTTCGGAGGCAGCAGTGAAGTGATGATCATCATCAAGGGTTCATGTCCATGCCAAGAAACAGTCTCATTCACCGATGGTGGTGATAGACAGTCATCGCCATTTCTGCGTATTCAATTATCATCTGGAAAGAGATCCAAGAATGCGTTAAGGCACAAAACTGAATAATGTTCTCCAAATGCCAAACAACGAGAACTCATGGATTCTTTAGTCATTTAGAATGGCGATATCAAGCTCTTATTAACATATCAAAAGTTCGTATTCTTGACTCACCGTTTGAAGGATCAACATGTACAAAGAAACTCGCTGCGACAATGAGATAGCATAAAATAAGCATCAAGCCCTTAAAATAGTTCGATGTCCCTTCCTGCATTCAAATAGACAAAGCTTTATTATACTCATGATGATAAGAGCTGCCGAAACGCCAATTCAGTGTTTCAAGGTGACAAAGTGAATAGCTTTTAACATCCAGGTCAAAGTTGGTTAATATCCACTATATTATCTCCCCGATAACCGGAATTAGATCTAGTGGCTATAAAGATGGGTTACTTGTTGGCACACGTTCTCTTAGTGTTAAAGACTCTCTTTTGGTTTTCTGAACTCTCTTGATATGCTGATCACTGGCATGAGGACTCGTAATGTGGTTGCTGAAAGAGTTTCGAAAGGGGCTGGCATACACACGCGCGTAAAATATGCCATTTATGCACTTGTAACAGTTTTATTCCCTAAGCCATGAAAAACAGTAGGCTGGTGAAAGGAATGCCGGGACAAACCTGCAACATGAATGCCACCACCAGCACCGTGATGAAGAGGGTTGCCGTCTCAAAGAGTTGGAAATTCAAATCCATAGGTTGTCCCATGATCCAACCAACAACTACACAAAATGGAATCTGCATTTACCAGCATCGAAGATTAATATTGTGTCCCAGTTGCATAAAAATGATCTACGTACATCCATCTAATGATTAATTTATAAGGACTTACCACAAACATTGATATCTGCGTGGACGACCCAATGGCAACTCCAAGCGTGATATCCTGGAAAAACATACTATCATCAAATAATGGATAGTGCATGAAGGAGGATTCGGTTAAAATAGAAGCAGAGCTTACAAGCTTATCCTTCATGGCAAACATGATAGCACTTGCATGCTCTGCAGCATTGCCAACTATTGGAAGCAAGATAACACTAATAAAAGCCACCGGCATGTTCATAGCATCAGAGGCTCCCTGAAGAATAGCAAATGACTATCATTTCGGTGAACGTGGTAATTGAAAGCAAGCTAGTCAAATTTTTTATTTTTAAATATATATCGTAGATTTCAGAACTATCGTCTGACATGCATCCACAAAGGCTTAATGTAAACGGTGATGCAAACAATAGTTGGACCAGAATAATCCCGGCCACAGTAAGCAATCAATAGTTTTACCTGGATGGCATCAACAAGATAACCGGATAGTACAGAGATCCATAAAGTCAAAATAGCAAGCCATCCAATAGCTTCCCACTGAGTAATTTCAGGAACCTCATCTTCATCATAATCTTCTGCATCATTCCCAGTAGTCTCCTGCAAACAAACAAGACCAGTTTACTAAACCAACAAACGAATCTGGTCCTTTGGGAAAGCATTTGATTTTTACTAGTGCATCACGATCGAAGAATATGAACATGGCTTCAGTGCACAAGGCCCAACTGACACAAATAGAAAAGAGAGGGAGACAAAACAATACGAAGAAATGAAGAATCAGCAGAACTTACATCTATAGAACTATAAAGACTGCTTTGACTCTTTAGCTGAAAGAAAAGATAGCTTGCATACGCCACCAGCATCACACAGCTACTAAATCTTGAAAGGGCCATTTCTGACTTCAGCGGATGTAATTCAGAGTGGGTAAAGTGAAGAACTGCTGGAAATAATAAGCCCATCACAGCCATCAACAACAATCCTGAATTCACCAGGGCAGTCGCCTAGAATATTTGACCAAGCTACGCACATTAGCATTTCTTCACTGGGGCGAAAGAGCATGTATATTCCTTGTTCAACACATAATCAACTAACAAGGTGGCAAAAGAAAAAAAAATATAGGAAGCATTTTCAGCATTGTTGCACGATAAGAAACAATCTTTTTTACCTTATTAAATTCCTGAACTTTCTGGTGATGAACAATCCCACCGCAAAGGAAGGCGCATCCAAGCACTAGAAGCATATTTGACAAGACAGAACCAAGCAATGATTGCTGAACAACCCTAATCATCCCATTTTTCAATGCGTATATGGAGATTATCATTTCAGTTGCATTACCAAATGTAGCATTTAGAAGGCCCCCAACTGCATTAACCAAAACACATGATTTTGAGTCAAGACATATGGGGCCATGCAAAAAGGCAAATACATTGACATATTATGTTTTCAGATCCTTTCTATTAGATGGTTGGGTTTGAACCAAAATGTAGCAAACCAAAAGAAGCCTCCCCACCCGCATAGATGTATGTACACATATATTCTTAATGTACTACATATTTCTAGGAATAAACACTCTCTATCTCTCATATTGATAACATCTAGGCAATGAATATTACCAGTATTTGGCCCTTACCATCAGACACTGTCCCTTAAGCTCAAAACTTCATCGTATGTTTCCTCATAACAACAATCTTTAGAACAACAATATCAAAGCAATAACCTACAATCCATTGAGACAATAACTCAAGTAACACAGTTAAATCTAAACAGGAACCTCCCAATGACTTCTAGTGACTTTAAAAAAAATTCCAGCTTAGGCAGTTCCTAAATATTGTCCCTATCCGTGTTTTAGTAGAACTAACCCCTGAAGAAACACGAGGGATATCTTATACCAAAATAGTCCTCAATAATTGTAATTCATAAGAAAATCAAGATGATGATTACAAGTAGAATACAAATGAAAGGGCTTCCTTCGAATGATCTCTCTCATAAGATACCCACTCCGCATTTACATTAAGTTGCAAGCTCAGAATTTCTAGAGCAAGTAAATTTCGGGCATCTTCAATCAAAGAAAGAGCCAAACTAAGGCAATAAATACTTCCAACAGAATGGACCTCCCAATGTAGATAAACAAGAATAACATTTTGGAACTTGCAGTTTAATGCCTACATACTCCTGCATAAGCACTTGTATTGTGCCCACATGGGATAAAAAATATGGGTGTGCAAACAACTGATTAAGTACCAGATATAGAGAATTCTACCTGTAGGCCCTGTATAAACAGCAAGTTGCCTGCATTAGAAGTCAACGAACAAACATATCAGTATATTCCAGGGGCTTGCAGATTTAGAAGGGGAAAAATAAAGATGCTGGAAATCAACCTAAAAAAAGATAGAAAAAGAAATACTTACTCCGTTACATAGCCCAGGCGCTCGGCCAAAGGTACAATGCCCAATAAGCTAAAGAAGAACACCCATCCCTAACCAGAGATAAACAACTGATATATATGAGCAAAATTAAGACCACAACAACTCTAACTTTCAGAATGCTACTGGTTTATTAAGCTAAGAAGAAAAGCATGACAGAGAAAGTAGCATTAATCTTACATGTTTTTCTGTTATATAGTGCAATAGTATTGCCAGAGGCCCAAAAGGTAGAAGTATATTGATCTTTGCTTTAATTACAACAATGTAAATACTCCTGAAAACACTGATTCGCCGCATCTTTCTTATGACCCACGGATGGGAAATATGTGTGGGCGATGAGATACTGGATGCCTCACAATGCATGGATTGCATTTTATTTGACGAAGGAGACGAACTAAAAGGGATTTCTTCATCTGAATCAAGATCAACCTTCTCCTGTGAAGATCTCATCTCTATAGATCCCATAGACTGCTCCAAAGGTACGCCTTAGCCGAAGTCCAATCTAGCAGCCTGAGTAAACAGAATTTTTTTCTTCAGAAAGTGGAATACAATGGTATCCATCTACATCAGTACAAAAGGCTGCAATTACTCGTTCAAATGGTTGGACAGCAATGCTTGGGCATAGATTGAAGATTATCACTACAACTAAAAGGACATTTCTTGAATCAGTAAAAGAAATTATTGGACCTAATGGCCAAAGAAAACAATGGATGAAAGCCTCCCCCAAGCAGAGATGAACAAAAAAACAGAATACGGACTACAAGAGCAGTTATCAAAACCAAGTTTAAATTCCTCCGTTTAAGCAACTGCCACAAATTGCATTTCAGAGTGTACTCCACTTAACTTAATATCTTCAGGTAGTTAACAAAAGCAATAGAGATCACAAGGTCCCCAAATCGAAAACTGAAAAAGGCAGCCACTACAAATACATCATTAACAGGTAAATCAGCACAGCAACTGATAATTAACTACAAAGTTCCAACTATAGCATCCAGATCGACCCAGAAAGAAAATTTTAAAACAAAGAAAAAGGGCGGTGCAAGACCTTACAGTAAAGGAGGAAGCAAAAAGAATCCCAGATCAAGATTCTAACTAAAAAAGATAGATTAAAAAAAAAAAAAGGAAGCAAACAGTAAAAGAGCAGAAAAGACAAGAAGATAGGCAGTTGTATAGATAGAGGGTCGCTAATTCCTCTTTACCTGGGTTAGATAAGACCATATGATCTGAAAATTTTAATACAGTATCTTCTTCAACTAACCCACAAAATTTGAACTAAGTATGTGAGATGCTGCTGGGCAAAACAATCAAGAACTACGAATACGAAGCTGTAAAGAACCGTATAGATTAGAAAGAGAAAAAAACCAGAAGATGGGCTTATTTTGCTGAAGAAGAAGTAGAGAGAGAAGGGAGAAGAGGAAAAGATTGTATGTATACAGCGTTAAGTGGCCGGCACGAGGTAGAGTAGAGGATGAAGACGAAGCTTCTGCGAAGAAGCTGCCGATAAGTGGTCTTTACTGTCTACAAATTGTTAATACAAGTCGGTCCACCAAGATTGGATTTTGATTAATTATTTTTGGAGTGTTTTTTTTGGTATTATATCAATTATTTCAGAGAGGAATAAATTTATTTTACACGTAACAAATCTTGAGTAAATTTCTTTTTCTAGCAAAAAAAATAAAAATAAAATTTTGATGTCTTTTGTATAGAAAAAATATCTATAAATAAATTTCTCTTTTTTCCGCAATCTACACACCACTCATAATTGTCTAATACGACATATAGAGAGTATATTAAAAGATGCATTAGATGGAGGAATAGGGTGGAATGTAATGATTTTTTCAATTTTTCTCGCGAAAACTCATTTCATGAAGAAGTTTGAAACGCCTTTCCATATTAAAACCTATGAAAAAGCCTTTTCAAGAGACGTGAGAATCATTTTAAAAAGTATTGGACTATTATACCGCTCAATTAAGTTTTATATATAATAATTCTTTTATTTTGATATTTAAAATGAGTTGTTTTATAACTATTTTTAATCTTATATATATATGATTATTTATACTGCAATAAAAATATTTAATGTTTTTTTGGAGATTTAAAGTGCGAGAGGGTATGAAAAAAATATTTTATGCTACTAGGATATTTATGTCATATTATATATATTTTCAGCCCATGGCATAACGTTTCACTGGCCTGTTAAAGATTGAACTCGTGTGCTAATCATCACGGTTTTAAAAAAATTTAGATTCGAAAAAAAGTTTTCATAAAATTGCTCAAAACGATTCAATATGTTTCTCGTTACGTAAAGATACATTGCGCAAGATTTGACTTGGCTGTCGAAGCTCGAATTCGTGTGCAAATTATCATGTTTTTAAGAAATTAAGGTCCGAAAATAGTTGTCCTTAAAATTGCTAAAAACGATTCTGTATGTTCTTTACATTGTATAGATACATCAGACAAAGTTTCACTTTCCCATTAAAGCTCGAATTCGTGTGCTAATCATCACGTTTTTTTAAAAATTTTGATCCAAAAAATAGTTCTCCATAAAATTGATCAAAATAATTCTGTATGTTTCTCATGTTTTAAAACTAATCGCACAAAGTTTCACTTGTCCTTTGAAAGCTGAAACTATGAGTTAATCATTACGTTTTTTACAAAATTTATGGCCGCAAAACAATTATCTATAAAAAAATTGCTCAAAATGATTAAGTATGTTTCTCACATTGTAAAGATACATCGCACAACGTTTCACTTGCATGTTGAAATCCGAAGTCGTGTGTTAATCATCGCATTTTTGAAAAAATTTAGGTACGAAAAATAGTCTTCTGTAAAATTGCTCAAAAGGATTCTGCATGTTTTTCATGTTGTATAGATACATCGGCACAATGTTTCACTTGTCTTTAGAAGGCCGAATCCGTGTGCTCGTTATCACTTTTTTTATTTTCAAAATTTAGGTCCGAAATTTTTTTTTTTCATAAAATTGCTCAAAACGATTCAATATTTTTCTCATTACGTAAAAGATACATTGCACAAGGTTTGACCTGTCCGTTGAAGCCCGAATTCGTGTGCAAATTATTATTTTTTAAAAAATTAAAGTCCGAAATAGTTATTCTTAAAATTGGTAAAAACAATTCTATATGTTCTTCACATTGTATAAATACATCGGACAAAGTTTCACTTTCCTGTTAAAGCCCGAATTCGTCTGCTAATCATCACGTTTTTTTTTTTAAAATTTGGTCCAAAAAATAGTTCTCCATAAAATTGCTCAAAATAATTCTGTATTTTTCTCATATCTTAAAAATAATCGCATAAATTTTACTTGTTCTTTGAAGGCCGAATATGTGAGTTAATCATTACGCTTTTTACAAAATTTATGTCCGCAAAATAACTCTCTATAAAATTGCTCGAAATGATTAACTATGTTTTTCATGTTGTAAAGATATATCGCACAACGTTTCACTTGCGTGTTGAAGCCCGAATTCGTGTGTTAATGATTAAGTTTTTTAAAAAATTTAGGTATGAAAAATAGTCCTTCGTAAAATTGCCCGAAACGATTATGCCTGTTTTTCATGTTGTATAGATACATTGGCACAATGTTTCACCTATCTTTAGAAAGCTGAATCCGTGTGCTAATAATTACGTTTTTATAAAAAATTTGGTCAAAAAAATAGTTCTTCATAAATTGTTAAAAATAATTTTGTATGTTTCTCATGTTATAAAGATACATCGCATTACGTTTCACTTGCGTGTTGAAGCCCGAAGTCGCGTGTTAACCATCATGTTTTAAAAAAATTTAGGTCCCAAAAATAGTCCTCCGTAAAATTGTTCAAAACGATTATGTATGTTTGTCATGTTGTAAAAATACATCGCAAAACGTTTCACTTTTCCGTTAAAGTCCGGATTCGTGTGCTAATCACTTGTTTTTTTAAAGATATTGGTCCAAAAAATAGTTCTCCATAAAATTGCTCAAAATAGTTCTCTAAGTTTCTCATGTTTTAAAAATAATCGCACAAATTTTAACTTGTCCTTTGAAGGCCGAATCTGTGAGTTAATCATTATGTTTTTTACAAAATTTATGTCCAGAAAAAATTAGTCCTCCGTAAAATTGCTCAAAACGATTCTGTATATTTTTAATGTTGTATAAATTTTGAGCAATTTTTTGAAGAACTTTTTTTCGGACCTAAATTTTCTAAAAAACATGGTGATTAGCACAAGAATTCGGGCTTTAATAGGAAAGTGAAACTTCGTTTGGTTTATTTATACAACAAGAAAAACATTCAGAATTGTTTTGAGTAATTTTTTAAAGAACTTTCTATCGGACCTAAATTTTGTAAAAAATGTGATGATTAGCACATGAATTCAGGCTTTAATAGAAATGTGATATTTGTACAAAATGGAAAATATTCAGAATCCTTTTGAGCAATTTTTTTAAGAACTTTTTTTCAGACCAAAATTTTGTAAGAAACGTGATGATTAGCACACGAATTCTGGCTTTAAAAGGAAAGTGATACTTCGTTTGGTTTATTCAGAATTGTTTTGAGCAATTTTTTGAAGAACTTTTTTCAAACCTAAATTTTGTAAAAATCGTGATGATTAGCATTCGAATTTGAGCTTTAAAAGGAAAGTGATACTTTGTTTGGTTTATTTATACAACATTAAAAACATTCAGAATCGTTTTGAGCAATTTTTTTAAGAACTTTTTTTAGACCAAAATTTTGTAAAAAATGTGATGATTAGCACACGAATTCAGGGTTTAATGGAAAAGTGATACTTCGTTGTGTATTTATAAAGATATTCAGAATCGTTTTGAACAATTTTTTGAAGAACTTTTTTTTCGGACCTAAATTTTGTAAGAAACGTGATGATTAGCACACGAATTCGAGCTTTAACAGGAAAGTGATACTTCGTTCGGTTTATTTATACAACATTAAAAATATTCAAAATCGTTTTACTCAATTTTTTGAAGACCTTTTTTGGGACCTAATTTTTTTAAAAAACGTGATGATTAGCGCACGAATTCGAGCTTTAATGGGAAATTGTTACTTCCTTGTGTATTTATACAACATGAAAAACATTAAAAATCATTTTGAGCAATTTTTTTGAGAACGTTTTTTCGGACCTAAATTTGTTAAAGAACATGATGATTAGCACACGAATTTAGGCTTTAATGAAAAAATGATACTTAGTTTTGTGTACTTATACAACATGAAAAAAATTCAGAATTGTTTTGAGCAATTTTTTGGAGAACTTTTTTTGGACCTAAATTTTGTAAAAAACGTGATGATTGCACACGAATTCAGGCTTTATAAGGAATGTGATACTTCGTTTGGTTTATTTATACAACATTAAGAACATTTAGAATCGTTTTGAGCAATATTTTGAAGAACTTTTTTTGTACCTAAATTTTGTAAAAAACGTGATGATTGCACATGAATTCGGGTTTTAATGGGAAAGTGATACTTTGTTGTGTATCTATACAACATGAAAAATATTCAGAATTTTTTTGAGCAATTTTTTGAAGAACTTTTTTTCGGACCTAAATTTTGTAAGAAACGTGATGATTAGTACACGAATTCGGGCTTTAAAAGGAAAGTGATACTTTGTGTGGTTTATTTATAAAACATTGAAAACATTCAGAATCGTTTTGAGCAATTTTTTGAAGAACTTTTTTTTTGGACCTTAATTTTTTAGAAAACGTGATGATTAGCACAAGAGTTCGGGCTTTAATAGAAATGTGATACTTCGTTTGCTGTATTTATACAACATGAAAAACATTTTGAATCGTTTTGAGCAATTTTTTGGAGAACTTTTTTTCGAACCTAAATTTTGAAAAAATCGTGATGTTAGCACAAGAATTCGGGCTTAAACGGGAGAGTGATACTTCATTTGCTGTACTTATACAACATGAAAAATATTTAGAATCGTTTTGAGCAATTTTTTGGAGAACTTTTATCCGGACTGAAATTTTGAAAAATTCGTGATGACTAGCACACGAATTCAGGCTGAAACGGGAGATTGATACTTCGTTTGGTGTATTTATACAACATGAAAAACATTCTGAATTGTTTTGAGTAATTTTTTGGAGCACTGTTTTCCGGACCGAAATTTTGAAAAAATCGTGATGATTAGCACACGAATTCGGGCTTAAACGGGAGAGTGATACTTCGTTTGGTGTATTTATACAACCTGAAAAACGTTCTGAATCGCTTTAAGCAATTTTTTGGAGAACTTTTTTCCGGACCGATATTTTGTAAAAATCGTGATGATTAGCACACGAATTCGGGCTTAAACGGGAGAGTGATACTTCGTTTGGTGTATTTATACAACATGAAAAACATTCTGAATTGTTTTGAGTAATTTTTTGGAGCACTGTTTTCCGGACCGAAATTTTGAAAAAATCGTGATGATTAGCACACGAATTCGGGCTTAAACGGGAGAGTGATACTTCATTTGGTGTATTTATACAACCTGAAAAACGTTCTGAATCGTTTTGAGCAATTTTTTGGAGAACTTTTTTCCGGACCGAAATTTTGTAAAAATCGTGATGATTAGCACACGAATTCGGGCTTAAACGGGAGAGTGATACTTCGTTTGGTGTATTTATACAACCTGAAAAATGTTCTGAATCGCTTTAAGCAATTTTTTGGAGAACTTTTTTCCGGATCGATATTTTGTAAAAATCGTGATGATTAGCACACGAATTCAGGCTTAAACGGGAGAGTGATACTTCGTTTGGTGTACACCATGAAAAACATTCTGAATCGTTTTGTGCAATTTTTTGGATCACTTTTTTTCGGACCGAAATTATGAAAAAATCGTGATGATTAGCACACGAATTCAGGCTTAAACGGGAGAGTGATACTTCGTTTGCTGTATTTATACCACATGAAAAACATTCTGAATGGCTTTGAACAATTTTTTTGAGAACTTTTCTCCGGACCAAAATTTTGAAAAAATCGTGATGATTAGCACACGAATTCGGTCTTAAACGGGAGAGTGATACTTCGTTTGGTGTACTTATACAACCTAAAAAACGTTCCGAATCGTTTTGAGCAATTTTTTGGAGCACTTTTTTTCGGACCAAAATTTTTAAAAATTCGTGATGATTAGCACACGAATTCGGGCTTAAACGGGAGAGTGATACTTTGTTTGGTGTATTTATACAACCTGAAAAATGTTCTGAATCGTTTTGAGCAATTTTTTGGGGAACTTTTTTCCGGACCAAAATTTTGAAAAAATCGTGATGATTAGCACACGAATTCGGGCTTAAACGGGGGAGTGATACTTCATTTGGTGTATTTATACAACCTGAAAAACGTTTTGAATCATTTGAGCAATTTTTTTGAGAACTTTTTTCCGGACCAAAATTTTGAAAAAATAGTGATTGTTAGCATACGAATTCGGGCTTAAACGGGAGAGTGGTACTTCGTTTGGTGTATTTATACAACCTGAAAAACTTTCTGAATTGCTTTGTGCAATTTTTTTGACAACTTTTTTTTGGACCGAAATTTTGAAAAAATCGTGATGATTAGCACATGAATTCTGGCTTAAACGGGAGAGTGATACTTCGTTTGGTGTATTTATACAAACTGAAAAACGTTCTGAATCGTTTTGAGCAATTTTTTGGAGGACTTTTTTCCGGACCGAAATTTTGAAAAAATCGTGATGATTAGCACACGAATTCGGGCTTAAACGGGAGAGTGATACTTCGTTTGGTGTATTTATACAACCTGAAAAACGTTCGGAACCGTTTTGAGCAATTTTTTGGAGAACTTTTTTCCGGACTGAAATTTTGAAAAATCGTGATGGTTACCACACGAATTCGGGCTTAAATGGGAGAGTGATACTTCGTTTAGTGTATTTTACAACCTGAAAAACGTTCTGAATCGCTTTGAGCAAGTTTTTGGAGAACGTTTTTCCGAACCGAAATTATGAAAAAATCGTGATGATTAGCACACGAATTCGGGCTTAAACGGGAGAGTGATACTTCGTTTGGTATATTTATAAAACCTGAAAAACGTTCTGAATCATTTTGAGCAATTTTTTGGAGAACTTTTTTCCGGACCGAAATTTTGAAAAAATCGTGATGATTAGCACACGAATTCAGGCTTAAACGGGAGAGTGATACTTCGTTTGGTGTATTTATACAACTTGAAAAACGTTCTGAATCGCTTTGAGCAATTTTTTGGAGAACTTTTTTCCGGACCGAAATTTTGAAAAAATCGTGATGATTAGCACACGAATTCGGGCTTAAACGGGAGAGTGATACTTCATTTGGCGTATTTATACAACCTGAAAAACGTTCTGAATCGCTTTGAGCAATTTTTTGGAGAACTTTTTTCCGGACCGATATTTTGAAAAAATCGTGATGATTAGCACACGAATTCGGGCTTAAACGGGAGAGTGATACTTCGTTTGGTGTATTTATACAACCTGAAAAACGTTTTGAATCGTTTTGAGCAAGTTTTTGGAGAACTTTTTTTCGGACCGAAATTTTGCAAATATCGTGATGGTGAGCACACGAATTCGGGCTTAAACGGGAGAGTGATACTTCGTTTAGTGTATTTATGCAACCTGAAAAACGTTCTGAATTGCTTTTAGCAATTTTTTGGAGAACGTTTTTCCGAACCGAAATTATGAAAATATCGTGATGATTAGCACACGAATTCAGGCTTAAACGGGAGAGTGATACTTCGTTTAGTGTATTTATACAACCTGAAAAACGTTCTGAATCCTTTTGAGCAATTATTTGGAGAACTTTTTCCTGTACCGAAATTTTGAAAAAATCATGATGATTAGCACACGAATTCGGGCTTAAACGGGAGAGTGATACCTCGTTTGGTGTATTTCTACAACCTGAAAAATGTTCTGAATCGTTTTGAGCAATTTTTTTGAGAACTTTTTTCCGGACCGAAATTTTGAAAAAATCGTGATGATTAGCACACGAATTCGGGCTTAAACTGGAGAGTGATACTTCGTTTGGTGTATTTATACAACCTGAAAAACGTTCTGAATCGCTTTGAGCAATTTTTTGGAGAACTTTTTTCCGGACCGAAATTTTGGAAAAATCGTGATGATTAGCACACGAATTCGGGCTTAAACGGGGGAGTGACACTTCGTTTGGTGTATTTATACAACCTGAAAAACGTTCTTAATCGTTTTGAGCAATTTTTTTGAGAACTTTTTTCCGGACCGAAATTTTGTAAAAATCGTGATGGTTAGCACACGAATTCGGGCTTAAACGGGAGAGTGATACTTCGTTTGGTGTATTTGTACAACCTGAAAAACGTTCAGAATCGTTTTGAGCAATTTTTTGGAGACCTTTTTTCCCGGACCGAAATTTTGAAAAAAATCGTGATGATTAGTACACGAATTCGGGCTTAAACGGGAGAGTGATACTTCGTTTGGTGTATTTATACAACCTGAAAAACGTTCTGAACAGTTTTGAGCAATTTTTTTGGAGAACTTTTTCCGGACCGAAATTTTGAAATAATCGTGATGATTAGCACACGAATTCGGGCTTAAACGGGAGAGTGATACTTCGCTTTGGTGTATTTATACAACCCTGAAAAACGCTCGTAATCGTTTTGAGCAATTTTTTTGGAGAACGTTTTTCCGGACCGAAATTTTGTAAAAATTGTAATGATTTGCACACGAATTCGGGCTTAAACGGGAGAGTGACACTTCGCTTTGGTGTATTTATACAACTTGAAAAATGTTCGAATTGCTTTGAGCAATTTTTTTTGAGAACTGCCTTCGGACCGAAATTTTGAAAAAAATCGTGATGATTAGCACACTAATTCGGGCTTAAACGGGAGAGTGATACTTCATTTGGTGTATTTCTACAACTCGAAAAACGTTCGAATCGCTTTTGAGCAATTTTTTTGAGAACTTTTTTTCCGGACTGAAATTTTGAAAAAATCGTGATGATTAGCACACGAATTCGGGCTTAAACCCGGTGAGTGATACTTCGTTTGGTGTATTTGTACAACCTGAAAAACGTTCTGAATCGCTTTGAGCAATTTTTTGGAGAAATTTTTTTCGAACCGAAATTTTGGAAAAATCGTGAAGATTAGCACACGAATTCGGGCTTAAACGGGGGTGTGATACTTCGTTTGGTGTATTTATACAACCCGAAAAACGTTCTTAATCGCTTTTGAGCAATTTTTTTGAGAACTTTTTTTCCCGGACCGAAATTTTGAAAAAAATCGTGAAGGTTAGCACGCTCGTTTGGTGTATTTATACAACTCGAAAAACGCTCAATCGCTTTGAGCAATTTTTTTTTGAGAACTTTTTTCCGCATCGAAATTTTGAAAAAATCGTGATGATTAGCACACGAATTCGGGCTTAAACGGGATAGTGATTCTTCGCTTTGGTTTATTTATCCAACTCGAAAAACGCTCGAATCGCTTTGAGCAATTTTTTTCGAGAACTTTTTTTCGGACCGAAATTTTGAAAAAATCGTGATGGTTAGCACACTAATTCGAGTTTAAACAGGAGAGTGATACTTCGCTTTGGTGTATTTATACAACTCGAAAAACGCTCCAATTGTTTTGAGCAATTTTTTGGAGAACTTTTTTTCCGGACCGAAATTTTGAAATAATCGTGATGATTAGCACGAGAATTCGGGCTTAAACGGGAGAGTGATACTTCGCTTTGGTGTATTTATACAACCTCGAAAAAACGCTCGAATCGCTTTTGAGGAATTTTTTGTAGAACTTTTTTTCCGGACCAAAATTTTGAAAAAATCGTGATGGCTAGCACACGAATTCGAGCTTAAACGGGAGAGTGATGCTTCGTATGGTATATTTATACAACCTGAAAAACATTCTCAATCGTTTTGAGCAATTTTTTGGAAAACATTTTTCAGGACCGAAATTTTGTAAAAATCGTGATGATTAGCACAAATTCGGGCTTAAACGGGAGAGTGATACTTCGTTTGGTGTATTTATACAACCTTAAAAATGTTCTGAATCGCTTTGGGCAATTTTTTTGAGAATTGTTTTCCGGACCGAAATTTTGAAAAAATCGTGATGATTAGCACACGAATTCGGGCTTAAACGGGAGAGTGATACTTCGTTTGGTGTTTTTATACAACATGATAAACATTCTAATTGTTTTGGGCAATTTTTTTGGAGAACTTTTTTTCCGAACCGAAATTTTGAAAAAATCGTGATGGTAAGCACACGAATTCGGGCTTAAACGGGAGAGTGATACTTCGTTTGGTGTATTTATACAACCTGAAAAACGTTCTGAATCGTTATGAGCAATTTTTTGGAGAACTTTTTTCCGGACCGAAATTTTGAAAAAATCGTGATGATTAGCACACGAATTCGGGCTAAAACGGGGGAGTGATACTTCGTTTGGTGTATTTATAGAACCTGGAAAACGTTTTTAATCGTTTTGAGCAATTTTTTTGAGAACTTTTTTCCGGACCGAAATTTTGAAAAAATCGTGATGGTTAGCACACGAATTCGGGCTTAAACGGGAGAGTGATACTTCGTTTGGTGTATTTATACAACTCGAAAAACGTTTCGAAACAGCTTTTGAGCAATTTTTTTTGGAGAACTTTTTCCGGACCCGAATTTTGAAATAATCGTGATGATTAGCACACGAATTCGGGCTTAAACGGGAGAGTGATACTTCGTTTGGTGTATTTATACAACCCGAAAAACGCTTGAATCGTTTTGAGCAATTTTTTAGAGAACGTTTTTCGGACCGAAATTTTGTAAAAATTGTGATGATTTGCACACGAATTCGGGCTTAAACGGGAGAGTGACACTTCGTTTGGTGTATTTATACAACTTGAAAAATGTTCTGAATTGCTTTGAGCAATTTTTTTGAGAACTGTCTTCCGGACCGAAATTTTGAAAAAATCGTGATTATTAGCACACGAATTCGGGTTAAACGGGAGAGTGATACTTCATTTGGTGTATTTCTACAACCTGAAAAACGTTCTGAATCGTTTTGAGCAATTTTTTTGAGAACTTTTTTCCGGACTGAAATTTTGAAAAAATCGTGATGATTAGCACACAATTCGGGCTTAAAGCGGTGAGTGATACTTCGTTTGGTGTATTTGTACAACTCGAAAAAACGTTCGAATCGCTTTGAGCAATTTTTTGGAGAAATTTTTTTCCGAACCGAAATTTTGGAAAAAATCGTGATGATTAGCACACGAATTCGGGCTTAAACGGGGGTGTGATACTTCGTTTGGTGTATTTATACAACCCGAAAAAACGTTCTTAATCGCTTTTGAGCAATTTTTTTTGAGAACTTTTTTCCGGACCTAAATTTTGAAAAAAATCGTGAAGGTTAGCACGTCGTTTGGTGTATTTATACAACTCGAAAAACGCGTTATGAATCGCTTTGAGCAATTTTTTTTGAGAACTTTTTTCCAGCATCGAAATTTTGAAAAAATCGTGATGATTAGCACACAATTCGGGCTTAAACATGATAGTGATTCTTCGCTTTGGTTTATTTATCCAACTCGAAAAACGTTCTGAATCGCTTTGAGCAATTTTTTCGAGAACTTTTTTTCGGACCGAAATTTTGAAAAAATCGTGATGGTTAGCACACAATTCGAGGTTTAAACAGAGAGTGATACTTCGCTTTGGTGTATTTATACAACTCGAAAAAACGTTCCGAATTGTTTTGAGCAATTTTTTTGGAGAACTTTTTTTCTGGACCGAAATTTTGAAATAATCGTGATGATTAGCACAGGAATTCGGGCTTAAACGGGAGAGTGATACTTCGTTTGGTGTATTTATACAACCTGAAAAACGTTCTGAATCGTTTTGAGGAATTTTTTGTAGAACTTTTTTCCGGACCAAAATTTTGAAAAAATCGTGATGGCTAGCACACGAATTCGAGCTTAAACGGGAGAGTGATGCTTCGTATGGTATATTTATACAACCTGAAAAACATTCTGAATCGTTTTGAGCAATTTTTTGGAAAACATTTTTCAGGACCGAAATTTTGTAAAAATCGTGATGATTAGCACAAATTCGGGCTTAAACGGGAGAGTGATACTTCGTTTGGTGTATTTATACAACCTTAAAAATGTTCTGAATCGCTTTGGGCAATTTTTTTGAGAATTGTTTTCCGGACCGAAATTTTGAAAAAATCGTGATGATTAGCACACGAATTCGGGCTTAAACGGGAGAGTGATACTTCGTTTGGTGTTTTTATACAACATGATAAACATTCTGAATTGTTTTGGGCAATTTTTTGGAGAACTTTTTTCCGAACCGAAATTTTGAAAAAATCGTGATGGTAAGCACACGAATTCGGGCTTAAACGGGAGAGTGATACTTCGTTTGGTGTATTTATACAACCCGAAAAACGTTCTGAATCGTTATGAGCAATTTTTTGGAGAACTTTTTTCCGGACCGAAATTTTGAAAAAATCGTGATGATTAGCACACGAATTCGGGCTAAAACGGGGGAGTGATACTTCGTTTGGTGTATTTATAGAACCTGGAAAACGTTTTTAATCGTTTTGAGCAATTTTTTTGAGAACTTTTTTCCGGACCGAAATTTTGAAAAAATCGTGATGGTTAGCACACGAATTCGGGCTTAAACGGGAGAGTGATACTTCGTTTGGTGTATTTATACAACCTGAAAAACGTTCTGAACAGTTTTGAGCAATTTTTTTGGAGAACTTTTTCCGGACCCGAATTTTGAAATAATCGTGATGATTAGCACACGAATTCGGGCTTAAACGGGAGAGTGATACTTCGTTTGGTGTATTTATACAACCTGAAAAACGTTCAGAATCGTTTTGAGCAATTTTTTAGAGAACGTTTTTCCGGACCGAAATTTTGTAAAAATTGTGATGATTTGCACACGAATTCGGGCTTAAACGGGAGAGTGACACTTCGTTTGGTGTATTTATACAACTTGAAAAATGTTCTGAATTGCTTTGAGCAATTTTTTTGAGAACTGTCTTCCGGACCGAAATTTTGAAAAAATCGTGATTATTAGCACACGAATTCGGGTTAAACGGGAGAGTGATACTTCATTTGGTGTATTTCTACAACCTGAAAAACGTTCTGAATCGTTTTGAGCAATTTTTTTGAGAACTTTTTTCCGGACTGAAATTTTGAAAAAATCGTGATGATTAGCACACGAATTCGGGCTTAAACTGGTGAGTGATACTTCGTTTGGTGTATTTGTACAACCTGAAAAACGTTCTGAATCGCTTTGAGCAATTTTTTGGAGAAATTTTTTCCGAACCGAAATTTTGGAAAAATCGTGATGATTAGCACACGAATTCGGGCTTAAACGGGGGTGTGATACTTCGTTTGGTGTATTTATACAACCTGAAAAACGTTCTTAATCGTTTTGAGCAATTTTTTTGAGAACTTTTTTCCGGACCTAAATTTTGAAAAAATCGTGAAGGTTAGCACGTCGTTTGGTGTATTTATACAACCTGAAAAACGTTATGAATCGCTTTGAGCAATTTTTTTTTGAGAACTTTTTTCCGGATCGAAATTTTGAAAAAAATCGTGATGATTAGCACACGAATTCGGGCTTAAACATGATAGTGATTCTTCGTTTGGTTTATTTATCCAACCTGAAAAACGTTCTGAATCGCTTTGAGCAATTTTTTCGAGAACTTTTTTTCGGACCGAAATTTTGAAAAAATCGTGATGGTTAGCACACGAATTCAGGTTTAAACAGGAGAGTGATACTTCGTTTGGTGTATTTATACAACCTGAAAAACGTTCCGAATTGTTTTGAGCAATTTTTTGGAGAACTTTTTTCTGGACCGAAATTTTGAAATAATCGTGATGATTAGCACACGAATTCGGGCTTAAACGGGAGAGTGATACTTCGTTTGGTGTATTTATACAACCTGAAAAACGTTCTGAATCGTTTTGAGGAATTTTTTGTAGAACTTTTTTCCGGACCAAAATTTTGAAAAAATCGTGATGGCTAGCACACGAATTCGAGCTTAAACGGGAGAGTGATGCTTCGTATGGTATATTTATACAACCTGAAAAACATTCTGAATCGTTTTGAGCAATTTTTTGGAAAACATTTTTCAGGACCGAAATTTTGTAAAAATCGTGATGATTAGCACAAATTCGGGCTTAAACGGGAGAGTGATACTTCGTTTGGTGTATTTATACAACCTGAAAAATGTTCTGAATCGCTTTGGGCAATTTTTTTGAGAATTGTTTTCCGGACCGAAATTTTGAAAAAATCGTGATGATTAGCACACGAATTCGGGCTTAAACGGGAGAGTGATACTTCGTTTGGTGTTTTTATACAACATGATAAACATTCTGAATTGTTTTGGGCAATTTTTTGGAGAACTTTTTTCCGAACCGAAATTTTGAAAAAATCGTGATGGTAAGCACACGAATTCGGGCTTAAACGGGAGAGTGATACTTCGTTTGGTGTATTTATACAACCTGAAAAACGTTCTGAATCGTTATGAGCAATTTTTTGGTGAACTTTTTTCCGGACCGAAATTTTGTAAAAATCGTGATGATTAGCACACGAATTCGGGCTTAAACGGGAGAGTGATACTTCGTTTGTTGTATTTATACAACCTGAAAAACGTTCTGAATCGTTATGCGCAATTTTTTGGCGAACTTTTTTCCGGACCGAAATTTTGAAAAAATCGTGATGGTTAGCACACGAATTCGGGCTTAAACGGGAGAGTGATACTTCGTTTAGTGTATTTATACAACCTGAAAAACGTTCTGAATCGCTTTGAACAATTTTTTTGAGAGCTTTTTTTTTGGACCGAAATTTTGAAGAAATCGTGATGGTTAGCACACAAATTCGGGCTTAAACGGGAGAGTGATACTTCGTTTAGTGTATTTATACAACCTGAAAAACGTTCTGAATCGTTATGAGCAATTTTTTGGAGAACTTTTTTCGGACCCAAATTTTGTAAAAATCGTGATGATTAGCACACGAAATTGGGCTTAAACGGGAGAGTGATTCTTCATTTGGTTTATTTATCCAACTCGAAAACCGCTTTCGAATCGCTTTGAGCAATTTTTTTGGCGAACTTTTTTCCCGGACCGAAATTTTGAAAAAAATCGTGATGGTTAGCACACGAATTCGGGCTTAAACGGGAGAGTGATACTCGCTTTAGTGTATTTATACAACTCGAAAAAACGTTCAATCGTTATGAGCAATTTTTTGGAGAACTTTTTTCGGACCCAAATTTTGTAAAAATCGTGATGATTAGCACACGAATTTGGGCTTAAACGGGAGAGTGATTCTTCATTTGGTTTATTTATCCAACCTGAAAACCGTTCTGAATCGCTTTGAGCAATTTTTTGGAGAACTTTTTTCCGAACCGAAATTTTGAAAAAATCGTGATGATTAACACACGAATTCGGGCTTAAACGAGGGAGTGATACTTCGTTTGGTGTATTTATAGAACCTGAAAAACGTTTTTAATCGTTTTGAGCAATGTTTTTGAGAACTTTTTTTCGGACCGAAATTTTGAAAAAATCGTGATGGTTAGCACACGAATTCGGGCTTAAACGGGAGAGTGATACTTCGTTTGGTGTATTTATACAACCTGAAAAACGTTCTGAATCGCTTTGAGTAATTTTTCGGAGAACTTTTTTCCGGACCGAAATTTTGAAAAAATCGTGATGATTAGCACACGAATTCGGGCTTAAACGGGGGAGTGATACTTCGTTTGGTGTATTTATACAACCTGAAAAATGTTCTTAATCGTTTTGAGCAATTTTTTTGCGAACTTTTTTCCAAACCCAAATTTTGAAAAAATCGTGATGGTTAGCACACCAATTCGGGCTTAAACGAGATAGTGATACTTCGTTTGGTGTATTTATACAAGCTGAAAAACGTTCTGAATCGTTTTGAGCAATGTTTTTGAGAGCTTTTTTTCGGACCAAAATTTTGAAAAAATCGTGATGGTTAGCACACGAATTCGGGCTTAAACGGGAGAGTGATACTTCGTTTGGTGTATTTATACCACCTGAAAAACGTTCTGAATCGTTATGAGCAATCTTTTGGAGAACTTTTTTCGCACCGAAATTTTGTAAAAATCGTGATGATTAGCACACGAATTCGGGCCTAAACGGGAGAGTGATTCTTCGTTTGGTTTATTTATTCAACCTGAAAAACGTTCTGAATCGCTTTGAGCAATTTTTTGGAGAACGTTTTTTCGGACCGAAATTTTTTAAAAAATCGTGATGGTTAGCACACGAATTCGGGCTTAAACGGGAGAGTGATACTTCGTTTGGTGTATTTATACAACCTGAAAAACATTCTGAATCGTTTTGAGCAATTTTTTGGAGAACGTTTTTCCGGACCGAAATTTTGTAAAAATTGTGATGATTAGCACACGAATTCGGGCTTAAACGGGAGAGTGATACTTCGTTTGGTGTATTTATACAACCTGAGAAACGTTCTGAATCGCTTTGAGCAATTTTTTTGAGAACTGTCTTCCAGACCAAAATTTTGAAAAAATCGTGATGATTAGCACACGAATTCGGGCTTAAACGGGAGAGTGATACTTCGTTTGGTGTATTTCTACAACCTGAAAAACGTTCTGCATCGTTTTGAGCAATTTTTTTGAGAACTTTTTTCCGAACCGAAATTTTTAAAAAATCGTGATGATTAGCACACGAGTTCGGGCTTAAACTGGAGAGTGATACTTCGTTTGGTGTATTTATACAACCTGAAAAACGTTCCGAATCGTTTTGAGCAATTTTTCGGAGAACTTTTTTCCGGACCGAAATTTTGAAAAAATCGTGATGATTAGCACACGAATTCGGGCTTAAACGGGGGAGTGATACTTCGTTTGGTGTATTTATACAACCTGAAAAATGTTCTTAATCGTTTTGAGCAATTTTTTTGCGAACTTTTTTCCAAACCCAAATTTTGAAAAAATCGTGATGGTTAGCACACCAATTCGGGCTTAAACGAGATAGTGATACTTCGTTTGGTGTATTTATACAAGCTGAAAAACGTTCTGAATCGTTTTGAGCAATGTTTTTGAGAGCTTTTTTTCGGACCAAAATTTTGAAAAAATCGTGATGGTTAGCACACGAATTCGGGCTTAAACGGGAGAGTGATACTTCGTTTGGTGTATTTATACCACCTGAAAAACGTTCTGAATCGTTATGAGCAATCTTTTGGAGAACTTTTTTCGCACCGAAATTTTGTAAAAATCGTGATGATTAGCACACGAATTCGGGCCTAAACGGGAGAGTGATTCTTCGTTTGGTTTATTTATTCAACCTGAAAAACGTTCTGAATCGCTTTGAGCAATTTTTTGGAGAACGTTTTTTTCGGACCGAAATTTTTAAAAAATCGTGATGGTTAGCACACGAATTCGGGCTTAAACGGGAGAGTGATACTTCGTTTGGTGTATTTATACAACCTGAAAAACATTCTGAATCGTTTTGAGCAATTTTTTGGAGAACGTTTTTCCGGACCGAAATTTTGTAAAAATTGTGATGATTAGCACACGAATTCGGGCTTAAACGGGAGAGTGATACTTCGTTTGGTGTATTTATACAACCCGAGAAACGTTCGAATCGCTTTGAGCAATTTTTTTGAGAACCTGTCTTCCGGACCAAAAATTTTGAAAAAATCGTGATGATTAGCACACGAATTCGGGCTTAAACGGGAGAGTGATACTTCGTTTGGTGTATTTCTACAACCTGAAAAACGTTCTGAATCGTTTTGAGCAATTTTTTTGAGAACTCTTTTCCGAACCGAAATTTTTAAAAAATCGTGATGATTAGCACACGAGTTCGGGCTTAAACTGGAGAGTGATACTTCGTTTGGTGTATTTATACAACCTGAAAAACGTTCCGAATCGTTTTGAGCAATTTTTTGGAGAACTTTTTTCCGGACCAAAATTTTGAAATAATCGTGATGATTAGCGCACGAATTCGGGCTTAAACGGGAGAGTGATACTTCGTTCGGTGTATTTATACAACCTGAAAAACGTTCTGAATCGTTTTGAGGAATTTTTTGTAGAACTTTTTTCCGGACCAAAATTTTGAAAAAATCGTAATGGCTAGCACACGAATTCGGGCTTAAACGGGAGAGTGATACTTCGTATGGTGTATTTATACAATCTGAAAAACATTCTGAATCGTTTTGAGCAATTTTTTGGGGCACTTTTTTTCGGACCGAAATTTTGAAAAATTCGTGACGATTAGCACTCGAATTCGGTGTTAAATGGGAGAGTGATACTTCGTTTGGTGTATTTATACAACCTAAAAAACGTTCTGAATCGTTTTGAGCAATTTTTTGGAGCACTTTTTTTGGGACCGAAATTTTGAAAAATTCGTGATGATTAGCATACGAATTCGGTGTTAAACGGGAGCGTGATACTTCGTTTGGTGTATTTATACAACCTAAAAAACGTTCTAAATCATTTTGAGCAATTTTTTGGAGCACATTTTTTCGGACCGAAATTTTGAAAAATTCGTGATGATTAGCACACGAATTCGGGCTTAAACGGGAGAGTGATACTTTGTTTGGTGTATTTATACAACCTGAAAAACGTTCTGAATCGTTTTGAGCAATTTTTTGTAGAACGTTTTTCTGGACCGAAATTTTGTAAAAATCGTGATGATTAGCACGAATTCGGGCTTAAACGGGAGAGTGATACTTCGCTTGGCGTATTTATACAACCTAAAAAATGTTCTGAATCGCTTTGAGCAATTTTTTTGAGAATTGTTTTCCGGACCGAAATTTTGAAAAAATCGTTATGATTAGCACACGAATTCGGTCTTAAACGGGAGAGTGATACTTCGTTTGGTGTATTTATACAACCTGGAAAACGTTCCGAATCGTTTTGAGCAATTTTTTGGAGAACTTTTTTCCGGACCGAAACTTTGAAATAATCGTGATGATTAGCACACGAATTCGGGCTTAAAGCGGGAGAGTAATACTCGTTTGGTGTATTTATATAACACGAAAAAGCGTTCTAAATCGTTTGGAGGAATTTTTTGTAGAACGTTTTTTCGGACCAAAATTTTGAAAAAATCGTGATGGCTAGCACACGAATTCGGGCTTAAACGGGAGAGTGATACTTCGTATGGTTTATTTATACAACCTGAAAAACATTTTGAATCGTTTTGAGCAATTTTTTGGAGAACGTTTTTCTGGACCGAAATTTTGTAAAAATCATGATGATTAGCACGAATTCGGGCTTAAACGGGAGGGTGATACTTCGTTTGGTGTATTTATACAACCTGAAAAATGTTCTGAATCGGTTTGAGCAATTTTTTTGAGATTTGTTTTCCGGACCGAAATTTTGAAAAAATCGTGATGATTAGCACACGAATTCGGGATTTAACGGGAGAGTGATAGTTCGTTTGGTGTATTTATACAACATGATAAACATTCTGAATTGTTTTGAGCAGTTTTTTGGAGAACTTTTTTCCGAACCGAAATTTTGAAAAAATCGTGATGGTTAGCACACGAATTCGGGCTTAAACGGGAGAGTGATACTTCGTTTGGTGTATTTGTACAACCTGAAAAACGTTCTGAATCGATATGAGCAATTTTTTGGAGAACTTTTTTCTGGACCGAAATTTTGTAAAAATCGTGATGATTAGCACACGAATTCGGGCTTAAACGGGAGAGTGATTCTTCGTTTGGTTTATTTATCCAACCTGAAAAACGTTCTGAATTGCTTTGAGCAATTTTTTGGAGAACTTTTTTCCGGACCGAAATTTTGAAAAAATCGTGATGATTAGCACACGAATTCGGGCTAAAACGGGGGAGTGATACTTCGTTTGGTGTATTTATAGAACCTGGAAAACGTTTTTAATCGTTTTGAGCAATTTTTTTGAGAACTTTTTTCCGGACCGAAATTTTGAAAAAATCGTGATGGTTAGCACACGAATTCGGGCTTAAACGGGAGAGTGATACTTCGTTCGGTGTATTTATACAACCTGAAAAATGTTTGGAATCGCTTTGAGCAATTTTTTGGAGAACTTTTTTCCGGACCGAAATTTTGAAAAAATCGTGATGATTAGCACACGAATTCGGGCTTAAACTGGAGAGTGATACTTCGTTTGGTGTATTTGTACAACCTGAAAAACGTTCTGAATCGCTTTGAGCAATTTTTTTGAGAGCTTTTTTTCGGACCAAAATTTTGAAAAAATCGTGATGGTTAGCACACGAATTCGGGCTTAAACGAGGGAGTGATACTTCGTTTGGTGTATTTATACAACCTGAAAAACGTTCTTAATCGTTTTGAGCAATTTTTGTGTGAACTTTTTTCCAGACCGAAATTTTTAAAAAATCGTGATGGTTAGCACACGAATTCGGGCTTAAACGAGAGAGGATACTTCGTTTGGTGTATTTATACAACCTGAAAAACGTTCAGAATCGTTTTGAGCAATTTTTTGGAGAACTTTTTTCCGGACCGAAATTTTGAAATAATCGTGATGATTAGCGCACGAATTCGGGCTTAAACGGGAGAGTGATACTTCGTTTGGTGTATTTATACAACCTGAAAAACGTTCTGAATCGTTTTGAGGAATTTTTTGTAGAACTTTTTTCCGGACCAAAATTTTGGAAAAATCGTAATGGCTAGCACACGAATTCGGGCTTAAACGGGAGAGTGATACTTCGTATGGTGTATTTATACAATCTGAAAAACGTTCTTAATCGTTTTGAGCAATTTTTTTGAGAACTTTTTTCCGGACCGAAATTTTGAAATAATCGTGATGATTAGCGCACGAATTCGGGCTTAAACGGGGGAGTGATACTTCGTTTGGTGTATTTATACAACCTGAAAAACGTTCTTAATCGTTTTGAGCAATTTTTTTGAGAACTTTTTTCCGGACCGAAATTTTGTAAAAATCGTGATGGTTAGCACACGAATTCGGGCTTAAACGGGAGAGTGATACTTCGTTTGGTGTATTTGTACAACTCGAAAAAGCGTTCGGAATCGTTTTGAGCAATTTTTTGGAGACCTTTTTTCCGGACCGAAATTTTGAAAAAATCGTGATGATTAGTACACGAATTCGGGCTTAAACGGGAGAGTGATACTTCGTTTGGTGTATTTATACAACCTGAAAAACGTTCTGAACAGTTTTGAGCAATTTTTTTGGAGAACTTTTTCCGGACCGAAATTTTGAAATAATCGTGATGATTAGCACACGAATTCGGGCTTAAACGGGAGAGTGATACTTCGTTTGGTGTATTTATACAACCTGAAAAACGTTCAGAATCGTTTTGAGCAATTTTTTGGAGAACGTTTTTCCGGACCGAAATTTTGTAAAAATTGTGATGATTTGCACACGAATTCGGGCTTAAACGGGAGAGTGACACTTCGTTTGGTGTATTTATACAACTTGAAAAATGTTCTGAATTGCTTTGAGCAATTTTTTTGAGAACTGTCTTCCGGACCGAAATTTTGAAAAAATCGTGATGATTAGCACACGAATTCGGGCTTAAACGGGAGAGTGATACTTCATTTGGTGTATTTCTACAACCTGAAAAACGTTCTGAATCGTTTTGAGCAATTTTTTTGAGAACTTTTTTCCGGACTGAAATTTTGAAAAAATCGTGATGATTAGCACACGAATTCGGGCTTAAACTGGTGAGTGATACTTCGTTTGGTGTATTTGTACAACCTGAAAAACGTTCTGAATCGCTTTGAGCAATTTTTTGGAGAAATTTTTTCCGAACCGAAATTTTGGAAAAATCGTGATGATTAGCACACGAATTCGGGCTTAAACGGGGGTGTGATACTTCGTTTGGTGTATTTATACAACCTGAAAAACGTTCTTAATCGTTTTGAGCAATTTTTTTGAGAGCTTTTTTCCGGACCTAAATTTTGAAAAAATCGTGAAGGTTAGCACGTCGTTTGGTGTATTTATACAACCTGAAAAACGTTATGAATCGCTTTGAGCAATTTTTTTGAGAACTTTTTTCCAGACCGAAATTTTGAAAAAATCGTGATGATTAGCACACGAATTCGGGCTTAAACATGATAGTGATTCTTCGTTTGGTTTATTTATCCAACCTGAAAAACGTTCTGAATCGCTTTGAGCAATTTTTTCGAGAACTTTTTTTCGGACCGAAATTTTGAAAAAATCGTGATGGTTAGCACACGAATTCAGGTTTAAACAGGAGAGTGATACTTCGTTTGGTGTATTTATACAACCTGAAAAACGTTCCGAATTGTTTTGAGCAATTTTTTGGAGAACTTTTTTCTGGACCGAAATTTTGAAATAATCGTGATGATTAGCACACGAATTCGGGCTTAAACGGGAGAGTGATACTTCGTTTGGTGTATTTATACAACCTGAAAAACGTTCTGAATCGTTTTGAGGAATTTTTTGTAGAACTTTTTTCCGGACCAAAATTTTGAAAAAATCGTGATGGCTAGCACACGAATTCGAGCTTAAACGGGAGAGTGATGCTTCGTATGGTATATTTATACAACCTGAAAAACATTCTGAATCGTTTTGAGCAATTTTTTGGAAAACATTTTTCGAGACCCGAAATTTTGTAAAATCGTGATGATTAGCACAAATTCGGGCTTAAACGGGAGAGTGATACTCGTTTGGTGTATTTATACAACCCTGAAAAATGTTCGAATCGCTTTGGGCAATTTTTTTTGAGAATTGTTTTCGGACCGAAATTTTGAAAAAATCGTGATGATTAGCACACGAATTCGGGCTTAAACGGGAGAGTGATACTTCGTTTGGTGTTTTTATACAACATGATAAACATTCGAATTGTTTTGGGCAATTTTTTGGAGAACTTTTTTTCCGAACCGAAATTTTGAAAAAATCGTGATGGTAAGCACACGAATTCGGGCTTAAACGGGAGAGTGATACTTCGTTTGGTGTATTTATACAACCTCGAAAAAACGTTACGAATCGTTATGAGCAATTTTTTGGTGAACTTTTTTCCGGACCGAAATTTTGTAAAAAATCGTGATGATTAGCACACGAATTCGGGCTTAAACGGGAGAGTGATACTTCGTTTGTTGTATTTATACAACTCGAAAAAGCGTTTCGAATCGTTATGCGCAATTTTTTTGGCGAACTTTTTTCGGACCGAAATTTTGAAAAAAATCGTGATGGTTAGCACACGAATTCGGGCTTAAACGGGAGAGTGATACTTCGTTTAGTGTATTTATACAACCTGAAAAACGTTCTGAATCGCTTTGAACAATTTTTTTGAGAGCTTTTTTTTTGGACCGAAATTTTGAAGAAATCGTGATGGTTAGCACACAAATTCGGGCTTAAACGGGAGAGTGATACTTCGTTTAGTGTATTTATACAACTCGAAAAAACGTTACGAATCGTTATGAGCAATTTTTTGGAGAACTTTTTTCGGACCCAAATTTTGTAAAAATCGTGATGATTAGCACACGAAATTGGGCTTAAACGGGAGAGTGATTCTTCATTTGGTTTATTTATCCAACCTGAAAACCGTTCTGAATCGCTTTGAGCAATTTTTTGGCGAACTTTTTTCCGGACCGAAATTTTGAAAAAATCGTGATGGTTAGCACACGAATTCGGGCTTAAACGGGAGAGTGATACTTCGTTTAGTGTATTTATACAACCCTGAAAAAACGTTCGAATCGTTATGAGCAATTTTTTGGAGAACTTTTTTCGGACCCAAATTTTGTAAAAATCGTGATGATTAGCACACGAATTTGGGCTTAAACGGGAGAGTGATTCTTCATTTGGTTTATTTATCCAACCTGAAAACCGTTCTGAATCGCTTTGAGCAATTTTTTGGAGAACTTTTTTCCGAACCGAAATTTTGAAAAAATCGTGATGATTAACACACGAATTCGGGCTTAAACGAGGGAGTGATACTTCGTTTGGTGTATTTATAGAACCTGAAAAACGTTTTTAATCGTTTTGAGCAATGTTTTTGAGAACTTTTTTTCGGACCGAAATTTTGAAAAAATCGTGATGGTTAGCACACGAATTCGGGCTTAAACGGGAGAGTGATACTTCGTTTGGTGTATTTATACAACCTGAAAAACGTTCTGAATCGCTTTGAGTAATTTTTCGGAGAACTTTTTTCGGACCGAAATTTTGAAAAAATCGTGATGATTAGCACACGAATTCGGGCTTAAACGGGGGAGTGATACTTCGTTTGGTGTATTTATACAACCTGAAAAATGTTCTTAATCGTTTTGAGCAATTTTTTTGCGAACTTTTTTTCCAAACCCAAATTTTGAAAAAAATCGTGATGGTTAGCACACCAATTCGGGCTTAAACGAGATAGTGATACTTCGTTTGGTGTATTTATACAAGTCGAAAAAGCGTTACGAATCGTTTTGAGCAATGTTTTTTGAGAGCTTTTTTCGGACCAAAATTTTGAAAAAAATCGTGATGGTTAGCACTACAATTCGGGCTTAAACGGGAGAGTGATACTTCGTTTGGTGTATTTATACCACCTGAAAAACGTTCTGAATCGTTATGAGCAATCTTTTGGAGAACTTTTTTCGCACCGAAATTTTGTAAAAATCGTGATGATTAGCACACGAATTCGGGCCTAAACGGGAGAGTGATTCTTCGTTTGGTTTATTTATTCAACCTGAAAAACGTTCTGAATCGCTTTGAGCAATTTTTTGGAGAACGTTTTTTTCGGACCGAAATTTTTAAAAAATCGTGATGGTTAGCACACGAATTCGGGCTTAAACGGGAGAGTGATACTTCGTTTGGTGTATTTATACAACCTGAAAAACATTCTGAATCGTTTTGAGCAATTTTTTGGAGAACGTTTTTCCGGACCGAAATTTTGTAAAAATTGTGATGATTAGCACACGAATTCGGGCTTAAACGGGAGAGTGATACTTCGTTTGGTGTATTTATACAACCTGAGAAACGTTCTGAATCGCTTTGAGCAATTTTTTTGAGAACTGTCTTCCAGACCAAAATTTTGAAAAAATCGTGATGATTAGCACACGAATTCGGGCTTAAACGGGAGAGTGATACTTCGTTTGGTGTATTTCTACAACCTGAAAAACGTTCTGCATCGTTTTGAGCAATTTTTTTGAGAACTTTTTTCCGAACCGAAATTTTTAAAAAATCGTGATGATTAGCACACGAGTTCGGGCTTAAACTGGAGAGTGATACTTCGTTTGGTGTATTTATACAACTCGAAAAAGCGTTCGAATCGTTTTGAGCAATTTTTCGGAGAACTTTTTTCCGACCCAAATTTTGGAAAAAATCGTGATGATTAGCACACGAATTCGGGCTTAAACGGGGAGTGATACTTCGTTTGGTGTATTTATACAACCTGAAAAATGTTCTTAATCGTTTTGAGCAATTTTTTTGCGAACTTTTTTCCAAACCCAAATTTTGAAAAAAATCGTGATGGTTAGCACACCAATTCGGGCTTAAACGAGATAGTGATACTTCGTTTGGTGTATTTATACAAGCTGAAAAACGTTACGAATCGTTTTGAGCAATGTTTTTGAGAGCTTTTTTCGGACCAAAATTTTGAAAAAATCGTGATGGTTAGCACTACAATTCGGGCTTAAACGGGAGAGTGATACTTCGTTTGGTGTATTTATACCACCCGAAAAAGCGTTACGAATCGTTATGAGCAATCTTTTGGAGAACTTTTTTCGCACCGAAATTTTGTAAAAATCGTGATGATTAGCACACGAATTCGGGCCTAAACGGGAGAGTGATTCTTCGTTTGGTTTATTTATTCAACCTGAAAAACGTTCTGAATCGCTTTGAGCAATTTTTTGGAGAACGTTTTTTTCGGACCGAAATTTTTAAAAAATCGTGATGGTTAGCACACGAATTCGGGCTTAAACGGGAGAGTGATACTTCGTTTGGTGTATTTATACAACCTGAAAAACATTCTGAATCGTTTTGAGCAATTTTTTGGAGAACGTTTTTCCGGACCGAAATTTTGTAAAAATTGTGATGATTAGCACACGAATTCGGGCTTAAACGGGAGAGTGATACTTCGTTTGGTGTATTTATACAACCTGAGAAACGTTCTGAATCGCTTTGAGCAATTTTTTTGAGAACTGTCTTCCAGACCAAAATTTTGAAAAAATCGTGATGATTAGCACACGAATTCGGGCTTAAACGGGAGAGTGATACTTCGTTTGGTGTATTTCTACAACTCGAAAAAACGTTCGAATCGTTTTGAGCAATTTTTTTGAGAACTCTTTTTCCGAACCCGAAATTTTTTAAAAAATCGTGATGATTAGCACACGAGTTCGGGCTTAAACTGGAGAGTGATACTTCGTTTGGTGTATTTATACAACCTGAAAAACGTTCCGAATCGTTTTGAGCAATTTTTTGGAGAACTTTTTTCCGGACCAAAATTTTGAAATAATCGTGATGATTAGCGCACGAATTCGGGCTTAAACGGGAGAGTGATACTTCGTTCGGTGTATTTATACAACCTGAAAAACGTTCTGAATCGTTTTGAGGAATTTTTTGTAGAACTTTTTTCCGGACCAAAATTTTGAAAAAATCGTAATGGCTAGCACACGAATTCGGGCTTAAACGGGAGAGTGATACTTCGTATGGTGTATTTATACAATCTGAAAAACATTCTGAATCGTTTTGAGCAATTTTTTGGGGCACTTTTTTTCGGACCAAAATTTTGAAAAATTCGTGACGATTAGCACTTTCAATTCGGTGTTAAATGGGAGAGTGATACTTCGTTTGGTGTATTTATACAACCTAAAAAACGTTCTGAATCGTTTTGAGCAATTTTTTGGAGCACTTTTTTTGGGACCGAAATTTTGAAAAATTCGTGATGATTAGCATACGAATTCGGTGTTAAACGGGAGCGTGATACTTCGTTTGGTGTATTTATACAACCTAAAAAACGTTCTAAATCATTTTGAGCAATTTTTTGGAGCACATTTTTTCGGACCGAAATTTTGAAAAATTCGTGATGATTAGCACACGAATTCGGGCTTAAACGGGAGAGTGATACTTTGTTTGGTGTATTTATACAACCTGAAAAACGTTCTGAATCGTTTTGAGCAATTTTTTGTAGAACGTTTTTCTGGACCGAAATTTTGTAAAAATCGTGATGATTAGCACGAATTCGGGCTTAAACGGGAGAGTGATACTTCGCTTGGCGTATTTATACAACCTAAAAAATGTTCTGAATCGCTTTGAGCAATTTTTTTGAGAATTGTTTTCCGGACCGAAATTTTGAAAAAATCGTTATGATTAGCACACGAATTCGGTCTTAAACGGGAGAGTGATACTTCGTTTGGTGTATTTATACAACCTGGAAAACGTTCCGAATCGTTTTGAGCAATTTTTTGGAGAACTTTTTTCCGGACCGAAACTTTGAAATAATCGTGATGATTAGCACACGAATTCGGGCTTAAACGGGAGAGTAATACTTCGTTTGGTGTATTTATATAACCTGAAAAACGTTCTAAATCGTTTGGAGGAATTTTTTGTAGAACGTTTTTCCGGACCAAAATTTTGAAAAAATCGTGATGGCTAGCACACGAATTCGGGCTTAAACGGGAGAGTGATACTTCGTATGGTTTATTTATACAACCTGAAAAACATTTTGAATCGTTTTGAGCAATTTTTTGGAGAACGTTTTTCTGGACCGAAATTTTGTAAAAATCATGATGATTAGCACGAATTCGGGCTTAAACGGGAGGGTGATACTTCGTTTGGTGTATTTATACAACCTGAAAAATGTTCTGAATCGGTTTGAGCAATTTTTTTGAGATTTGTTTTCCGGACCGAAATTTTGAAAAAATCGTGATGATTAGCACACGAATTCGGGATTTAACGGGAGAGTGATAGTTCGTTTGGTGTATTTATACAACATGATAAACATTCTGAATTGTTTTGAGCAGTTTTTTGGAGAACTTTTTTCCGAACCGAAATTTTGAAAAAATCGTGATGGTTAGCACACGAATTCGGGCTTAAACGGGAGAGTGATACTTCGTTTGGTGTATTTGTACAACCTGAAAAACGTTCTGAATCGATATGAGCAATTTTTTTGGAGAACTTTTACGGACCGAAATTTTGTAAAAATCGTGATGATTAGCACACGAATTCGGGCTTAAACGGGAGAGTGATTCTTCGTTTGGTTTATTTATCCAACCTGAAAAACGTTCTGAATTGCTTTGAGCAATTTTTTGGAGAACTTTTTTCCGGACCGAAATTTTGAAAAAAATCGTGATGATTAGCACACGAATTCGGGCTAAAAGCGGGGAGTGATACTCCGTTTGGTGTATTTATAGAACACGGAAAACGTTTTTAATCGTTTTGAGCAATTTTTTGAGAACTTTTTTCGGACCGAAATTTTGAAAAAATCGTGATGGTTAGCTACACAATTCGGGCTTAAACGGGAGAGTGATACTTCGTTCGGTGTATTTATACAACCTGAAAAATGTTTGGAATCGCTTTGAGCAATTTTTTGGAGAACTTTTTTCCGGACCGAAATTTTGAAAAAATCGTGATGATTAGCACACGAATTCGGGCTTAAACTGGAGAGTGATACTTCGTTTGGTGTATTTGTACAACCTGAAAAACGTTCTGAATCGCTTTGAGCAATTTTTTTGAGAGCTTTTTTTCGGACCAAAATTTTGAAAAAATCGTGATGGTTAGCACACGAATTCGGGCTTAAACGAGGGAGTGATACTTCGTTTGGTGTATTTATACAACCTGAAAAACGTTCTTAATCGTTTTGAGCAATTTTTGTGTGAACTTTTTTCCAGACCGAAATTTTTAAAAAATCGTGATGGTTAGCACACGAATTCGGGCTTAAACGAGAGAGGATACTTCGTTTGGTGTATTTATACAACCTGAAAAACGTTCAGAATCGTTTTGAGCAATTTTTTGGAGAACTTTTTTCCGGACCGAAATTTTGAAATAATCGTGATGATTAGCGCACGAATTCGGGCTTAAACGGGAGAGTGATACTTCGTTTGGTGTATTTATACAACCTGAAAAACGTTCTGAATCGTTTTGAGGAATTTTTTGTAGAACTTTTTTCCGGACCAAAATTTTGGAAAAATCGTAATGGCTAGCACACGAATTCGGGCTTAAACGGGAGAGTGATACTTCGTATGGTGTATTTATACAATCTGAAAAACGTTCTTAATCGTTTTGAGCAATTTTTTTGAGAACTTTTTTCCGGACCGAAATTTTGAAATAATCGTGATGATTAGCGCACGAATTCGGGCTTAAACGGGGGAGTGATACTTCGTTTGGTGTATTTATACAACCTGAAAAACGTTCTTAATCGTTTTGAGCAATTTTTTTGAGAACTTTTTTCCGGACCGAAATTTTGTAAAAATCGTGATGGTTAGCACACGAATTCGGGCTTAAACGGGAGAGTGATACTTCGTTTGGTGTATTTGTACAACCTGAAAAACGTTCAGAATCGTTTTGAGCAATTTTTTGGAGACCTTTTTTCCGGACCGAAATTTTGAAAAAATCGTGATGATTAGTACACGAATTCGGGCTTAAACGGGAGAGTGATACTTCGTTTGGTGTATTTATACAACCTGAAAAACGTTCTGAACAGTTTTGAGCAATTTTTTTGGAGAACTTTTTCCGGACCGAAATTTTGAAATAATCGTGATGATTAGCACACGAATTCGGGCTTAAACGGGAGAGTGATACTTCGTTTGGTGTATTTATACAACCTGAAAAACGTTCAGAATCGTTTTGAGCAATTTTTTGGAGAACGTTTTTCCGGACCGAAATTTTGTAAAAATTGTGATGATTTGCACACGAATTCGGGCTTAAACGGGAGAGTGACACTTCGTTTGCTGTATTTATACAACTTGAAAAATGTTCTGAATTGCTTTGAGCAATTTTTTTGAGAACTGTCTTCCGGACCGAAATTTTGAAAAAATCGTGATGATTAGCACACGAATTCGGGCTTAAACGGGAGAGTGATACTTCATTTGGTGTATTTCTACAACCTGAAAAACGTTCTGAATCGTTTTGAGCAATTTTTTTGAGAACTTTTTTTCCCGGGACTGAAATTTTGAAAAAATCGTGATGATTAGCACACGAATTCGGGCTTAAACTGGTGAGTGATACTTCGTTTGGTGTATTTGTACAACCTGAAAAACGTTCTGAATCGCTTTGAGCAATTTTTTGGAGAAATTTTTTTCGAACCGAAATTTTGGAAAAATCGTGAAGATTAGCACACGAATTCGGGCTTAAACGGGGGTGTGATACTTCGTTTGGTGTATTTATACAACCTGAAAAACGTTCTTAATCGTTTTGAGCAATTTTTTTGAGAACTTTTTTCCGGACCGAAATTTTGAAAAAATCGTGAAGGTTAGCACGTCGTTTGGTGTATTTATACAACCTGAAAAACGTTCTGAATCGCTTTGAGCAATTTTTTTGAGAACTTTTTTCCAGACCGAAATTTTGAAAAAATCGTGATGATTAGCACACGAATTCGGGCTTAAACGGGATAGTGATTCTTCGTTTGGTTTATTTATCCAACCTGTAAAACGTTCTGAATCGCTTTGAGCAATTTTTTCGAGAACTTTTTTTCGGACCGAAATTTTGAAAAAATCGTGATGGTTAGCACACGAATTCAGGTTTAAACAGGAGAGTGATACTTCGTTTGGTGTATTTATACAACCTGAAAAACGTTCCGAATTGTTTTGAGCAATTTTTTGGAGAACTTTTTTCTGGACCGAAATTTTGAAATAATCGTGATGATTAGCACAGGAATTCGGGCTTAAACGGGAGAGTGATACTTCGTTTGGTGTATTTATACAACCTGAAAAACGTTCTGAATCGTTTTGAGGAATTTTTTGTAGAACTTTTTTCCGGACCAAAATTTTGAAAAAATCGTGATGGCTAGTACACGAATTCGAGCTTAAACGGGAGAGTGATGCTTCGTATGGTATATTTATACAACTCGAAAAAACATTACGAATCGTTTTGAGCAATTTTTTTGGAAAACATTTTTCAGGACCGAAATTTTGTAAAAATCGTGATGATTAGCACAAATTCGGGCTTAAACGGGAGAGTGATACTTCGTTTGGTGTATTTATACAACCTTAAAAATGTTCTGAATCGCTTTGGGCAATTTTTTTGAGAATTGTTTTCCGGACCGAAATTTTGAAAAAAATCGTGATGATTAGCACACGAATTCGGGCTTAAACGGGAGAGTGATACTTCGTTTGGTGTTTTTATACAACATGATAAACATTCTGAATTGTTTTGGGCAATTTTTTGGAGAACTTTTTTCCGAACCGAAATTTTGAAAAAATCGTGATGGTAAGCACACGAATTCGGGCTTAAACGGGAGAGTGATACTTCGTTTGGTGTATTTATACAACTCGAAAAACGCGTTCTGAATCGTTATGAGCAATTTTTTGGAGAACTTTTTTCCGGACCGAAATTTTGAAAAAATCGTGATGATTAGCACACGAATTCGGGCTAAAACGGGGGAGTGATACTTCGTTTGGTGTATTTATAGAACCTGGAAAACGTTTTTAATCGTTTTGAGCAATTTTTTTGAGAACTTTTTTCCGGACCGAAATTTTGAAAAAATCGTGATGGTTAGCACACGAATTCGGGCTTAAACGGGAGAGTGATACTTCGTTTGGTGTATTTATACAACCTGAAAAACGTTCTGAACAGTTTTGAGCAATTTTTTTGGAGAACTTTTTCCGGACTCGAATTTTGAAATAATCGTGATGATTAGCACACGAATTCGGGGCTTAAACGGGAGAGTGATACTTCGTTTGGTGTATTTATACAACCTGAAAAACGTTCAGAATCGTTTTGAGAAATTTTTTAGGGAACGTTTTTCCGGACCGAAATTTTGTAAAAATTGTGATGATTTGCACACGAATTCGGGCTTAAACGGGAGAGTGACACTTCGTTTGGTGTATTTATACAACTTGAAAAATGTTCTGAATTGCTTTGAGCAATTTTTTTGAGAACTGTCTTCCGGACCGAAATTTTGAAAAAATCGTGATGATTAGCACACGAATTCGGGCTTAAACGGGAGAGTGATACTTCATTTGGTGTATTTCTACAACCTGAAAAACGTTCTGAATCGTTTTGAGCAATTTTTTTGAGAACTTTTTTCCGGACTGAAATTTTGAAAAAATCGTGATGATTAGCACACGAATTCGGGCTTAAACTGGTGAGTGATACTTCGTTTGGTGTATTTGTACAACCTGAAAAACGTTCTGAATCGCTTTGAGCAATTTTTTGGAGAAATTTTTTTCCGAACCGAAATTTTGGAAAAAATCGTGATGATTAGCACACGAATTCGGGCTTAAACGGGGGTGTGATACTTCGTTTGGTGTATTTATACAACCTGAAAAACGTTCTTAATCGTTTTGAGCAATTTTTTTGAGAACTTTTTTCCGGACCGAAATTTTGAAAAAATCGTGAAGGTTAGCACGTCGTTTGGTGTATTTATACAACCTGAAAAACGTTATGAATCGCTTTGAGCAATTTTTTTGAGAACTTTTTTCCAGACCGAAATTTTGAAAAAATCGTGATGATTAGCACACGAATTCGGGCTTAAACATGATAGTGATTCTTCGTTTGGTTTATTTATCCAACCTGAAAAACGTTCTGAATCGCTTTGAGCAATTTTTTCGAGAACTTTTTTTCGGACCGAAATTTTGAAAAAATCGTGATGGTTAGCACACGAATTCAGGTTTAAACAGGAGAGTGATACTTCGTTTGGTGTATTTATACAACCCGAAAAACGTTCAAATTGTTTTGAGCAATTTTTTTGGAGAACTTTTTTCCGGACCGAAATTTTGAAATAATCGTGATGATTAGCACACGAATTCGGGCTTAAACGGGAGAGTGATACTTCGTTTGGTGTATTTATACAACCTGAAAAACGTTCTGAATCGTTTTGAGGAATTTTTTGTAGAACTTTTTTCCGGACCAAAATTTTGAAAAAATCGTGATGGCTAGCACACGAATTCGAGCTTAAACGGGAGAGTGATGCTTCGTATGGTATATTTATACAACCTGAAAAACATTCTGAATCGTTTTGAGCAATTTTTTGGAAAACATTTTTCAGGACCGAAATTTTGTAAAAATCGTGATGATTAGCACAAATTCGGGCTTAAACGGGAGAGTGATACTTCGTTTGGTGTATTTATACAACCTGAAAAATGTTCTGAATCGCTTTGGGCAATTTTTTTGAGAATTGTTTTCCGGACCGAAATTTTGAAAAAATCGTGATGATTAGCACACGAATTCGGGCTTAAACGGGAGAGTGATACTTCGTTTGGTGTTTTTATACAACATGATAAACATTCTGAATTGTTTTGGGCAATTTTTTGGAGAACTTTTTTCCGAACCGAAATTTTGAAAAAATCGTGATGGTAAGCACACGAATTCGGGCTTAAACGGGAGAGTGATACTTCGTTTGGTGTATTTATACAACCCGAAAAACGTTCGAATCGTTATGAGCAATTTTTTGGTGAACTTTTTTCGGACCGAAATTTTGTAAAAAATCGTGATGATTAGCACACGAATTCGGGCTTAAACGGGAGAGTGATACTTCGTTTGTTGTATTTATACAACCTGAAAAACGTTCTGAATCGTTATGCGCAATTTTTTGGCGAACTTTTTTCCGGACCGAAATTTTGAAAAAATCGTGATGGTTAGCACACGAATTCGGGCTTAAACGGGAGAGTGATACTTCGTTTAGTGTATTTATACAACCTGAAAAACGTTCTGAATCGCTTTGAACAATTTTTTTGAGAGCTTTTTTTTTGGACCGAAATTTTGAAGAAATCGTGATGGTTAGCACACAAATTCGGGCTTAAACGGGAGAGTGATACTTCGTTTAGTGTATTTATACAACCTGAAAAACGTTCTGAATCGTTATGAGCAATTTTTTGGAGAACTTTTTTCGGACCCAAATTTTGTAAAAATCGTGATGATTAGCACACGAAATTAGGCTTAAACGGGAGAGTGATTCTTCATTTGGTTTATTTATCCAACCTGAAAACCGTTCTGAATCGCTTTGAGCAATTTTTTGGCGAACTTTTTTCCGGACCGAAATTTTGAAAAAATCGTGATGGTTAGCACACGAATTCGGGCTTAAACGGGAGAGTGATACTTCGTTTAGTGTATTTATACAACCTGAAAAACGTTCTGAATCGTTATGAGCAATTTTTTGGAGAACTTTTTTCGGACCCAAATTTTGTAAAAATCGTGATGATTAGCACACGAATTTGGGCTTAAACGGGAGAGTGATTCTTCATTTGGTTTATTTATCCAACCTGAAAACCGTTCTGAATCGCTTTGAGCAATTTTTTGGAGAACTTTTTTCCGAACCGAAATTTTGAAAAAATCGTGATGATTAACACACGAATTCGGGCTTAAACGAGGGAGTGATACTTCGTTTGGTGTATTTATAGAACCTGAAAAACGTTTTTAATCGTTTTGAGCAATGTTTTTGAGAACTTTTTTTCGGACCGAAATTTTGAAAAAATCGTGATGGTTAGCACACGAATTCGGGCTTAAACGGGAGAGTGATACTTCGTTTGGTGTATTTATACAACTCGAAAAAGCGTTACGAATCGCTTTGAGTAATTTTTTCGGAGAACTTTTTTCGGACCGAAATTTTTGAAAAAAATCGTGATGATTAGCACACGAATTCGGGCTTAAACGGGGGAGTGATACTTCGTTTGGTGTATTTATACAACCTGAAAAATGTTCTTAATCGTTTTGAGCAATTTTTTTGCGAACTTTTTTCCAAACCCAAATTTTGAAAAAATCGTGATGGTTAGCACACCAATTCGGGCTTAAACGAGATAGTGATACTTCGTTTGGTGTATTTATACAAGCTGAAAAACGTTCTGAATCGTTTTGAGCAATGTTTTTGAGAGCTTTTTTCGGACCAAAATTTTGAAAAAAAATCGTGATGGTTAGCACACGCAATTCGGGCTTAAAGCGGGAGAGTGATACTTCGTTTGGTGTATTTATACCACCCGAAAAACGTTACGAATCGTTATGAGCAATCTTTTGGAGAACTTTTTTCGCACCGAAATTTTGTAAAAATCGTGATGATTAGCACCGCAATTCGGGCCTAAGCGGGAGAGTGATTCTTCGTTTGGTTTATTTATTCAACTCGAAAAAGCGTTACAGATCGCTTTGAGCAATTTTTTGGAGAACGTTTTTTCGGACCGAAATTTTTTAAAAAATCGTGATGGTTAGCTACACAATTCGGGCTTAAAGCGGGAGAGTGATACTTCGTTTGGTGTATTTATACAACCCTGAAAAACGATACGAATCGTTTTGAGCAATTTTTTGGAGAACGTTTTTCGGACCGAAATTTTGTAAAAAATTGTGATGATTAGCACACGAATTCGGGCTTAAACGGGAGAGTGATACTTCGTTTGGTGTATTTATACAACCCGAGAAAGCGTTACGAATCGCTTTGAGCAATTTTTTTGAGAAGCTGTCTTCCGGACCAAAATTTTGAAAAAAATCGTGATGATTAGCACACGAATTCGGGCTTAAAGCGGGAGAGTGATACTTCGTTTGGTGTATTTCTACAACTGAAAAAGCGTTACGCATCGTTTTGAGCAATTTTTTTGAGAACTTTTTTTCCGAACCGAAATTTTTTAAAAAAATCGTGATGATTAGCACACGAGTTCGGGCTTAAAGCGGAGAGTGATACTTCGTTTGGTGTATTTATACAACCCTGAAAAAGCGTTCGAATCGTTTTGAGCAATTTTTCGAGAACTTTTTTCGGACCGAAATTTTGAAAAAAATCGTGATGATTAGCACGCAATTCGGGCTTAAACGGGGAGTGATACTTCGTTTGGTGTATTTATACAACCCGAAAAAATGTTCTTAATCGTTTTGAGCAATTTTTTTGCGAACTTTTTTCCAAAACCCAAATTTTGAAAAAAATCGTGATGGTTAGCACACCAATTCGGGCTTAAACGAGATAGTGATACTTCGTTTGGTGTATTTATACAAGTGAAAAAGCGTTACGAATCGTTTTGAGCAATGTTTTTGAGAGCTTTTTTCGGACCAAAATTTTGAAAAAATCGTGATGGTTAGCACTACAATTCGGGCTTAAACGGGAGAGTGATACTTCGTTTGGTGTATTTATACCACCCGAAAAAGCGTTACGAATCGTTATGAGCAATCTTTTGGAGAACTTTTTCACACCGAAATTTTGTAAAAAATCGTGATGATTAGCACACGAATTCGGGCCTAAGCGGGAGAGTGATTCTTCGTTTGGTTTATTTATTCAACCCTGAAAAAGCGTTCAGATCGCTTTGAGCAATTTTTTGGAGAACGTTTTTTTCGGACCGAAATTTTTTAAAAAATCGTGATGGTTAGCTTACACGATTCGGGCTTAAACGGGAGAGTGATACTTCGTTTGGTGTATTTATACAACTCGAAAAACATTCGAATCGTTTTGAGCAATTTTTTTGGAGAACGTTTTTCCGGACCGAAATTTTGTAAAAATTGTGATGATTAGCACTACAATTCGGGCTTAAAGCGGGAGAGTGATACTTCGTTTGGTGTATTTATACAACCCGAGAAACGTTCGAATCGCTTTGAGCAATTTTTTTGAGAAGCTGTCTTCCGGACCAAAATTTTGAAAAAAATCGTGATGATTAGCACACGAATTCGGGCTTAAACGGGAGAGTGATACTTCGTTTGGTGTATTTCTACAACTCGAAAAAAGCGTTACGAATCGTTTTGAGCAATTTTTTTGAGAACTTTTTTCCGAACCGAAATTTTTTAAAAAAATCGTGATGATTAGCACACGAGTTCGGGCTTAAAGCCGGAGAGTGATACGTCGTTTGGTGTATTTATACAACTTTGAAAAAGCGTTAGAATCGTTTTGAGCAATTTTTTGGAGAACTTTTTTCGGACCGAAATTTTGAAATAATCGTGATGATTAGCGCACGAATTCGGGCTTAAGCGGGAGAGTGATACTCCCGTTCGGTGTATTTATACAACTGAAAAAAGCGTTCCGAATCGTTTTGAGGAATTTTTTGTAAAACTTTTTTCAGGACCAAAATTTTGAAAAAAAATCGTAATGGCTAGCACACTGAATTCGGGCTTAAACGGGAGAGTGATACTTCGTATGGTGTATTTATACAATCGAAAAACATTACGAATCGTTTTGAGCAATTTTTTGGGGGCACTTTTTTTCGGACCGAAATTTTGAAAAATTAAGTGACGATTAGCACTTTTCAATTCGGTGTTAAATGGGAGAGTGATACTTCGTTTGGTGTATTTATACAACCTAAAAAAAGCGTTACGAATCGTTTTGAGCAATTTTTTGGAGCACTTTTTTGGGACCGAAATTTTGAAAAATTCGTGATGATTAGCATACGAATTCGGTGTTAAGCGGGAGCGTGATACTTCGTTTGGTGTATTTATACAACCTAAAAAAGCGTTCTAAATCATTTTGAGCAATTTTTTGGAGCACATTTTTTCGGACGAGAATTTTGAAAAATTCAGTGATGATTAGCACACGAATTCGAGCTTAAAGCGGGAGAGTGATACTTTGTTTGGTGTATTTATACAACCTCGAAAAGCGTTCGAATCGTTTTGAGCAATTTTTTGTAGAACGTTTTTTCGGACCGAAATTTTGTAAAAATCGTGATGATTAGCACGCAATTCGGGCTTAAACGGAGAGTGATACTTTAGCTGGCGTATTTATACAACCTAAAAAATGTTCGAATCGCTTTGAGCAATTTTTTTGAGAATTGTTTCGGACCGAAATTTTGAAAAAATCGTTATGATTAGCACACGAATTCGGTCTTAAACGGGAGAGTGATACTGCGTTTGGTGTATTTATACAACACTGAAAAACGTTCGAATCGTTTTGAGCAATTTTTTGGAGAACTTTTTTCCGGACCGAAACTTTGAAATAATCGTGATGATTAGCACACGAATTCGGGCTTAAAGCGGGGAGAGTAATACTCGTTTGGTGTATTTATATAACACGAAAAAACGTTCTAAATCGTTTGGAGAATTTTTTGTAGAACGTTTTTCGGACCAAAATTTTGAAAAAAATCGTGATGGCTAGCATACGAATTCGGGCTTAAAGCGGAGAGTGATACTTCGTATGGTTTATTTATACAACCCTGAAAAACATTTTGAATCGTTTTGAGCAATTTTTTGGAGAGCGTTTTTACGGACCGAAATTTTGTAAAAATCATGATGATTAGCACGCAATTCGGGCTTAAGCGGGAGAGTGATACCCCGTTTGGTGTATTTATACAACTTTGAAAAATGTTCACGAATCGGTTTTGAGCAATTTTTTTGAGATTCGTTTTCCGGACCGAAATTTTGAAAAAAATCGTGATGATTAGCACACCGAATTCAGGGATTTAACGGGAGAGTGATAGTTCGTTTGGTGTATTTATACAACATGATAAACATTACGAATTGTTTTGAGCAGATTTTTTGGAGAACTTTTTTCCGAACCGAAATTTTGAAAAAATCGTGATGGTTAGCACACAAATTCGGGCTTAAACGGGAGAGTGATACTTCGTTTGGTGTATTTGTACAACCTGAAAAACGTTCTGAATCGATATGAGCAATTTTTTGGAGAACTTTTTTCTGGACCGAAATTTTGTAAAAATCGTGATGATTAGCACTACGAATTCGGGCTTAAGCGGGAGAGTGATCCTTCGTTTGGGTTTATTTATCAACTTTCAGCGTTACGAATTGCTTTGAGCAATTTTTTGGAGAACTTTTTTCCGGACCGAAATTTTGAAAAAATCGTGATGATTAGCACACGAATTCGGGCTAAAACGGGGGAGTGATACTTCGTTTGGTGTATTTATAGAACCTGGAAAACGTTTTTAATCGTTTTGAGCAATTTTTTTGAGAACTTTTTTCCGGACCGAAATTTTTGAAAAAATCGTGATGGTTAGCACACGAATTCGGGCTTAAACGGGAGAGTGATACTTCGTTCGGTGTATTTATACAACCTGAAAAATGTTTGGAATCGCTTTGAGCAATTTTTTGGAGAACTTTTTTCCGGACCGAAATTTTGAAAAAATCGTGATGATTAGCACACGAATTCGGGCTTAAACTGGAGAGTGATACTTCGTTTGGTGTATTTGTACAACCTGAAAAACGTTCTGAATCGCTTTGAGCAATTTTTTTGAGAGCTTTTTTTCGGACCAAAATTTTGAAAAAATCGTGATGGTTAGCACACGAATTCGGGCTTAAACGAGGGAGTGATACTTCGTTTGGTGTATTTATACAACCTGAAAAACGTTCTTAATCGTTTTGAGCAATTTTTGTGTGAACTTTTTTCCAGACCGAAATTTTTAAAAAATCGTGATGGTTAGCACACGAATTCGGGCTTTAAAGCGGAGAGGATACTTCGTTTGGTGTATTTATACAACCCTGAAAAAAGCGTTCGAATCGTTTTTGAGCAATTTTTTGGAGAACTTTTTTCCGGACCGAAATTTTGAAATAATCGTGATGATTAGCGCACTAATTCGGGCTTAAAGCGGGAAGAGTGATACTGTTTGGTGTATTTATACAACATGAAACATTCGAATCGTTTTGAGGAATTTTTTGTAGAACTTTTTTCGGACCAAAATTTTGAAAAAATCGTAATGGCTAGCATACGCAATTCGGGCTTAAAGCGGGAGAGTGATACTCGTATGGTGTATTTATACAATCGAAAAACATTCAGAATCGTTTTGAGCAATTTTTTTGGGGCACTTTTTTTTCGGACCGAAATTTTTGAAAAATTCGTGATGATTAGCTTTCTCGAATTCGGTGTTAAATGGGAGAGTGATGCCCGTTTGGTGTATTTATACAACCTAAAAAAGCGTTCGAATCGTTTTGAGCAATTTTTTGGAGCACTTTTGGGACCGAAATTTTGAAAAATTCGTGATGATTAGCATACGAATTCGGTGTTAAACGGGAGCGTGATACTTCGCTTTGGTGTATTTATACAACCTAAAAACGTTCTAAATCATTTTGAGCAATTTTTTGGAGCACATTTTTTTGACCGAAATTTTGAAAAAATTCGTGATGATTAGCACACCAATTCGGGACTTAAAGCGGAGAGTGATACTTCGTTTGGTGTATTTATACAACACGGAAAAAGCGTTCGAATCGTTTTGAGCAATTTTTGGAGAACTTTTTCAGGACGAAATTTTGAAATAATGCGTGATGAATTAGCACACGAATTCGGGCTTAAGCGGAGAGTGATACTTCGCTTTGGTGTATTTATACAACCGAGAAAACGCTCAATCGCTTTGGAGCAATTTTTGTAGAACTTTTTTGTGACCAAAATTTTGAAAAATCGTGATGACTAGTACACGCAATTCGAGCTTAAACGGGAGAGTGATACTTGCTATGGGTGTATTTATACAACCTAAAAACATTCTCAATCGCTTTTGAGCAACGTTTTGGAGAACGTCGACGAAAATTTTGTAAAAAATCGTGATGATTAGCACGCATTCGGGCTTAAACCGGAGAGTGATACTTCGCTTGGTGTATTTATACAACATGAAAAAGCGTCTCGAATCGCTTTTGAGCAATTTTTTTGAGAACTGTTTTTCCGGATCGAAATTTTGAAAAAATCGTGATGATTAGCAACACCTAATTCGGGCTTAAACGGGAGAGTGATACTCGCTTGATGTATTTATACAACTCTGAAAACGTTCGAATCGCTTTTGAGCAATTTTTTGGAGAACTTTTTTTCCGGACGTAAATTTTGAAATAATCGTGATGATTAGCACACTAATTTCGGGCTTTAAACGGGAGAGTGATACTTCGCTTTGGTGTATTTATACAACATGAAAAAACGTTCTCAATCGCTTTTGAGCAATTTTTTGGAGAACTTTTTTCTGACCAAAATTTTGAAAAAATCGTGATGGCTAGCACACGAATTCGGGCTTAAACGGAGAGTGATACTTACGTTGTGTGTATTTATACAACCTGAAAAACATTCAGATCGCTTTTGAGCAATTTTTTTGGAGAACGTTTTTTCGATCTAAATTTTGTAAAAATCGTGATGGTTAGCACACTGAACTGGCTTAAACGGGAGAGTGATACTCGCTTTGGTGTATTTATACAACCCGAAAACGTTCGAATCGCTTGAGCAATTTTTTGGAGAACTTTTTTTCTGACCAAATTTTGAAAAAATCGTGATGATTAGCACACGAATTCGAGCTTAAACGGAGAGTGATACTTCGTTTGGTGTATTTATACAACGCTGAAAAACATTCAATCGCTTTGAGCAATTTTTTTGAGAACTTTTTTTCTGACCGAAATTTTGAAAAAATTCGTGATGGTTAGCACACGAATTCGGGCTTAAACGGAGAGTGATACTTCGCTTTGGTGTATTTATACAACTCGAAAACGCTCGAATCGTTTGAGCAATTTTTGGAGAACTTTTTCGGGACTCAAAATTTTGTAAAAATCGTGATGATTAGCACATAATTCGGCTTAAACGGGAGAGTGATACTTCGCTTTGGTGTATTTATACAACACGAAAATGTTTCCGAATCGCTTTTTGAGCAATTTTTTTGAGAACTTTTTCTGGGACCGAATTTTTGAAAAAATCGTGATGATTAGCATACGAATTCTGGGCGCTTAAACTGGAGAGTGATACTTCGTTTTGGTGTATTTATACAACCTCGAAAAACATTCTGAATCGTTTTGAGCAATTTTTTGAGAACTTTTTTCGGACCAAATTTTGAAAAATCGTGATGATTAGCACACTAATTCGGGCTTAAACGGGGAGAGTGATACTTCGCTTTGGTGTATTTATACAACCTCAAAAACGTCTCAATCGCTTTGAGCAATTTTTTTGAGAACTTTTTTCCTGACCGAAATTTTGAAAAAATCGTGATGATTAGCACACCTAATTCGGGCTTAAACGGGAGAGTGATACTTCGCTTTGGTGTATTTATACAACCCGAAAAACGTTCGAATCGCTTTTTGAGCAAATTTTTTGGAGCACTTTTTTCTGACCGAAATTTTTGAAAAATCGTGATGATTAGCACTAACGAATCTGGGCTTAAACCGGAGAGTGATACTTCGCTTTGGTGTATTTATACAACTCTGAAAAACGTTCCAATCGCTTTTGAGCAATTTTTTTGGAGAACTTTTTTTCTGGACCGAAATTTTGAAATAATCGTGATGATTAGCACACGAATTCGGGCTTAAACGGAGAGTGATACTTCGTTTGGTGTATTTATACAACCCTGAAAAACGTTCTGAATCGCTTTTGAGCAATTTTTTGAGAACTTTTTTTCGGACCAAATTTTGAAAAATTGTGATGGTTAGCACACTAATTCGGGCTTAAACGGGAGAGTGATACTCGTTTGGTGTATTTATACAACCTAAAAAACGATTCTAATCGCTTTTGAGCAATTTTTTTGGAGAACGTTTTTTCCGGACCGAAATTTTGTAAAAAATCGTGATGATTAGCACACGAATTCGGGCTTAAACGGGAGAGTGATACTTCGCTTTGGGCGTATTTATACAACTGAAAAATGTCTCAATCGCTTGAGCAATTTTTTTGAGAACTTTTTTTCCTGACCGAAATTTTGAAAAAATCGTGATGATTAGCACACGAATTCGGGCTTAAACGGGAGAGTGATACTTCGCTTTGGTGTATTTATACAACTCTGGAAAAACGTTCCGAATCGCTTTGAGCAATTTTTTGGAGAACTTTTTTTCCGGACCGAAATTTTGAAATAATCGTGATGATTAGCACACGAATTCGGGCTTAAACGGGAGAGTGATACTTCGCTTTGGTGTATTTATACAACCTCGAAAAACGCTCAATCGCTTTGAGCAATTTTTTGTAGAACTTTTTTCCGACCAAAATTTTGAAAAAATCGTGATGGCTAGCAATACGTAATTCGAGCTTAAACGGGAGAGTGATACTCGTATGGTGTATTTATACAACCCGAAAAACATTCGAATCGCTTTGAGCAATTTTTTGAGAACGTTTTTTCTGGACCGAAATTTTGTAAAAATCGTGATGATTAGCACACAATTCGGCTTAAACGGGAGTGTGATACTTCGTTTGGTGTATTTATACAACCTCGAAAAATGTTCTGAATCGCTTGAGCAATTTTTTTTGAGAATTGTTTTCCCTGATCGAAATTTTTGAAAAATCGTGATGATTAGCACACGTAATTCGGGCTTAAACGGGAGAGTGATACTCGCTTGGGGTATTTATACAACCTCGAAAAACGTTCAACCGCTTTTGAGCAATTTTTTAGAACTTTTTCCTGACCGAAATTTTTGAAAAAATCGTGATGATTAGCACTACGAATCTCAGGGCTTAAACGGAGAGTGATACTTCGCTTGGTGTATTTATACAACCGGGAAAACGTTCAATCGCTTTGAGCAATTTTTGGAGACCTTTTTTTCGTGACCGAAATTTTGAAATAATCGTGATGATTAGCACACGAATCCGGGCTTAAACGAGAGTGATACTTCGTTTGGTGTATTTATACAACCTGAAAAACATTCGAATCGCTTTTGAGCAATTTTTTTGGAGAACGTTTTTTCCGGACCGAAATTTTGAAAAAATTGTGATGATTAGCACACGTAATTCGGGCTTAAATGGGAGAGTGATACTTCGCTTTGGTGTATTTATACAACCTCGAAAAACGCTCAATCGCTTTGGGCAATTTTTTTGAGAATCTGTCTTTCGGACCGAAATTCTGAAAAAATCGTGTTGATTAGCACACGAATTAGGGCTTAAACGGGAGAGTGATACTTCGCTTTGGTGTATTTCTACAACCCGAAAAACGCTCTGAATCGCTTTTGAGATATTTTTTTGAGAACTTTTTTTCTGACCGAAATTTTTAAAAAATCGTGATGATTAGCACTACTAATTTCGGGCTTAAATCGGAGAGTGATACTTCGCTTTGGTGTATTTATACAACTCGGAAAACATTCCGAATCGCTTTTGGAGCAATTTTTTGAGAACTTTTTTCGGACCGAAATTTTGAAAAATCGTGATAATTAGCACACGCAACTCGGCTTAAACGGGAGAGTGATACTTCGCTTTGGTGTATTTCTACAACCTCGCAAAACGCTCGAATCGCTTTTGAGCAATTTTTTGAGAACTTTTTCCAGACCGAAATTTTTAAAAAATCGTGATGATTAGCACACGATTCGGGCATAAACTCGAGAGTGATACTTCGCTTTGGTGTATTTATACAACTCGGAAAACGCTCAATCGCTTTTGAGCAATTTTTTGGAGAACTTTTTTCCGGACTCGAAATTTTGAAATAATCGTGATGATTAGCACACGAATCTCGGGCTTAAACGGGAGAGTGATACTCGTTTGGTGTATTTATACAACCCGACAAACGCTTTTGAATCGCTTTTGAGGAATTTTTTGTAGAACTTTTTCCCGACTCAAAAATTTTGAAAAAATCGTGATGGCTAGGACATGAATTCGGGCTTAAACGGGAGAGTGATACTTAGTATGGTGTATTTATACAACCTAAAAACATTCCAATCGCTTTTGAGCAATTTTTTGAGAACGCTTTTTCCCGGACCGAAATTTTGTAAAAATCGTGATGATTAGCACTAATTCGAGGGCTTAAACGGGAGAGTGATACTTCGCTTTGGTGTACTTATACAACCTCGAAAAATGTTCAATCGGCTTTGAGCAATTTTTTTGAGAATTGTTTTCCGGATCGAAATTTTGAAAAAATCGTGATGATTAGCAAACGAATTCGGGCTTAAACGGGAGAGTGATACTCGCTTGGTGTATTTATACAACCCCGGAAAACGCTCCGAATCGCTTTGAGCAATTTTTGGAGAACTTTTTTCCGCGACCGAAATTTTGAAATAATCGTGATGATTAGCACACGAATCCGCTTAAACGGGAGAGTGATATTTCGCTTTGGTGTATTTATACAACCTCGAAAAACGTTCGAATCGCTTTGAGGAATTTTTGTAGAACTTTTTTCCGTACCAAAATTTTGAAAAAAATCGTGATGGCTAGCACTACTAATTTAGGCTTAAACGGGAGAGTGATACTTAGTATGGTGTATTTATACTACGAAAAAACATTCTGAATCGCTTTTGAGCAATTTTTTTGGAGAACGTTTATCCCGGGACCGAAATTTTGTAAAAATCGTGATGATTAGCACACGAATTCGGGCTTAAACGGGAGGGTCATAGTTCGCTTTGGTGTATTTATACAACATGATAAACATTCTAATTGTTTTGAGCAATTTTTTGGAGAACGTTTTTTCTGACCGAAATTTTGTAAAAAATTGTGATGATTAGCACACGAATTCGGGCTTAAACGGGAGAGTGATACTTCATTTGGTGTATTTATACAACCCTAAAAAACGTCTCGAATCGCTTGAGCAATTTTTTTCAGAATACTTTCTTCCGGACCAAATTTTGAAAAAATCGTGATGATT
>JAPQWS010000136.1:0-137680 GCA_028651295.1 Catharanthus roseus
GTTGGCAAGCAATTCTATACGCTTTTGACTTTGATATTGAATATATCAAAGGTACTCAAAATTCTTTACAGATTTTCTAACAAGAGAATTCCTTACGGGTTCCTCACCATGAGTAAACACAAAGACAAAGAGAAATCTTCAAAACAACATGATTCAAAGTTCTCATGATTATGAGATGAAGACCGAGTTCTTCTTTTTATTCAAACACCAAACAACCTTCAAACTCTTTCTTCTATACCACCCAAACAATCTCCAGTTTCCCTTCTTATTCATTATGCCGGACATCCTCTTACGAATTATTTCAAAGATCATACAATGTTATATTCTTGTATTTTTTGACAAAGAAAAGGATCATCGTCAATATGACGAAACACTCATTATCAACTTTCCCACAATATTACAATCACTGGATATGCCGTTTATTCAATTACGCCATCTTATCAAACTATATGATTGCTTAACCTACGGAAGAACACGAATTCAATATGATATGGGTATATGCTCGTTTTCATATAATAGTTATTATTATCCTCCTTTGTACCTATATCACGGTTGTGATGAAGAAATTGAAATTATGTTCAAATTTTTTCATCCCACAAGCCATAAAAAATTCAAGATTCTGGCTTGAATATCAAGAGCGCGTTTACGAATCGGAATATAGCTAAGGAGTTATCGGTTCAAACAAGTTTATTCAAAGGATTTTCCATTATCACTCATCGGAGAATTCAAAATCAAATGGTGGGATGGGTATTACTGTAGATCTCTGTTCACAAGAAACAATTCTCAAAGTTATTCAAAATCATCAACTAGTGCAACGCGATTTTCAACAATTATCCAAAGGCACGAGTCCTTCAAAAGTTGCAATTCAAACACTGTTACAATCAAATCCTCTGCACTAACTACTCCCTCGAAAACCGGAATCTTCAAATTCTAAGATTACTACTGCTGAAGATGAAGCATCTCAATATGAAGAATTTCTACGATTCAAGGTATTTCAACAACAATTCAAACAACAAAAAATCTCATAGTCAGACATCTTCACAAGGATCTTCTACTCGAGTTTTTTGGTACTGATCCTATTGGCGGACAGGATCTCCATGATTTTTAATTCCTAAAAAAAAATAATAATAATAATATTTAGTATTTAGAATCCAAATGCGGAAAAAATGCGAGAAAAAATTTAATTTTCTCCTCTACGTGTTGGTAAGGTGTTGGTCGACTTATAAATCCGTTGGTAAGCCCATTTGGAAAAGGGTGTTCCCTGGGTAAAGTGGTCCCATCGTTCCCACGCCGATTTGAAGATTGGATAAAATCTGCAAATTTTCTATTCTTGTAATATTTAATTATAATAGATATAATAATATGTATAATAGATATAATTATAATTATAATAGATATAATAATATGTATAATAGATATAATTATTACTATAATTATTATGCTAGGATATAATTATTACGATAATAAGTATGCTAGGTTTTAGACATAATAATTATGTTTGTCGCTTTAGGAGACATCATAATTAAAGACGGAAAAAGAAGTCAAAAGGCGAGCAAAAGCAAAAGCAAACAAAGACGGAAAAAGAAGTCAAAAGGCGGCAAAAGCAAAAGCAAACAAGTCAAAAGAATCATGACGAGACGGCATGATTACGCCCTGCGCAAAGAAGTCAAAAAGTGAATAGTGACGAGACAAGACATTATTGCACTGCAGAACATTATTGCACTGCAGACAAGACAACATGGCGGGACCCACGTCCTCCATTATTCCCAGCTCCATTATTGTCCCTGCAGATTCCAAAGACATGAAATTCAAATTCAAATGCACATCAAATGAAGATTCAAGACAAATGAAATTCAAAATCTATCTATAAATAGACTAGTTGAAATGTATTCAAACACACAATCTTAACACACAATCTTTTACATAAGTCTTTTAGAAAATCTTCCCCAAAAAAACTTAGCAACTTACAAAGTCTCTTGTATCCTCAATTTATCTTCAAGTTTTCAAGTTTTCAAGAATTAAATTCAAGTAAGCTTTCATTAATTTTTTGAATCATTTCGTTCAAGTTCAAGTTTCAAGTTCAAGTTTTAAAACATTTCATTAACTTTCGGGTTCTTCATGGTATCGAGCCGTGCCATAAGTAATCATTCATCTTAGCATCCTTTGCATATCTTCTCTGCATACATATCATTATTTGTGTTTAGTTCATCTCCGTGTGTTGGTCGGGACGCTTGGTCGGCAGGGTAAAGCCGTTGGTAAGCCTCATCGGAATAGGTGTTCCCGTGCTGTGGTCCCGTTGGTCCCGCATTAGTAGTTGCATCTAGACTCATAACATGATTTCTATGCATTAAAGATGGCGAATTTGATGAGAAGAATGTTTTCTTCCGGTTCTAGCTCGGATTCTAGGCGAGTTATTCATAGTAAGGAAGAACAAATTTCATACAATTTCAATGACTGGACTATTCCGGAAGAACAAATAGAAACTATTTACAAAGTTGGAACATTTGATTTCAAAACAGCTTTTTTCGGTTAAAACTCATGAAGAGACGATGAATATTCAAGAAAAATTTCAAACAATTCCTCTTTTATCAAAAGTTTCATTACAAAAAATATATTGAAAAAGGTTTTCGATATATTCATTATGGTTTAATTCAAGTTCTCTGTCAAACCTTTTAGTTCATCTTGGAGTTGATGCTCCTATTTATTTAGCTTTACGCGATAAACGTTTAAAACGCTACAAATCTTCATTACTTGCTATGATTCAAACTAATATTTGCAATGGTCCTATTTATTTCAATTGTGCTCCAAATTATTCTGTTTCTTTAACTGGACCCTTTGATTATGAATTCATTAGTACTAGATATTCATCTTCAAGGTGATGAGTTTGAGAAACTCACCGAACAATTCGTGGTTATGTATCGAATATATTATCGATTACTTAGCTCACGACTCAATCCTCGTTTCAAACTGATTCCTACATCACGCGATGAGACTGTCCCTTCTCCATATAGAAGCAGAACAGTCAAAAACGTTTACTCCAAAACGACTCAAATGGCACGAGATTACAATTCCTGAAGAATTTCAAATCGAAAATGCTCAAGTACCTCCTCACATAGAACGCACTGAGATTTCTCAAATTATTGAAGAATCAAATGGCAATATACTCATACGATTCAATTCTATGAGAGAACAAGGCTCAAGTTCTCACTATTCAAATCCTCCAGAACCAAGCAGGTATTCATTTGCCGAATCATTTTCTCCATTTCAGATGCCTCTTCCTATTCATGTACATCATACTGCTCCTATTCCTGAGGTATCTAAATCTCCTCCTTCATCTCCAACTGCATCTCAAATGAAAGGTGAAATTGATGTTATTCATCAGATAAAACACATTGATTTTACTTCATTAGAACAAGATATTTTTGAATCAGAAAATGATGCAAAAAGAAATTGGTTTTTCCAATTAGATTCATTTTATCGAACAAAAATCAAACAAGAATGGATTTCTGATATTAATCGGTTAAATACTCCTTTTGATTTTTTCTGTTGGTTAGAATATTTTTTAATCAAACAAGGATTTGAAGAAAAAGATTTTCTCAAAATATCTCATATAAATGTTCATACAACTTTAGCAAAAAAATGGAAATTATCTGATGGTAATACTATTACTCAAATTCATCCACCACTTCAATCTCTTCGTATAGACACTCCTTCTGGTGAAATTATTGCTTCTCCATTTAAAAGGGGAAAAGACAATGATGATTCTATTCAAATCGATGATATCAGAAAAATTTATCATCAGAACAATTATTCCAATCAGATCCTACATACTATTGCTACTCAAGTTGATTCTCTATCTACAGAGATTAAATCAATTTCTAAGCCTAATAGTCCCAGATTTCCTGCTAGTTATTCCTCTCCTCATTTCCAACCGAATATACTATCTAAAGCTCAAGAAACAACACTTATACGTCCAACATCTTCTATGCCCATCCCATCCTCTCCTTTATTACACAAAATATCTCAAACTACGGGAAAAAAAATTAATTCCAATCTTCCTAGCTCATCCAAAATTAATACCATAGATCAAGAAAATCTAGATGTATTAAGTTCTTCAAATGACTCTTCTAATCTTTCGTTTTCTAGTCTTTCCTCTTCAAACGAACTTCTTTCAAAAAATTCATCAAGTTGAAGATTCCTTCTTAGAACCTACGAGAGGTTAACAAAATTCGTCAATTCAAATCTCGTCGTCACTATTCAAATCCTCGTTGGAAACAGGCCGAGACAAGGACTTATTATCCACGACCTACTCCTCCCAGGATATTCAATATGAAGAACGTGCTAAATTTCATACAGCTCATTATGATGGTAGTTCTATTACAAATTGGAACATTGATGGCAAAAGTGAGTATGAAATACTCAACACATTGCAAGAAATGGGTATGGCCAAGATTGCATACAAAGTTCACAACATCCCACGATAAAAAACGCAGCAATGTTTTTAGTTGCTTTGGTTTCACGGGGGCAATTAAAATATTGGTGGGACAATTCATTAACTCTTGAAGACAAAATAGCCATTCTCGATCATACTATAGAACATGAGGACGAACAAGGTAATATTTCATTAGAAAATGATGCATGTGATTTTTTTACTCATTACTATTTCAATGCATTTTGTTGGAAACCCCAAAAGAAGAATTATCTTACGCAAAAAATATTTTTGACAAATTTAAGATGTCCAACTTTAACTGATTTTAGTTGGTATAAAGATATGTTTTTAACATATGTACTCAAAGCGACCGATTGCAATGCTCCATTTTGGAAAGAAAAATTCATTCTTGGTTTACCAAACTTATTTTCTCAACGCATTATTACAAATCTTAAAAAAAGAAATGGGTCTCGAACAAATTGATTTCAATATTATCACTTATGGTCAACTCTTTGCATTCATTAAACAAGAAGCATTATCCGCATGTCAAGAATTGAAATTTCAAGCCAAATATGGTAGTGAGCGTCGAGAACTTGGTTCCTTCAGTGAAGCCTTTGGGATTACAGGGAATTAAGGCTCCTTCTACTCAACTCAAACGATCTTTCCAACGACCCAGCAAGGTTTTCTAGACGACGGTACCGCAATTCCAAACCATCTCCTCCCTGAGTTTTACAAACACCCACGTCATAAATCTCGCAAAAATCGTTATTCTAAATCAAAATCAACACAATTTACTAAAATTATTTGTTACAAATGTGGCAAACCGGGACATAAAGCGGATGTGTGTCGAAGCAAGAAGATTACTACAATTCTTGATCAATTTCCCGAAATAGACAAGGAATTGAAAGAGAAGTTGCATATATCCTTGGTTCAAGATGATTTCGATCCACAACCGAGATGATTTTCAAGAATACGGCGATGCATCGATGAAGATAATATTTCCTCTCCTTGTGCTTGCAAAGTTATCAATATGATCAAACATTCTTCGGATAATACGACCCAAAGATCAAAAAGAACTCATATTTGATATCATTCAAGATCTTCCTCCCGAAGCTCAAAAAAAGACAACTTGAAAAACTCAAAACCCTCATTCTTCGAGAAGAATCCGGTTTCCGCTCGACTCATTGAACCATTCGAGTATTTCAAAAATGTTTGATCGCTATCCAAATCTTAATCCTCCCATTCGTCAACATAGCACAACGGAATTACAAACGGAGATTCGTTCATTAAAAGCACAAGTCAAAGAACTCAAAGAACGTGTATTTTCAATAGAAACCAAGAATTTGGAATTAGATACGCAAATCGCTTTATTACAATCGCGAACATCTAAAGGTAAAGAAATTCTTCTTGATTCTCATATTCCAGATTTTCCATATGCCGAAATTCCTATGCCAGGTATTAATCCGAAAGATTCTCAATTTATTTCCATTATTGACAAAATTACATTTCAAAAATGGAACATATATGTTACAATTTCAATTGGGACTTTTCAAGCAACGTTCATGACTATCTTTCGGACAGTGGGAGCGAGATCAAAGTTGCATCAAAGATGGATTGATTCCTATTAAATATTACGTTCCAACATATGAATCTCTAGTTACTGCAAACGGTATGCCTCTACAAGTCAAAGGTAAACTAGTCAAAACAACCATTTGCAACGATCATTCTTGTTTCAAACATCAATTCATTGTTGTCGGTGATTTAAATACGGAGATCATTTTGGGTACTCCATTTCTTACTCAAATTTATCCATTACGGGTTAATCAACATGGTTTGGGTACCAAAATCATGGGAAATCCGATTGTTTTCAAATTTTTGAATCTGTCAAACAAAAAAGAATTATTTTTGTTACAAGAAAATTCTATTTACAAACAAATTAATACTATTCAAAGATTTCAAAATAAAATAAATTTTTTTAAAAGAAGATCTTTCTTATACAAGAATTGAAGAACAAGCTGCAAACTTCTCAAATTCAACAAAGAATTTTAAATTTTCAAAATTTACTTATAAAAGAAGTTTGTGCTTTGATATTCCAAATGCTTTTTGGGATCGAAAACAACATATTGTTTCGCTTCCTTATGAAAAGGATTTTTACGAGAAAAACATTCCTACAAAAGCACGTCCAATTCAAATGAATCATGATTTACTTGAAGTACGCAAAAAAGAGATTCAAGAATTACTTGCAAAAAAAACTAATTCGCCCCTCCAAATCTCCATGGAGTTGTGCGACTTTTTATGTAATGAATCAAGCGGAAAAGGAACGCGGTGTTCCTAGGCTTGTTATCAATTACAAACCACTCAACAATGTTTTGCAATGGATTAGATATCCCATTCCAAATAAAAAAGATTTACTCAAACGTCTTTATAATGCAAAATTATTTTCCAAATTCGATATGAAATCGGGATTACAGCGATTCAAATTGCGAGATCAAGATCGCTACAAAACAGCATTCACGGTTCCCTTTGGACATTACGAATGGAGCGTTATGCCTTTTGGACTCAAAAATGCTCCTTCTGAATTTCAACATATTATGAATGATATTTTCAATCCTTATACGACATTCATTATTGTTTATATTGATGATGTCTTATTATTTTCAGAATCAATTGATCAACATTTTAAACATTTACAAACATTTCTTCAGGTTGTCAAACGAAATGGTTTAGTTGTTTCTGCACCTAAACTTAAATTATTTCAAACTCAAATACGTTTTTTGGGTCATAATATTTACAAAGGTACTATTACACCTATTCATCGTGCTCTTGAATTTGCTGATAAATTTCCAGATGAAATTAAAGATATAAATCAATTACAAAGATTTCTTGGTTGTCTTAATTATTTGTCTGACTTTTTTCCAAATCTAAGACAAATTTGTGCTCCTTTATATCAAAGATTGCAAAAAGATCCTCCTGCATGGTCTCATACACATACTCAAATTGTTCGCATGCTAAAAATAAAAGCAAAGACATTACCATGTATGTCCATTCCTCATCCATCTGCATTCATGATAGTTGAAACAGATGCATCAGATATAGGATATGGTGGCATTCTGAAACAACGTCTCAATCATTCATCACATGAACATTTAGTTAGATACCATAGTGGTCTATGGCTCGGACCGCAAAAACACTATTCAACTGTCAAAAAAGAAATTTTAAGTATTGTTTTATGTATTTCAAAATTTCAAGATGATTTATACAACAAACGATTTTTATTACGAATTGATTGTAAATCTGCAAAAGAAATTTTACAAAAAGATGTTCAAAATCTTGTTTCAAAACAAATTTTTGCTCGTTGGCAAGCAATTCTATCTGCTTTTGACTTTGATATTGAATATATCAAAGGTACTCAAAATTCTTTACAGATTTTCTAACAAGAGAATTCCTTACAGTTCCTCACCATGAGTAAACACAAAGACAAAGAGAAATCTTCAAAACAACAGATTCAAAGTTCTCATGATTATGAGATGAAGACCAGTTCTTCTTTTATTCAAACACCAAACAACCTTCAAACTCTTTCTTCTATACCACCCAAACAATCTCCAGTTTCCCTTCTTATTCATTATGCCAGACATCCTCTTACGAATTATTTCAAAGATCATACAATGTTATATTACTGTATTTTTGACAAAGAAAAGGATCATCGTCAATATGACGAAACACTCATTATCAACTTTCCCACAATATTACAATCACTTTGGATATGCCGTTTATTCAATTACGCCATCTTATCAAACTATATGATTGCTTAACCTACGGAAGAACACGAATTCAATATGATATGGGTATATGCTCGTTTTCATATAATAGTTATTATTATCCTCCTTTGTACCTATATCACGGTTGTGATGAAGAAATTGAAATTATGTTCAAATTTTTTCATCCCACAAGCCATAAAAATTCAAGATTCCCTGGCTTGAATATCAAGAGCGCGTTTACGAATCGGAATATAGCTAAGGAGTTATCGGTTCAAACAAGTTTATTCAAAGGATTTTCCATTATCACTCATCAGAGAATTCAAAATCAAATGGTGGGACTGGGTATTACTGTAGATCTCTGTTCACAAGAAACAATTCTCAAAGTTATTCAAAATCATCAACTAGTGCAACGCGATTTTCAACAATTATCCAAAGGCACGAGTCCTTCAAAACGTTGCAATTCAAACACTGCTACAATCAAATCCTCTGCACCAACTACTCCCTCAAAACCGGAAGCTTCAAATTCTAAGATTACTACTGCTGAAGATGAAGCGACTCAATATGAAGAATTTCTACGATTCAAGGTATTTCAACAACAATTCAAACAGCAAAAATCTCATAGTCAGACATCTTCACAAGGATCTTCTACTGAGTTTTTTGGTGCGATCCTATTGGCGGACGGGGATCTCCATGATTTTTTAATTCCCTATGTATCAAAAAAAAATAAAATAAATAATAATAATAAAAAAAAATAAAATTTAGAATCCAAATGCGGAAAAAAATGCGGAAAAAACTTTAATTTTCTCCTCTACGTGTTGGTAAGGTGTTGGTCGACTTATAAATCCGTTGGTAAGCCCACTTTGGAAAAGGGTGTTCCCGGTAAAGTGGTCCCATCGTTCCCACGCCGATTTGAAGATTGGATAAAATCTGCAAATTTTCTATTCTTGTAATATTTAATTATAATAGATATAATAATATGTATAATAGATATAATTATAATTATAATAGATATAATAATATGTATAATAGATATAATTATTACTATAATTATTATGCTAGGATATAATTATTACGATAATAAGTATGCTAGGTTTTAGACATAATAATTATGTTTGTCGCTTTAGGAGACATCATAATTAAAGACGGGAAAAAGAAGTCAAAAGGCGGCAAAAGCAAAAAGCAAACAAAGACGGAAAAAAGAAGTCAAAAGGCGGCAAAAGCAAAAGCAAACAAGTCAAAAAGAATCATGACGAGACAGAGCATGATTACGCTGCGCAAAGAAGTCAAAAAAGTGAATAGTGACGAGACAAGACATTATTGCACTGCAGAACATTATTGCACTGCAGACAAGACAACATGGCGGGACCCACGTCCTCCATTATTCCCACTCCATTATTGTCCCTGCGATTCCAAACACATGAAATTCAAATTCAAATGCACATCAAATGAAGATTCAAGACAAATGAAATTCAAAATCTATCTATAAATAGACTAGTTTGAAATGTATTCAAACACACAATCTTAACACACAATCTTTTACATAAGTCTTTTAGAAAATCTTCCCCAAAAAACTTAGCAACTTACAAAGTCTCTTGTATCCTCAATTTATCTTCAAGTTTTCAAGTTTTCAAGAATTAAATTCAAGTAAGCTTTCATTAATTTTTGAATCATTTCGTTCAAGTTCAAGTTTCAAGTTCAAGTTTTAAAACATTTCATTAACCTGGGTTCTTCATGGTATCAGAGCCATGCCATAAGTAATCATTCATCTTAGCATCCTTTGCATATCTTCTCTGCATACATATCATTATTTGTGTTTAGTTCATCTCTGTGTGTTGGTCGGACGCTTGGTCGGCAGGGTAAAGCCGTTGGTAAGCCTCATCGGAATAGGTGTTCCCGATGCTTGTGGTCCCGTTGGTCCCGCATTAGTAGTTGCATCTAGACTCATAACATGATTTCTATGCATTAAAGATGGCGAATTTGATGAGAAGAATGTTTTCTTCCGGTTCTAGCTCGGATTCCGAGACGAGTTATTCATAGTAAGGAAGAACAAATTTCATACAATTTCAATGACTGGACTATTCCGAGAAGAACAAATAGAAACTATTTACAAAGTTGGAACATTTGATTTCAAAACAGACTTTTTCGGTTAAAACTCATGAAGAGACGATGAATATTCAAGAAAAAATTTCAAACAATTCCTCTTTTATCAAAAGTTTCATTACAAAAATATATTGAAAAAGGTTTTCGATATATTCATTATGGTTTGAAGGACCTGTGCCGTTGGATAATTGTTGAAAACTGCGTTGCACGAGTTGATTATTTTGAATAAATTTGAGTACTATGTCTTGTGAACAGAGATCTACTGAATACCCAGTCCACCATTTGATTTTGAATTCTCGGATGAGTGATAATGGAAAATCCTTTGAATAAACTTGTTTGAGTCGATAACTCCAGCAGAATATCCAAGGAACCCGAAGTTCCGCATAGAAGTGGAGTGGAATTGAATAGGCGGGGGCCTGTCATCTTTTTGACCCAAGTTTGAAATCCAAGTTTAGGAATGGGTGGTAATATGTCCGAGTCTACCAAAGTGAATCCACCATTCATGAAACCAAATTGGAAATTCTTTGGGGACGAGTGTTGATGGAAAATGAAAAACCAAGAATGATCAAAAGGTCGTTTGAAAAATGTTCTATACCAAGCCATTTTATAATCTTGATATGTATAACCAGTTGGAATAAAATTGACGGTAAATTCTTTTTGTAGTCCAAATGGATGACCATTACGAAGCCTTGAGTACTTTCTTAATAACACATTTTGAATAAGCAATGCGGCTGAGGATTTTTTGAATCGGTGTATGCGTAATTTCAAGCGATTTTGAATCAACAAGAATTAATTCATAAAATGTTTGAGTTTGAAGTGGATAATCTGGAAGCCAATGGCATCCGGTAGGAAAGACTCTTTGAACTAAATTTTTTAAGGCTTTGAAGTCGGGAGTTTACGTAAAAGAGGTAAGGAATAAATTTTCAGATGACGAGTTTGAGGAAATAATGAGTATTGGTTGAGGAGGCATTTTGAGTTGAAGAAGGAGGTGGTATAGGAATGTGTTGTAGTTTGTATGATGGTGTTGCAGCTGCCATTACATACGTGAGTGGTGGAAAGTCTTGAAGAGCTTGAAATCTGTTTGGTGTTTGAATAAAAGAAGAACTGGTCTTCATCTCATAATCATGAGAACTTTGAATCTATTGTTTTGAAGATTTCTCTTTGTCTTTGTGTTTACTCATGGTGAGGAACTGTAAGGAATTCTCTTGTTAGAAAATCTGGTAAAGAATTTTGAGTACCTTTGATATATTCAATATCAAAGTCAAAAAGCGAATAGAATTGCTTGCCAACGAGCAAAAAATTTGTTTTGAAACAAGATTTTGAACATCTTTTTGTAAAATTTCTTTTGCGATTTACAATCAATTCGTAATAAAAAATCGTTTGTTGTATAAATCATCTTGAAATTTTTGAAATACATAAAACAATACTTAAAATTTCTTTTTTGACAGGTTGAATAGTGTTTTTTGCGGTCAGAGCCATAGACCACTATGGTATCTAACTAAATGTTCATGTGATGAATGATTGAGGCGTTGTTTGAGAATGCCACCATATCCTATATCCGATGCATCTGTTTCAACTATCATGAATGCGAGATGGATGAGGAATGGACATACATGGTAATGTCTTTGCTTTTATTTTTAGCATGCGAACAATTTGAGTATGTGTATGAGACCATGCGGGAGGATCTTTTTGCAATCTTTGATATAAAGGAGCACAAATTTGTCTTAGATTTGGAAAAAAAGTCGGACAAATAATTAAGACAACCAAGAAATCTTTGTAATTGATTTATATCTTTAATTTCATCCGGAAATTTATCGACAAATTCAAGAGCACGATGAATAGGTGTAATAGTACCTTTGTAAATATTATGACCCAAAAAACGTATTTGAGTTTGAAATAATTTAAGTTTAGGTGCAGAAACAACTAAACCATTTCGTTTGACAACTTTCGAAGAAATGTTTGTAAATGTTTAAAATGTTGATCAATTGATTACGAAAATAATAAGACATCATCAATATAAACAATAATGAATGTCGTATAAGGATTGAAAATATCATTCATAATATGTTGAAATTCGGAAGGAGCATTTTTGAGTCCAAAGGCATAACGTTCCATTCGTAATGTCCAAAGGGAACTGTGAATGCTTTGTTTTGTAGCGATCTTGATCCGCAATTTGAATCGCGCGAATCCCGATTTCATATCGAATTTGGAAAATAATTTTGCATTATAAAGACGTTTGAGTAAATCTTTTTTTATTTGGAATGGGATATCTAATCCATTGCAAAACATTGTTGAGTGGTTTGTAATTGATAACAAGCCTAGGAACACCGCGTTCCTTTTCCGCTTGATTCATTACATAAAAAAGCTGCACAACTCCATGGAGATTTGGAGGGGCGAATTAGTTTTTTTTGCAAGTAATTCTTGAATCTCTTTTTGCGGACTTCAAGTAAATCATGATTCATTTGAATTGGACGTGCTTTTGTAGGAATGTTTTTCTCGGAAAAAATCCTTTTCATAAGGAAGCGAAACAATATGTTGTTTTCGATCCCCAAAAAGCATTTGGAATATCAGCACAAACTTCTTTTATAAGTAAATTTTGAAAATTTAAAATTCTTTGTTGAATTTGAGAAGTTTGCGATTGTTCTTCAATTCTTGTATAAGAAAGATCTTCTTTTAAAAAAATTTATTTTATTTTGAAATCTTTGAATAGTATTAATTTGTTTGTAAATAGAATTTTCTTGTAACAAAAAATAATTCTTTTTTGTTTGACGAGATTCAAAAATTTGAAAACAATCTGGATTTCCCATGATTTTGGTACCCAAACCATGTTGATTAACCTAGAATGGATAAATTTGAGTAAGAAATGGAGTACCCAAAATGATCTCAGTATTTAAATCATCGACAACAATGAATTGATGTTTGAAAGCATGTAATGATCGTTGCAAATGGTTGTTTTGACTAGTTTACCTTTGACCCTGTAGAGGCATACCGTTTGCGGTAACTAGAGATTCATATGTTGGAGCGTAATATTTAATAGGAATCAATCCATCTTTGATGCAACTTTGATCTGCTCATCTGTCGGCATAGATAGTCATGAACGTTGCTTGAAAAGTCCCAATTGAAATTGTAACATATATGTTCCATTTTTGAAATGTAATTTTGTCAATAATGGAAATAAATTGAGAATCTTTCGGATTAATACGGCATAGGAATTTCGGCATATGAAAAATCGGAATATGAGAATCAAGAAGAATTTCTTTACCTTTAGATGTTCGCGATTGTAATAAAGCGATTTGCGTATCTAATTCCAAATTCTTGGTTTCTATTGAAAATACACGTTCTTTGAGTTCTTTTTGATCTTTGGCTGTATTATCTGAAGAATGTTTGATCATATTGATAACTTTGCAAGCACAAGGAGAGGAAATATTATCTTCATCGATGCTCTTTGTATTCTTGAAGATCATCACGGTTGTGGATCGAAATCATCTTGAACCAAGGATATATGCAACTTCTCTTTCAATTCCTTGTCTATTTCAGGAAATTGATCAAGAATTGTAGTAATCTTCTTGCTTCGACACACATCCGCTTTATGTCCTGGTTTGCCACATTTGTAACAAATAATTTTAGTAAATTGTGTTGATTTTGATTTAGAATAACGATTTTTTGCAAGATTTATGACGTGGGTGTTTGTAAAACTCGGGAGGAGATGGTTTGGAATTGCGAGTACCGTCGTCTAGAAAACCTTCTGTCGGTCGTTGGAAAGATCGTTTGAGTTGAGTAGAAGGAGCCTTAATTCCTGTAATCCCAAAGGCTTCACAGAAGGAACCAAGTTCTCGACGCTCACTACCGAGGATTGAGCTGTGAGCTAAGTAATCGATAATATATTCGATACATAACCACGATGAGACTGTCCTTCTCCATATAGAAGCAGAACAGTCAAAAACGTTTACTCCAAAACGACTCAAATGGCACGAGATTACAATTCCTGAAGAATTTCAAATCGAAAATGCTCAAGTACCTCCTCACATAGAACGCATTGAGATTTCTCAAATTATTGAAGAATCAAATGGCAATATACTCATACGATTCAATTCTATGAGAGAACAAGGCTCAAGTTCTCACTATTCAAATCCTCCCGGAACCCAAGCGGTATTCATTTGCCGAATCATTTTCTCCATTTCGGATGCCTCTTCCTATTCATGTACATCATACTCGCTCCTATTCCCCGAGGTATCTAAATCTCCTCCTTCATCTCCAATCGCATCTCAAATGAAAGGTGAAATTGATGTTATTCATCGGATAAAACACATTGATTTTACTTCATTAGAACAAGATATTTTTTGAATCGGAAAATGATGCAAAAAGAAATTGGTTTTTCCAATTAGATTCATTTTATCGAACAAAAATCAAACAAGAATGGATTTCTGATATTAATCGGTTAAATACTCCTTTTGATTTTTTCTGTTGGTTAGAATATTTTTTAATCAAACAAGGATTTGAAGAAAAAGATTTTCTCAAAATATCTCATATAAATGTTCATACAACTTTAGCAAAAAAATGGAAATTATCTGATGGTAATACTATTACTCAAATTCATCCACCACTTCAATCTCTTCGTATAGACACTCCTTCTGGTGTCTATACGAAGGAGCATAGCAAGTAATGAAGATTTGTAGCGTTTTAAACGTTTATCGCGTAAAGCTAAATAAATAGGAGCATCAACTCCAAGATGAACTAAAGGTTTGACGACAACTTGAATTAAACCATAATGAATATATCGAAAACCTTTTTTCAATATATTTTTTGTAATGAAACTTTTGATAAAAGAGGAATTGTTTGAAATTTTTTTACGTGAATATTCATCGTCTCTTCATGAGTTTTAAGCTGAAAAAAGCTGTTTTGAAATCAAATGTTCCAACTTTGTAAATAGTTTCTATTTGTTCTTACGGAATAGTCCAGTCATTGAAATTGTATGAAATTTGTTCTTCCTTACTATGAATAACTCAAATCGGAATCCGAGGCTAGAACCAGGAAGAAAACATTCTTCTCATCAAATTCGCCATCTTTAATGCATAGAAATCATGTTATGAGTCTAGATGCAACTACTAATGCGGGACCAACGGGACCACAATACCGGGAACACCTATTCCGATGAGGCTTACCAACGGCTTTACCTGCTGACCAAGCGTCTGACCAACACACAGAGATGAACTAAACACAAATAATGATATGTATGCAGAGAAGATATGCAAAGGATGCTAAGATGAATGATTACTTATGGCATGGCTCTGATACCATGAAGAACCCAGGTTAATGAAATGTTTTAAAACTTGAACTTGAAACTTGAACTTGAACGAAATGATTCAAAAATTAGTGAAAGCTTACTTGAATTTAATTCTTGAAAACTTGAAAACTTGAAGATAAATTGAGGATACAAGAGACTTTGTAAGTTGCTAAGTTTTTTGGGGAAGATTTTCTAAAAGACTTATGTAAAAGATTGTGTGTTAAGATTGTCCATTTATTGCTTCTCCATTTAAAAGGGGAAAAGACAATGATGATTCTATTCAAATCGATGATATCAGAAAAATTTATCATCAGAACAATTATTCCAATCAGATCCTACATACTATTGCTACTCAAGTTGATTCTCTATCTACAGAGATTAAATCAATTTCTAAGCCTAATAGTCCCAGATTTCCTGCTAGTTATTCCTCTCCTCATTTCCAACCGAATATACTATCTAAAGCTCAAGAAACAACACTTATACGTCCAACATCTTCTATGCCCATCCCATCCTCTCCTTTATTACACAAAATATCTCAAACTCTGGAAAAAATTAATTCCAATCTTCCTAGCTCATCCAAAATTAATACCATAGATCAAGAAAATCTAGATGTATTAAGTTCTTCAAATGACTCTTCTAATCTTTCGTTTTCTAGTCTTTCCTCTTCAAACGAACTTCTTTTAAAAAAATTCATCAAGTTGAAGATTCCTTCTTAGAACCTACAGAGGTTAACAAAATTCGTCAATTCAAATCTCGTCGTCACTATTCAAATCCTCGTTGGAAACAGGCCGAGACAAGGACTTATTATCCACGACCTACTCCTCCGGATATTCAATATGAAGAACGTGCTAAATTTCATACAGCTCATTATGATGGTAGTTCTATTACAAATTGGAACATTGATGGCAAAAGTGAGTATGAAATACTCAACACATTGCAAGAAATGGGTATGGCCCAGATTGCATACAAAGTTCACAACATCCCCGATAAAAAACGCAGCAATGTTTTTTAGTTCGTTTGGTTTCACGGGGGCAATTAAAATATTGGTGGGACAATTCATTAACTCTTGAAGACAAAATAGCCATTCTCGATCATACTATAGAACATGAGGACGAACAAGGTAATATTTCATTAGAAAATGATGCATGTGATTTTTTACTCATTACTATTTCAATGCATTTTGTTGGAAACCCAAAAGAAGAATTATCTTCTGCAAAAATATTTTTGACAAATTTAAGATGTCCAACTTTAACTGATTTTAGTCGGTATAAAGATATGTTTTTAACATATGTACTCAAACGACTAGATTGCAATGCTCCATTTTGGAAAGAAAAAATTCATTACTTGGTTTACCAAACTTATTTTCTCAACGCATTATTACAAATCTTAAAAAAGAAATGGGTCTCGAACAAATTGATTTCAATATTATCACTTATGGTCAACTCTTTGCATTCATTAAACAAGAAGCATTATCTCGCATGTCAAGAATTGAAATTTCAAGCCAAATATGGTAGTGAGCGTCGAGAACTTGGTTCCTTCCGTGAAGCCTTTGGGATTACGGGAATTAAGGCTCCTTCTACTCAACTCAAACGATCTTTCCAACGACCAGCAAGGTTTTCTAGACGACGGTACCGCAATTCCAAACCATCTCCTCCCCGAGTTTTACAAACACCCACGTCATAAATCTCGCAAAAATCGTTATTCTAAATCAAAATCAACACAATTTACTAAAATTATTTGTTACAAATGTGGCAAACCAGGACATAAAGCGGATGTGTGTCGAAGCAAGAAGATTACTACAATTCTTGATCAATTTCCTGAAATAGACAAGGAATTGAAAGAGAAGTTGCATATATCCTTGGTTCAAGATGATTTCGATCCACAACCAGATGATTTTCAAGAATACAGCAGTACCGATGAAGATAATATTTCCTCTCCTTGTGCTTGCAAAGTTATCAATATGATCAAACATTCTTCAGATAATACAGCCAAAGATCAAAAAAGAACTCATATTTGATATCATTCAAGATCTTCCTCCCGAAGCTCAAAAAAAGACAACTTGAAAAACTCAAAACCCTCATTCTTCGAGAAGAATCCAGTTCTGCTCGACTCATTGAACCATTCAGTATTTCAAAAATGTTTGATCGCTATCCAAATCTTAATCCTCCCATTCGTCAACATAGCACAACAGAATTACAAACAGAGATTCGTTCATTAAAAGCACAAGTCAAAGAACTCAAAGAACGTGTATTTTCAATAGAAACCAAGAATTTGGAATTAGATACGCAAATCGCTTTATTACAATCGCGAACATCTAAAGGTAAAGAAATTCTTCTTGATTCTCATATTCCAGATTTTCCATATGCCGAAATTCCTATGCCAGGTATTAATCCGAAAGATTCTCAATTTATTTCCATTATTGACAAAATTACATTTCAAAAATGGAACATATATGTTACAATTTCAATTGGGACTTTTCAAGCAACGTTTACAGCTATGCTGGACAGCGGAGCAGATCAAAGTTGCATCAAAGATGGATTGATTCCTATTAAATATTACGTTCCAACATATGAATCTCTAGTTACTGCAAACGGTATGCCTCTACAGGTCAAAGGTAAACTAGTCAAAACAACCATTTGCAACGATCATTACTGTTTCAAACATCAATTCATTGTTGTCAGTGATTTAAATACGGAGATCATTTTGGGTACTCCATTTCTTACTCAAATTTATCCATTCTGGGTTAATCAACATGGTTTGGGTACCAAAATCATGGGAAATCCAGTTGTTTTCAAATTTTTGAATCCTGTCAAACAAAAAGAATTATTTTTGTTACAAGAAAATTCTATTTACAAACAAATTAATACTATTCAAAGATTTCAAAATAAAATAAATTTTTTAAAAGAAGATCTTTCTTATACAAGAATTGAAGAACAACTGCAAACTTCTCAAATTCAACAAAGAATTTTAAATTTTCAAAATTTACTTATAAAAGAAGTTTGTGCTGATATTCCAAATGCTTTTTGGGATCGAAAACAACATATTGTTTCGCTTCCTTATGAAAAGGATTTTTCTGAGAAAAACATTCCTACAAAAGCACGTCCAATTCAAATGAATCATGATTTACTTGAAGTCCGCAAAAAGAGATTCAAGAATTACTTGCAAAAAAACTAATTCGCCCCTCCAAATCTCCATGGAGTTGTGCAGCTTTTTTATGTAATGAATCAAGCGGAAAAGGAACGCGGTGTTCCTAGGCTTGTTATCAATTACAAACCACTCAACAATGTTTTGCAATGGATTAGATATCCCATTCCAAATAAAAAAGATTTACTCAAACGTCTTTATAATGCAAAATTATTTTCCAAATTCGATATGAAATCGGGATTACAGCGATTCAAATTGCGAGATCAAGATCGCTACAAAACGAGCATTCACGGTTCCCTTTGGACATTACGAATGGAACGTTATGCCTTTTGGACTCAAAAATGCTCCTTACGAATTTCAACATATTATGAATGATATTTTCAATCCTTATACGACATTCATTATTGTTTATATTGATGATGTCTTATTATTTTCAGAATCAATTGATCAACATTTTAAACATTTACAAACATTTCTTCAGGTTGTCAAACGAAATGGTTTAGTTGTTTCTGCACCTAAACTTAAATTATTTCAAACTCAAATACGTTTTTTGGGTCATAATATTTACAAAGGTACTATTACACCTATTCATCGTGCTCTTGAATTTGCTGATAAATTTCCAGATGAAATTAAAGATATAAATCAATTACAAAGATTTCTTGGTTGTCTTAATTATTTGTCTGACTTTTTTCCAAATCTAAGACAAATTTGTGCTCCTTTATATCAAAGATTGCAAAAAGATCCTCCTGCATGGTCTCATACACATACTCAAATTGTTCGCATGCTAAAAATAAAAGCAAAGACATTACCATGTATGTCCATTCCTCATCCATCTGCATTCATGATAGTTGAAACAGATGCATCAGATATAGGATATGGTGGCATTCTGAAACAACGTCTCAATCATTCATCACATGAACATTTAGTTAGATACCATAGTGGTCTATGGCTCGGACCGCAAAAACAGTATTCAACTGTCAAAAAAGAAATTTTAAGTATTGTTTTATGTATTTCAAAATTTCAAGAATTAAATTCAATTCCTCACCATGAGTAAACACAAAGACAAAGAGAAATCTTCAAAACAACAGATTCAAAGTTCTCATGATTATGAGATGAAGACCAGTTCTTCTTTTATTCAAACACCAAACAACCTTCAAACTCTTTCTTCTATACCACCCAAACAATCTCCAGTTTCCCTTCTTATTCATTATGCCAGACATCCTCTTACGAATTATTTCAAAGATCATACAATGTTATATTACTGTATTTTTGACAAAGAAAAGGATCATCGTCAATATGACGAAACACTCATTATCAACTTTCCCACAATATTACAATCACTGGATATGCCGTTTATTCAATTCTGCCATCTTATCAAACTATATGATTGCTTAACCTACGGACGAACACGAATTCAATATGATATGGGTATATGCTCGTTTTCATATAATAGTTATTATTATCCTCCTTTGTACCTATATCACAGTTGTGATGAAGAAATTGAAATTATGTTCAAATTTTTCATCCCACAAGCCATAAAAATTCAAGATTCCTGGCTTGAATATCAAGAGCGCGTTTACGAATCGAATATAGCTAAGGAGTTATCAGTTCAAACAAGTTTATTCAAAGGATTTTCCATTATCACTCATCAGAGAATTCAAAATCAAATGGTGGACTGGGTATTCTGTAGATCTCTGTTCACAAGAAACAATTCTCAAAGTTATTCAAAATCATCAACTAGCGCAACGCAGTTTTCAACAATTATCCAAAGGCACAGGTCCTTCAAAAGTTGCAATTCAAACACTGCTACAATCAAATCCTCTCGCACCAACTACTCCCTCAAAACCGGAATCTTCAAATTCTAAGATTACTACTGCTGAAGATGAAGCGACTCAATATGAAGAATTTCTACGATTCAAGGTATTTCAACAACAATTCAAACAGCAAAAAATCTCATAGTCCGACATCTTCACAAGGATCTTCTACTGAGTTTTTTGGTGCCGATCCTATTAGCGGACAGGGGATCTCCATAATTTTTAATTCCTGTATGTATCTGTAAAAAACAAAAAAAAAAAAAATAATATTTAGTATTTAGAATCCAAATGCGGAAAAAAATGCGAGAAAAAAATTTAATTTTCTTCTCTACGTGTTGGTAAGGTGTTGGTCGACTTATAAATCCGTTGGTAAGCCCACTGGAAAAGGGTGTTCCCGGTAAAGTGGTCCCATCGTTCCCACGCAGATTTGAAGATTGGATAAAATCTGCAAATTTTCTATTCTTGTAATATTTAATTATAATAGATATAATAATATGTATAATAGATATAATTATAATTATAATAGATATAATAATATGTATAATAGATATAATTATTACTATAATTATTATGCTAGGATATAATTATTACGATAATAAGTATGCTAGGTTTTAGACATAATAATTATGTTTGTCGCTTTAGGAGACATCATAATTAAAGACGGAAAAAAGAAGTCAAAAAGGCAAAGCAAAAAGCAAAAGCAAACAAGTCAAAAGAATCATGACGAGACAAGCATGATTACGCTCGCGCAAAGAAGTCAAAAAGGTGAATAGTGACGAGACAAGACATTATTGCACCTGCAGAACATTATTGCACCTGCAGACAAGACAACATGGCGGGACCCACGTCCTCCATTATTCCCGCTCCATTATTGTCCTGCAGATTCCAAAGACATGAAATTCAAATTCAAATGCACATCAAATGAAGATTCAAGACAAATGAAATTCAAAATCTATCTATAAATAGACTAGCTGAAATGTATTCAAACACACAATCTTAACACACAATCTTTTACATAAGTCTTTTAGAAAATCTTCCCAAAAAACTTAGCAACTTACAAAGTCTCTTTTATCCTCAATTTATCTTCAAGTTTTCAAGTTTTCAAGAATTAAATTCAAGTAAGCTTTCATTAATTTTTGAATCATTTCGTTCAAGTTCAAGTTTCAAGTTCAAGTTTTAAAACATTTCATTAACCTGGGTTCTTCATGGCACGAGATTACAATTCCTGAAGAATTTCAAATCGAAAATGCTCAAGTACCTCCTCACATAGAACGCACTGAGATTTCTCAAATTATTGAAGAATCAAATGGCAATATACTCATACGATTCAATTCTATGAGAGAACAAGGCTCAAGTTCTCACTATTCAAATCCTCCGTAACCAAAGCAGTATTCATTTGCCGAATCATTTTCTCCATTTCGGATGCCTCTTCCTATTCATGTACATCATACTCGCTCCTATTCCCGAGGTATCTAAATCTCCTCCTTCATCTCCAACCGCATCTCAAATGAAAGGTGAAATTGATGTTATTCATCGGATAAAACACATTGATTTTACTTCATTAGAACAAGATATTTTTGAATCGGAAAATGATGCAAAAAAGAAATTGGTTTTTTCCAATTAGATTCATTTTATCGAACAAAAATCAAACAAGAATGGATTTTCGATATTAATCGGTTAAATACTCCTTTTGATTTTTTTTTCGTTGGTTAGAATATTTTTTTAATCAAACAAGGATTTGAATAAAAAGATTTTCTCAAAATATCTCATATAAATGTTCATACAACTTTAGCAAAAAAATGGAAATTATCCGATGGTAATACTATTACTCAAATTCATCCACCACTTCAATCTCTTCGTATAGACACTCCTTTCCGGTGAAATTATTGCTTCTCCATTTAAAAGGGGAAAAGACAATGATGATTCTATTCAAATCGATGATATCGGAAAAAATTTATCATCGTAACAATTATTCCAATCGGATCCTACATACTATTGCTACTCAAGTTGATTCTCTATCTACGGAGATTAAATCAATTTCTAAGCCTAATAGTCCCAGATTTCCCTGCTAGTTATTCCTCTCCTCATTTCCAACCGAATATACTATCTAAAGCTCAAGAAACAACACTTATACGTCCAACATCTTCTATGCCCATCCCATCCTCTCCTTTATTACACAAAATATCTCAAACTCGGGAAAAAAATTAATTCCAATCTTCCTAGCTCATCCAAAATTAATACCATAGATCAAGAAAATCTAGATGTATTAAGTTCTTCAAATGACTCTTCTAATCTTTCGTTTTCTAGTCTTTCCTCTTCAAACGAACTTCTTTCAAAAAATTCATCAAGTTGAAGATTCCTTCTTAGAACCTACGAGAGGTTAACAAAATTCGTCAATTCAAATCTCGTCGTCACTATTCAAATCCTCGTTGGAAACAGGCCGAGACAAGGACTTATTATCCACGACCTACTCCTCCTGGGATATTCAATATGAAGAACGTGCTAAATTTCATACAGCTCATTATGATGGTAGTTCTATTACAAATTGGAACATTGATGGCAAAAGTGAGTATGAAATACTCAACACATTGCAAGAAATGGGTATGGCCAAGATTGCATACAAAGTTCACAACATCCCCCGATAAAAAACGCAGCAATGTTTTTTAGTTGCTCGGTTTCACAGGGGCAATTAAAATATTGGTGGGACAATTCATTAACTCTTGAAGACAAAATAGCCATTCTCGATCATACTATAGAACATGAGGACGAACAAGGTAATATTTCATTAGAAAATGATGCATGTGATTTTTTACTCATTACTATTTCAATGCATTTTGTTGGAAACCCAAAAGAAGAATTATCTTCCGCAAAAAATATTTTTGACAAATTTAAGATGTCCAACTTTATAGATTTTAGTCGGTATAAAGATATGTTTTTTAACATATGTACTCAAACGACTAGATTGCAATGCTCCATTTTGGAAAGAAAAATTCATTACTGGTTTACCAAACTTATTTTCTCAACGCATTATTACAAATCTTAAAAAAGAAATGGGTCTCGAACAAATTGATTTCAATATTATCACTTATGGTCAACTCTTTGCATTCATTAAACAAGAAGCATTATCTGCATGTCAAGAATTGAAATTTCAAGCCAAATATGGTAGTGAGCGTCGAGAACTTGGTTCCTTCTGTGAAGCCTTTGGGATTACAGGAATTAAGGCTCCTTCTACTCAACTCAAACGATCTTTCCAACGACCAGCAAGGTTTTCTAGACGACGGTACCGCAATTCCAAACCATCTCCTCCTGAGTTTTACAAACACCCACGTCATAAATCTCGCAAAAATCGTTATTCTAAATCAAAATCAACACAATTTACTAAAATTATTTGTTACAAATGTGGCAAACCAGGACATAAAGCGGATGTGTGTCGAAGCAAGAAGATTACTACAATTCTTGATCAATTTCCTGAAATAGACAAGGAATTGAAAGAGAAGTTGCATATATCCTTGGTTCAAGATGATTTCGATCCACAACCAGATGATTTTCAAGAATACAGCAGTACCGATGAAGATAATATTTCCTCTCCTTGTGCTTGCAAAGTTATCAATATGATCAAACATTCTTCGGATAATACAAACCAAAGATCAAAAAGAACTCATATTTGATATCATTCAAGATCTTCCTCCCGAAGCTCAAAAAAGACAACTTGAAAAACTCAAAACCCTCATTCTTCGAGAAGAATCCAGTTTCCGCTCGACTCATTGAACCATTCAAGATTTCAAAAATGTTTGATCGCTATCCAAATCTTAATCCTCCCATTCGTCAACATAGCACAACAGTAATTACAAACAGAGATTCGTTCATTAAAAGCACAAGTCAAAGAACTCAAAGAACGTGTATTTTCAATAGAAACCAAGAATTTGGAATTAGATACGCAAATCGCTTTATTACAATCGCGAACATCTAAAGGTAAAGAAATTCTTCTTGATTCTCATATTCCGATTTTCCATATGCCGAAATTCCTATGCCGGGTATTAATCCGAAAGATTCTCAATTTATTTCCATTATTGACAAAATTACATTTCAAAAAATGGAACATATATGTTACAATTTCAATTGGGACTTTTCAAGCAACGTTACTGACTATGCTCGGACAATGGGAGCGGATCAAAGTTGCATCAAAGATGGATTGATTCCTATTAAATATTACGTTCCAACATATGAATCTCTAGTTACCGCAAACGGTATGCCTCTACAGGGTCAAAGGTAAACTAGTCAAAACAACCATTTGCAACGATCATTACTCGTTTCAAACATCAATTCATTGTTGTCGGTGATTTAAATACGGAGATCATTTTGGGTACTCCATTTCTTACTCAAATTTATCCATTCCGGGTTAATCAACATGGTTTGGGTACCAAAATCATGGGAAATCCAGATTGTTTTCAAATTTTTGAATCTCGTCAAACAAAAAAGAATTATTTTTTGTTACAAGAAAATTCTATTTACAAACAAATTAATACTATTCAAAGATTTCAAAATAAAATAAATTTTTTTAAAAGAAGATCTTTCTTATACAAGAATTGAAGAACAACCGCAAACTTCTCAAATTCAACAAAGAATTTTAAATTTTCAAAATTTACTTATAAAAGAAGTTTGTGCCGATATTCCAAATGCTTTTTGGGATCGAAAACAACATATTGTTTCGCTTCCTTATGAAAAGGATTTTTTCCGAGAAAAACATTCCTACAAAAGCACGTCCAATTCAAATGAATCATGATTTACTTGAAGTCCGCAAAAAAGAGATTCAAGAATTACTTGCAAAAAAACTAATTCGCCCCTCCAAATCTCCATGGAGTTGTGCAGCTTTTTATGTAATGAATCAAGCTGAAAAGGAACGCGGTGTTCCTAGGCTTGTTATCAATTACAAACCACTCAACAATGTTTTGCAATGGATTAGATATCCCATTCCAAATAAAAAAGATTTACTCAAACGTCTTTATAATGCAAAATTATTTTCCAAATTCGATATGAAATCGGGATTCGCGCGATTCAAATTGCGGATCAAGATCGCTACAAAACAAAGCATTCACAGCTCCCTTTGGACATTACGAATGGAACGTTATGCCTTTTGGACTCAAAAATGCTCCTTTCCGAATTTCAACATATTATGAATGATATTTTCAATCCTTATACGACATTCATTATTGTTTATATTGATGATGTCTTATTATTTTCGTAATCAATTGATCAACATTTTAAACATTTACAAACATTTCTTCAGGGTTGTCAAACGAAATGGTTTAGTTGTTTCTGCACCTAAACTTAAATTATTTCAAACTCAAATACGTTTTTTGGGTCATAATATTTACAAAGGTACTATTACACCTATTCATCGTGCTCTTGAATTTGCTCGATAAATTTCCGGATGAAATTAAAGATATAAATCAATTACAAAGATTTCTTGGTTGTCTTAATTATTTGTCCGACTTTTTTCCAAATCTAAGACAAATTTGTGCTCCTTTATATCAAAGATTGCAAAAAGATCCTCCCTGCATGGTCTCATACACATACTCAAATTGTTCGCATGCTAAAAATAAAAGCAAAGACATTACCATGTATGTCCATTCCTCATCCATCTGCATTCATGATAGTTGAAACAGATGCATCAGATATAGGATATGGTGGCATTCTGAAACAACGTCTCAATCATTCATCACATGAACATTTAGTTAGATACCATAGTGGTCTATGGCTCGGACCGCAAAAACACTATTCAACTGGTCAAAAAAGAAATTTTAAGTATTGTTTTATGTATTTCAAAATTTCAAGATGATTTATACAACAAACGATTTTTATTACGAATTGATTGTAAATCGCAAAAGAAATTTTACAAAAAGATGTTCAAAATCTTGTTTCAAAACCAAATTTTTGCTCGTTGGCAAGCAATTCTATCTGCTTTTGACTTTGATATTGAATATATCAAAGGTACTCAAAATTCTTTACCAGATTTTCTAACAAGAGAATTCCTTACAGTTCCTCACCATGAGTAAACACAAAGACAAAGAGAAATCTTCAAAACAACAGATTCAAAGTTCTCATGATTATGAGATGAAGACCAGCTTCTTCTTTTATTCAAACACCAAACAACCTTCAAACTCTTTCTTCTATACCACCCAAACAATCTCCAGCTTTCCCTTCTTATTCATTATGCCGGACATCCTCTTACGAATTATTTCAAAGATCATACAATGTTATATTACCGTATTTTTGACAAAGAAAAGGATCATCGTCAATATGACGAAACACTCATTATCAACTTTCCCACAATATTACAATCACTCGGATATGCCGTTTATTCAATTCCCGCCATCTTATCAAACTATATGATTGCTTAACCTACGGAAGAACACGAATTCAATATGATATGGGTATATGCTCGTTTTCATATAATAGTTATTATTATCCTCCTTTGTACCTATATCACGGTTGTGATGAAGAAATTGAAATTATGTTCAAATTTTTTCATCCCACAAGCCATAAAAATTCAAGATTCCCTGGCTTGAATATCAAGAGCGCGTTTACGAATCAGAATATAGCTAAGGCGTTATCAGTTCAAACAAGTTTATTCAAAGGATTTTCCATTATCACTCATCAGAGAATTCAAAATCAAATGGTGGACTGGGTATTCTGTAGATCTCTGTTCACAAGAAACAATTCTCAAAGTTATTCAAAATCATCAACTAGTGCAACGCAGTTTTCAACAATTATCCAAAGGCACAGGTCCTTCAAAAGTTGCAATTCAAACACCTGTTACAATTACAATCAAATCCTCTGCACCAACTACTCCCTCAAAACCAGAATCTTCAAATTCTAAGATTACTACTGCTGAAGATGAAGCAGCTCAATATGAAGAATTTCTACGATTCAAGGTATTTCAACAACAATTCAAACAACAAAAAATCTCATAGTCCGACATCTTCACAAGGATCTTCTACTCGAGTTTTTTGGTATGATCCTATGAGCGACAGATCTCCATGATTTTTAATTCCTAATATTTAGTATTTAGAATCCAAAATCCAAATGCGGAAAAAAATGCGAAAAAAATTTAATTTTCTCCTCTACGTGTTGGTAAGGTGTTGGTCGCCTTATAAATCCGTTGGTAAGCCCGCTGGAAAAGGGTGTTCCGGTAAAGTGGTCCCATCGTTCCCACGCCGATTTGAAGATTGGATAAAATCTGCAAATTTTCTATTCTTGTAATATTTAATTATAATAGATATAATAATATGTATAATAGATATAATTATAATTATAATAGATATAATAATATGTATAATAGATATAATTATTACTATAATTATTATGCTAGGATATAATTATTACGATAATAAGTATGCTAGGTTTTAGACATAATAATTATGTTTGTCGCTTTAGGAGACATCATAATTAAAGACGGAAAAAGAAGTCAAAAGGCAGCAAAAGCAAAAGCAAACAAGTCAAAAGAATCATGACAGACAGCATGATTACGCCTGCGCAAAGAAGTCAAAAAGTGAATAGTGACAGACAAGACATTACTGCACCTGCAGAACATTATTGCACCTGCAGACAAGACAACATGGCGGGACCCACGTCCTCCATTATTCCCGCTCCATTATTGTCCTGCAGATTACATTATTGCACCTGCAGAACATTATTGCACCTGCAGACAAGACAACATGTCGGGGCCCACGTCCTCCATTATTCCCGCTCCATTATTGTCCTGCAGATTCCAAAGACATGAAATTCAAATTCAAATGCACATCAAATGAAGATTCAAGACAAATGAAATTCAAAATCTATCTATAAATAGACTAGCTGAAATGTATTCAAACACACAATCTTAACACACAATCTTTTACATAAGTCTTTTAGAAAATCTTCCCCAAAAAACTTAGCAACTTACAAAGTCTCTTGTATCCTCAATTTATCTTCAAGTTTTCAAGAATTAAATTCAAGTAAGCTTTCATTAATTTTTGAATCATTTCGTTCAAGTTCAAGTTTTAAAACATTTCATTAACCTGGGTTCTTCATGGTATCAGAGCCATGCCATAAGTAATCATTCATCTTAGCATCCTTTGCATATCTTCTCTGCATACATATCATTATTTGTGTTTAGTTCATCTCTGTGTGTTGGTCGACGCTTGGTCACGAGTAAAGCCGTTGGTAAGCCTCATCGGAATAGGTGTTCCGTGATCGTGGTCCCGTTGGTCCCGCATTAGTAGTTGCATCTAGACTCATAACATGATTTCTATGCATTAAAGATGGCGATTAATACCTGGCATAGGAATTTCGGCATATGGAAAATCTGGAATATGAGAATCAAGAAGAATTTCTTTACCTTTAGATGTTCGCGATTGTAATAAAGCGATTTGCGTATCTAATTCCAAATTCTTGGTTTCTATTGAAAATACACGTTCTTTGAGTTCTTTGACTTGTGCTTTTAATGAACGAATCTCCGTTTGTAATCTCGTTGTGCTATGTTGACGAATGGGAGGATTAAGATTTGGATAGCGATCAAACATTTTTGAAATACTCGAATGGTTCAATGAGTCGAGCGTAACTGGATTCTTCTCGAAGAATGAGGGTTTTGAGTTTTTCAAGTTGTCTTTTTTGAGCTTCGGGGAGGAAGATCTTGAATGATATCAAATATGAGTTCTTTTTGATCTTTGGGTCGTATTATCCGAAGAATGTTTGATCATATTGATAACTTTGCAAGCACAAGGAGAGGAAATATTATCTTCACTCATGCATCGCCGTATTCTTGAAAATCATCTCGGGTTGTGGATCGAAATCATCTTGAACCAAGGATATATGCAACTTCTCTTTCAATTCCTTGTCTATTTCAGGAAATTGATCAAGAATTGTAGTAATCTTCTTGCTTCGACACACATCCGCTTTATGTCCCCGGTTTGCCACATTTGTAACAAATAATTTTAGTAAATTGTGTTGATTTTGATTTAGAATAACGATTTTTGCGAGATTTATGACGTGGGTGTTTGTAAAACTCGGGGAGGAGATGGTTTGGAATTGCGGTACCGTCGTCTAGAAAACCTTGGCCGGTCGTTGGAAAGATCGTTTGAGTTGAGTAGAAGGAGCCTTAATTCCCGTAATCCCAAAGGCTTCACTGAAGGAACCAAGTTCTCGACGCTCACTACCATATTTGGCTTGAAATTTCAATTCTTGACATGCAGATAATGCTTCTTGTTTAATGAATGCAAAGAGTTGACCATAAGTGATAATATTGAAATCAATTTGTTCGAGACCCATTTCTTTTTTAAGATTTGTAATAATGCGTTGAGAAAATAAGTTTGGTAAACCAAGTAATGAATTTTTTCTTTCCAAAATGGAGCATTGCAATCTGTCGTTTGAGTACATATGTTAAAAACATATCTTTATACCAAACTAAAATCAGTTAAAGTTGGACATCTTAAATTTGTCAAAAATATTTTTGCGTAAGATAATTCTTCTTTTGGGTTTCCAACAAAATGCATTGAAATAGTAATGAGTAAAAAATCACATGCATCATTTTCTAATGAAATATTACCTTGTTCGTCCTCATGTTCTATAGTATGATCGAGAATGGCTATTTTGTCTTCAAGAGTTAATGAATTGTCCCACCAATATTTTAATTGCCCCCGTGAAACCAAAGCAACTAAAAAACATTGCTGCGTTTTTATCGTGGGATGTTGTGAACTTTGTATGCAATCTTGGCCATACCCATTTCTTGCAATGTGTTGAGTATTTCATACTCACTTTTGCCATCAATGTTCCAATTTGTAATAGAACTACCATCATAATGAGCTGTATGAAATTTAGCACGTTCTTCATATTGAATATCCGGAGGAGTAGGTCGTGGATAATAAGTCCTTGTCTCGGCCTGTTTCCAACGAGGATTTGAATAGTGACGACGAGATTTGAATTGACGAATTTTGTTAACCTCTCGTAGGTTCTAAGAAGGAATCTTCAACTTGATGAATTTTTTGAAAGAAGTTCGTTTGAAGAGGAAAGACTAGAAAACGAAAGATTAGAAGAGTCATTTGAAGAACTTAATACATCTAGATTTTCTTGATCTATGGTATTAATTTTGGATGAGCTAGGAAGATTGGAATTAATTTTTTTCCGTAGTTTGAGATATTTTTGTGTAATAAAGGAGAGGATGGGATGGGCATAGAAGATGTTGGACGTATAAGTGTTGTTTCTTGAGCTTTAGATAGTATATTCGGTTGGAAATGAGGAGAGGAATAACTAGCAGGAAATCTGGGACTATTAGGCTTAGAAATTGATTTAATCTCTGTAGATAGAGAATCAACTTGAGTAGCAATAGTATGTAGGATCTGATTGGAATAATTGTTCTGATGATAAATTTTTTCCGATATCATCGATTTGAATAGAATCATCATTGTCTTTTTCCCCTTTTAAATGGAGAAGCAATAATTTCACCAGAAGGAGTGTCTATACGAAGAGATTGAAGTGGTGGATGAATTTGAGTAATAGTATTACCATCAGATAATTTCCATTTTTTTGCTAAAGTTGTATGAACATTTATATGAGATATTTTGAGAAAATCATTTTTCTTCAAATCCTTGTTTGATTAAAAAAATATTCTAACCAACAGAAAAAATCAAAAGGAGTATTTAACCGATTAATATCAGAAATCCATTCTTGTTTGATTTTTGTTCGATAAAATGAATCTAATTGGAAAAACCAATTTCTTTTTGCATCATTTTCTGATTCAAAAATATCTTGTTCTAATGAAGTAAAATCAATGTGTTTTATCTGATGAATAACATCAATTTCACCTTTCATTTGAGATGCAGCTTGGAGATGAAGGAGGAGATTTAGATACCTCGGGAATAGGAGCGATGATGATGTACATGAATAGGAAGAGGCATCTGAAATGGAGAAAATGTTTCGGCAAATGAATACCTGCTTGGTTCTGGAGGATTTGAATAGTGAGAACTTGAGCCTTGTTCTCTCATAGAATTGAATCGTATGAGTATATTGCCATTTGATTCTTCAATAATTTGAGAAATCTCAGTGCGTTCTATGTGAGGAGGTACTTGAGCATTTTCGATTTGAAATTCTTCAGGAATTGTAATCTCGTGCCATTTGAGTCGTTTTGGAGTAAACGTTTTTGACTGTTCTGCTTCTATATGGAGAAGGACAGTCTCATCGCGTGATGTAGGAATCGGTTTGAAACGAGGATTGAGTCGTGAGCTAAGTAATCGATAATATATTCGATACATAACCACGAATTGTTCGGTGAGTTTCTCAAACTCATCACCTTGAAGATGAATATCTACTACTAATGAATTCATAATCAAAGGGTAAGTTAAAGAAACAGAATAATTTGGAGCACAATTGAAATAAATAGGGCCATTGCAAATATTAGTTTGAATCATAGCAAGTAATGAAGATTTGTAGCGTTTTAAACGTTTATCGCGTAAAGCTAAATAAATAGGAGCATCAACTCCAAGATGAACTAAAGGTTTGACGAAAGAACTTGAATTAAACCATAATGAATATATCGAAAACCTTTTTCAATATATTTTTTGTAATGAAACTTTTGATAAAAGAGGAATTGTTTGAAATTTTTCTTGAATATTCATCGTCTCTTCATGAGTTTTAACCGAAAAAGTCTGTTTTGAAATCAAATGTTCCAACTTTGTAAATAGTTTCTATTTGTTCTTCTAGAATAGTCCGAGTCATTGAAATTGTATGAAATTTGTTCTTCCTTACTATGAATAACTCGTCTCGGAATCCGAGCTAGAACCGGAAGAAAACATTCTTCTCATCAAATTCGCCATCTTTAATGCATAGAAATCATGTTATGAGTCTAGATGCAACTACTAATGCGGGACCAACGGGACCACGAGCATCGGGAACACCTATTCCGATGAGGCTTACCAACGGCTTTACCTGCCGACCAAGCGTCCGACCAACACACGAGATGAACTAAACACAAATAATGATATGTATGCAGAGAAGATATGCAAAGGATGCTAAGATGAATGATTACTTATGGCATGGCTCTGATACCATGAAGAACCCAGGTTAATGAAATGTTTTAAAACTTGAACTTGAAACTTGAACTTGAACGAAATGATTAAAAATTAATGAAAGCTTACTTGAATTTAATTCTTGAAAACTTGAAAACTTGAAGATAAATTGAGGATACAAGAGACTTTGTAAGTTGCTAAGTTTTTTGGGGAAGATTTTCTAAAAGACTTATGTAAAAGATTGTGTGTTAAGATTGTGTGTTTGAATACATTTCAGCTAGTCTATTTATAGATAGATTTTGAATTTCATTTGTCTTGAATCTTCATTTGATGTGCATTTGAATTTGAATTTCATGTCTTTGGAATCTGCAGGACAATAATGGAGCGGGAATAATGGAGGACGTGGGTCCCGCCATGTTGTCTTGTCTGCGCAGTGCAATAATGTTCTGCGAGTGCAATAATGTCTTGTCTCGTCACTATTCACTTTTTGACTTCTTTGCGCAGGCGTAATCATGCTGTCTGTCATGATTCTTTTGACTTGTTTGCTTTTGCTTTTGCTGCCTTTTGACTTCTTTTTCCGTCTTTGTTTGCTTTTGCTTTTGCTGCCTTTTGACTTCTTTTTCCGTCTTTAATTATGATGTCTCCTAAAGCGACAAACATAATTATTATGTCTAAAACCTAGCATACTTATTATGGTAATAATTATATCCTAGCATAATAATTATAGTAATAATTATATCTATTATACATATTATTATATCTATTATAATTATAATTATATCTATTATACATATTATTATATCTATTATAATTAAATATTACAAGAATAGAAAATTTGCAGATTTTATCCAATCTTCAAATCGGCGTGGGAACGATGGGACAACTTTACTGGGAACACCCTTTTCCAATGGGCTTACCAACGGATTTATAAGTCGACCAACACCTTACCAACACGTAGAGGAGAAAATTAAATTTTTTCTGCATTTTTTCCGCATTTGGATTCTAAATACTAAATATATATATATATATATATATTTTTTTTTTTAGGAATTAAAAATCATGGAGATCCTGTCCGCCAATAGGATCAGTACCAAAAAACTCAGTAGAAGATCCTTGTGAAGATGTCGGACTATGAGATTTTTTGTTGTTTGAATTGTTGTTGAAATACCTTGAATCGTAGAAATTCTTCATATTGAGTCGCTTCATCTTCGAGCAGTAGTAATCTTAGAATTTGAAGATTCCGGTTTTGAGGGAGTAGTTGGTGCAGAGGATTTGATTGTAACGGGGTGTTTGAATTGCAACTTTTGAAGGACCTGTGCCTTTGGATAATTGTTGAAAACTGCGTTGCACTAGTTGATGATTTTGAATAAATTTGAGAATTGTTTCTTGTGAACAGAGATCTACAGAATACCCAGTCCACCATTTGATTTTGAATTCTCGGATGAGTGATAATGGAAAATCCTTTGAATAAACTTGTTTGAACCGATAACTCCAATGAGAATATCCAAGGAACCCGAAGTTCCCGCATAGAAGTGGAGTGGAATTGAATAGGCAGGGGCCTGTCATCTTTTTGACCCAAGTTTGAAATCCAAGTTTAGGAATGGGTGGTAATATGTCTGGTAGACTACCAAAGTGAATCCACCATTCATGAAACCAAATTGGAAATTCTTTGGGACAGTGTTGATGGAAAATGAAAAACCAAGAATGATCAAAAGGTCGTTTGAAAAATGTTCTATACCAAGCCATTTTATAATCTTGATATGTATAACCAGTTGGAATAAAATTGACGGTAAATTCTTTTGTAGTCCAAATGGATGACCATTCTGAAGCCTTGAGTACTTTCTTAATAACACATTTTGAATAAGCAATGCGCTGAGGATTTTTTGAATCTGGTGTATGCGTAATTTCAACTGATTTTGAATCAACAAGAATTAATTCATAAAATGTTTGAGTTTGAAGTGGATAATCTGGAAGCCAATGGCATCCGGTAGGAAAGACTCTTTGAACTAAATTTTTTAAGGCTTTGAAGTCAGGAGTTTCTGTAAAAGAGGTAAGGAATAAATTTTCAGTGACAGGTTTGAGGAAATAATGAGTATTGGTTGAGGAGGCATTTTGAGTTGAAGAAGGAGGTGGTATAGGAATGTGTTGTAGTTTGGATGATGGTGTTGCAGCTGCCATTACATACGTGAGTGGTGGAAAGTCTTGAAGAGCTTGAAATCTGTTTGGTGTTTGAATAAAAGAAGAACTGGTCTTCATCTCATAATCATGAGAACATTTGAATCTGTTGTTTTGAAGATTTCTCTTTGTCTTTGTGTTTACTCATGGTGAGGAACTGTAAGGAATTCTCTTGTTAGAAAATCTGGTAAAGAATTTTGAGTACCTTTGATATATTCAATATCAAAGTCAAAAGCAGATAGAATTGCTTGCCAACGAGCAAAAATTTGTTTTGAAACAAGATTTTGAACATCTTTTTGTAAAATTTCTTTTGCAGATTTACAATCAATTCGTAATAAAAATCGTTTGTTGTATAAATCATCTTGAAATTTTGAAATACATAAAACAATACTTAAAATTTCTTTTTTGACAGTTGAATAGTGTTTTTTGCGGTCCCGAGCCATAGACCACTATGGTATCTAACTAAATGTTCATGTGATGAATGATTGAGACGTTGTTTCGTAATGCCACCATATCCTATATCCGATGCATCTGTTTCAACTATCATGAATGCGAGATGGATGAGGAATGGACATACATGGTAATGTCTTTGCTTTTATTTTTAGCATGCGAACAATTTGAGTATGTGTATGAGACCATGCAGGGAGGATCTTTTTGCAATCTTTGATATAAAGGAGCACAAATTTGTCTTAGATTTGGAAAAAAGTCGGACAAATAATTAAGACAACCAAGAAATCTTTGTAATTGATTTATATCTTTAATTTCATCCGGAAATTTATCAAGCAAATTCAAGAGCACGATGAATAGGTGTAATAGTACCTTTGTAAATATTATGACCCAAAAAACGTATTTGAGTTTGAAATAATTTAAGTTTAGGTGCGTAAACAACTAAACCATTTCGTTTGACAACCTCGAAGAAATGTTTGTAAATGTTTAAAATGTTGATCAATTGATTATGAAAATAATAAGACATCATCAATATAAACAATAATGAATGTCGTATAAGGATTGAAAATATCATTCATAATATGTTGAAATTCGTAAGGAGCATTTTTGAGTCCAAAAGGCATAACGTTCCATTCGTAATGTCCAAAGGGAACCGTGAATGCTCGTTTTGTAGCGATCTTGATCTCGCAATTTGAATCGCTGTAATCCCGATTTCATATCGAATTTGGAAAATAATTTTTGCATTATAAAGACGTTTGAGTAAATCTTTTTTTATTTGGAATGGGATATCTAATCCATTGCAAAACATTGTTGAGTGGTTTGTAATTGATAACAAGCCTAGGAACACCGCGTTCCTTTTCCGCTTGATTCATTACATAAAAAGCTGCACAACTCCATGGAGATTTGGAGGGGCGAATTAGTTTTTTTTGCAAGTAATTCTTGAATCTCTTTTTTGCGGACTTCAAGTAAATCATGATTCATTTGAATTGGACGTGCTTTTGTAGGAATGTTTTTCTCGTAAAAATCCTTTTCATAAGGAAGCGAAACAATATGTTGTTTTCGATCCCAAAAAGCATTTGGAATATCAAAGCACAAACTTCTTTTATAAGTAAATTTTGAAAATTTAAAATTCTTTGTTGAATTTGAGAAGTTTGCGATTGTTCTTCAATTCTTGTATAAGAAAGATCTTCTTTTTAAAAAAAATTTATTTTATTTTGAAATCTTTGAATAGTATTAATTTGTTTGTAAATAGAATTTTCTTGTAACAAAAATAATTCTTTTTTGTTTGACAGGGATTCAAAAATTTGAAAACAACTCGGATTTCCCATGATTTTGGTACCCAAACCATGTTGATTAACCCTGGAATGGATAAATTTGAGTAAGAAATGGAGTACCCAAAATGATCTCCGTATTTAAATCACCGACAACAATGAATTGATGTTTGAAACAGTAATGATCGTTGCAAATGGTTGTTTTGACTAGTTTACCTTTGACTTGTAGAGGCACACCGTTTGCAGTAACTAGAGATTCATATGTTGGAACGTAATATTTAATAGGAATCAATCCATCTTTGATGCAACTTTGATCTCGCTCACTGCCCGAAAGATAGTCATGAACGTTGCTTGAAAAGTCCCAATTGAAATTGTAACATATATGTTCCATTTTTGAAATGTAATTTTGTCAATAATGGAAATAAATTGAGAATCTTTCGGAGCTTTCATTAATTTTTGAATCATTTCGTTCAAGTTCAAGTTTCAAGTTCAAGTTTTAAAACATTTCATTAACCTGGGTTCTTCATTTTTTCTGCATTTTTTCCGCATTTGGATTCTAAATATATATATATATATTTTTTTTGATTCAGAAACGCGCTCTTGATATTCAAGCCAGGAATCTTGAATTTTTATGGCTTGTGGGATGAAAAATTTGAACATAATTTCAATTTCTTCATCACAACTGTGATATAGGTACAAAGGAGGATAATAATAACTATTATATGAAAACGAGCATATACCCATATCATATTGAATTCGTGTTCTTCCGTAGGTTAAGCAATCATATAGTTTGATAAGATGGCAGAATTGAATAAACGGCATATCCAGTGATTGTAATATTGTGGGAAAGTTGATAATGAGTGTTTCGTCATATTGACGATGATCCTTTTCTTTGTCAAAAATACGAGTAATATAACATTGTATGATCTTTGAAATAATTCGTAAGAGGATGTCCGGCATAATGAATAAGAAGGGAAAGCTGGAGATTGTTTGGGTGGTATAGAAGAAAGAGTTTGAAGGTTGTTTGGTGTTTGAATAAAAGAAGAACTGGTCTTCATCTCATAATCATGAGAACTTTGAATCTGTTGTTTTGAAGATTTCTCTTTGTCTTTGTGTTTACTCATGGTGAGGAACTGTAAGGAATTCTCTTGTTAGAAAATCTGGTAAAGAATTTTGAGTACCTTTGATATATTCAATATCAAAGTCAAAAGCAGATAGAATTGCTTGCCAACGAGCAAAAATTTGTTTTGAAACAAGATTTTGAACATCTTTTTGTAAAATTTCTTTTGCAGATTTACAATCAATTCGTAATAAAAATCGTTTGTTGTATAAATCATCTTGAAATTTTGAAATACATAAAACAATACTTAAAATTTCTTTTTTGACAGTTGAATAGTGTTTTTGCGGTCCGAGCCATAGACCACTATGGTATCTAACTAAATGTTCATGTGATGAATGATTGAGACGTTGTTTCAGAATGCCACCATATCCTATATCTGATGCATCTGTTTCAACTATCATGAATGCAGATGGATGAGGAATGGACATACATGGTAATGTCTTTGCTTTTATTTTTAGCATGCGAACAATTTGAGTATGTGTATGAGACCATGCAGGAGGATCTTTTTGCAATCTTTGATATAAAGGAGCACAAATTTGTCTTAGATTTGGAAAAAAGTCAGACAAATAATTAAGACAACCAAGAAATCTTTGTAATTGATTTATATCTTTAATTTCATCCGGAAATTTATCGAGCAAATTCAAGAGCACGATGAATAGGTGTAATAGTACCTTTGTAAATATTATGACCCAAAAACGTATTTGAGTTTGAAATAATTTAAGTTTAGGTGCAGAAACAACTAAACCATTTCGTTTGACAACCTGAAGAAATGTTTGTAAATGTTTAAAATGTTGATCAATTGATTATGAAAATAATAAGACATCATCAATATAAACAATAATGAATGTCGTATAAGGATTGAAAATATCATTCATAATATGTTGAAATTCAGAAGGAGCATTTTTGAGTCCAAAAGGCATAACGTTCCATTCGTAATGTCCAAAGGGAACTGTGAATGCTGTTTTGTAGCGATCTTGATCTGCAATTTGAATCTGCCAGAATCCTGATTTCATATCGAATTTGGAAAATAATTTTGCATTATAAAGACGTTTGAGTAAATCTTTTTTATTTGGAATGGGATATCTAATCCATTGCAAAACATTGTTGAGTGGTTTGTAATTGATAACAAGCCTAGGAACACCGCGTTCCTTTTCCGCTTGATTCATTACATAAAAAGCTGCACAACTCCATGGAGATTTGGAGGGGCGAATTAGTTTTTTTGCAAGTAATTCTTGAATCTCTTTTTTGCAGACTTCAAGTAAATCATGATTCATTTGAATTGGACGTGCTTTTGTAGGAATGTTTTTCTCAGAAAAATCCTTTTCATAAGGAAGCGAAACAATATGTTGTTTTCGATCCCAAAAAGCATTTGGAATATCAGCACAAACTTCTTTTATAAGTAAATTTTGAAAATTTAAAATTCTTTGTTGAATTTGAGAAGTTTGCAGTTGTTCTTCAATTCTTGTATAAGAAAGATCTTCTTTTAAAAAATTTATTTTATTTTGAAATCTTTGAATAGTATTAATTTGTTTGTAAATAGAATTTTCTTGTAACAAAAATAATTCTTTTTGTTTGACAGGATTCAAAAATTTGAAAACAACTGGATTTCCCATGATTTTGGTACCCAAACCATGTTGATTAACCCAGAATGGATAAATTTGAGTAAGAAATGGAGTACCCAAAATGATCTCCGTATTTAAATCACTGACAACAATGAATTGATGTTTGAAACAGTAATGATCGTTGCAAATGGTTGTTTTGACTAGTTTACCTTTGACCTGTAGAGGCATACCGTTTGCAGTAACTAGAGATTCATATGTTGGAACGTAATATTTAATAGGAATCAATCCATCTTTGATGCAACTTTGATCTGCTCCGCTGTCCAGCATAGCTGTAAACGTTGCTTGAAAAGTCCCAATTGAAATTGTAACATATATGTTCCATTTTTGAAATGTAATTTTGTCAATAATGGAAATAAATTGAGAATCTTTCGGATTAATACCCGGCATAGGAATTTCGGCATATGGAAAATCTGGAATATGAGAATCAAGAAGAATTTCTTTACCTTTAGATGTTCGCGATTGTAATAAAGCGATTTGCGTATCTAATTCCAAATTCTTGGTTTCTATTGAAAATACACGTTCTTTGAGTTCTTTGACTTGTGCTTTTAATGAACGAATCTCTGTTTGTAATTACGTTGTGCTATGTTGACGAATGGGAGGATTAAGATTTGGATAGCGATCAAACATTTTTGAAATACTTGAATGGTTCAATGAGTCGAGCGGAAGCTGGATTCTTCTCGAAGAATGAGGGTTTTGAGTTTTTCAAGTTGTCTTTTTTGAGCTTCGGGAGGAAGATCTTGAATGATATCAAATATGAGTTCTTTTTGATCTTTGGTTTGTATTATCCGAAGAATGTTTGATCATATTGATAACTTTGCAAGCACAAGGAGAGGAAATATTATCTTCATCGGTACTGCTGTATTCTTGAAAATCATCTGGTTGTGGATCGAAATCATCTTGAACCAAGGATATATGCAACTTCTCTTTCAATTCCTTGTCTATTTCAGGAAATTGATCAAGAATTGTAGTAATCTTCTTGCTTCGACACACATCCGCTTTATGTCCTGGTTTGCCACATTTGTAACAAATAATTTTAGTAAATTGTGTTGATTTTGATTTAGAATAACGATTTTTGCGAGATTTATGACGTGGGTGTTTGTAAAACTCAGGAGGAGATGGTTTGGAATTGCGGTACCGTCGTCTAGAAAACCTTGCTGGTCGTTGGAAAGATCGTTTGAGTTGAGTAGAAGGAGCCTTAATTCCTGTAATCCCAAAGGCTTCACAGAAGGAACCAAGTTCTCGACGCTCACTACCATATTTGGCTTGAAATTTCAATTCTTGACATGCGGGATAATGCTTCTTGTTTAATGAATGCAAAGAGTTGACCATAAGTGATAATATTGAAATCAATTTGTTCGAGACCCATTTCTTTTTTTAAGATTTGTAATAATGCGTTGAGAAAATAAGTTTGGTAAACCGAGTAATGAATTTTTCTTTCCAAAATGGAGCATTGCAATCTGGTCGTTTGAGTACATATGTTAAAAACATATCTTTATACCGACTAAAATCAGTTAAAGTTGGACATCTTAAATTTGTCAAAAATATTTTTTGCGGAAGATAATTCTTCTTTTGGGTTTCCAACAAAATGCATTGAAATAGTAATGAGTAAAAAAATCACATGCATCATTTTCTAATGAAATATTACCTTGTTCGTCCTCATGTTCTATAGTATGATCGAGAATGGCTATTTTGTCTTCAAGAGTTAATGAATTGTCCCACCAATATTTTAATTGCCCCTGTGAAACCCAAAGCAACTAAAAAACATTGCTGCGTTTTTTATCGGGGATGTTGTGAACTTTGTATGCAATCTTGGCCATACCCATTTCTTGCAATGTGTTGAGTATTTCATACTCACTTTTGCCATCAATGTTCCAATTTGTAATAGAACTACCATCATAATGAGCTGTATGAAATTTAGCACGTTCTTCATATTGAATATCCCGGAGGAGTAGGTCGTGGATAATAAGTCCTTGTCTCGGCCTGTTTCCAACGAGGATTTGAATAGTGACGACGAGATTTGAATTGACGAATTTTGTTAACCTCTCGTAGGTTCTAAGAAGGAATCTTCAACTTGATGAATTTTTTGAAAGAAGTTCGTTTGAAGAGGAAAGACTAGAAAACGAAAGATTAGAAGAGTCATTTGAAGAACTTAATACATCTAGATTTTCTTGATCTATGGTATTAATTTTGGATGAGCTAGGAAGATTGGAATTAATTTTTTTCCGAGTTTGAGATATTTTGTGTAATAAAGGAGAGGATGGGATGGGCATAGAAGATGTTGGACGTATAAGTGTTGTTTCTTGAGCTTTAGATAGTATATTCGGTTGGAAATGAGGAGAGGAATAACTAGCAGGGAAATCTGGGACTATTAGGCTTAGAAATTGATTTAATCTCCGTAGATAGAGAATCAACTTGAGTAGCAATAGTATGTAGGATCCGATTGGAATAATTGTTACGATGATAAATTTTTTCGATATCATCGATTTGAATAGAATCATCATTGTCTTTTCCCCTTTTAAATGGAGAAGCAATAATTTCACCAGAAGGAGTGTCTATACGAAGAGATTGAAGTGGTGGATGAATTTGAGTAATAGTATTACCATCGGATAATTTCCATTTTTTTTGCTAAAGTTGTATGAACATTTATATGAGATATTTTGAGAAAATCTTTTTCTTCAAATCCTTGTTTGATTAAAAAAATATTCTAACCAACGAAAAAAAAATCAAAAGGAGTATTTAACCGATTAATATCGAAATCCATTCTTGTTTGATTTTTTGTTCGATAAAATGAATCTAATTGGAAAAACCAATTTCTTTTTTGCATCATTTTCCGATTCAAAAATATCTTGTTCTAATGAAGTAAAATCAATGTGTTTTATCCGATGAATAACATCAATTTCACCTTTCATTTGAGATGCGGTTGGAGATGAAGGAGGAGATTTAGATACCTCGGGAATAGGAGCGAGTATGATGTACATGAATAGGAAGAGGCATCCGAAATGGAGAAAATGATTCGGCAAATGAATACCGCTTGGTTACGGAGGATTTGAATAGTGAGAACTTGAGCCTTGTTCTCTCATAGAATTGAATCGTATGAGTATATTGCCATTTGATTCTTCAATAATTTGAGAAATCTCGGTGCGTTCTATGTGAGGAGGTACTTGAGCATTTTCGATTTGAAATTCTTCGAGAATTGTAATCTCGTGCCATTTGAGTCGTTTTGGAGTAAACGTTTTTGACTGTTCGCTTCTATATGGAGAAGGACAGTCTCATCGCGTGATGTAGGAATCGGTTTGAAACGAGGATTGAGTCGTGAGCTAAGTAATCGATAATATATTCGATACATAACCACGAATTGTTCGGTGAGTTTCTCAAACTCATCACCTTGAAGATGAATATCTAGTACTAATGAATTCATAATCAAAGGGTCGCATTAAAGAAACGAGAATAATTTGGAGCACAATTGAAATAAATAGGACCATTGCAAATATTAGTTTGAATCATAGCAAGTAATGAAGATTTGTAGCGTTTTAAACGTTTATCGCGTAAAGCTAAATAAATAGGAGCATCAACTCCAAGATGAACTAAAGGTTTGACAGACAACTTGAATTAAACCATAATGAATATATCGAAAACCTTTTTCAATATATTTTTTGTAATGAAACTTTTGATAAAAGAGGAATTGTTTGAAATTTTTCTTGAATATTCATCGTCTCTTCATGAGTTTTAACCGAAAAAAGCTGTTTTGAAATCAAATGTTCCAACTTTGTAAATAGTTTCTATTTGTTCTTCCGGAATAGTCCAGTCATTGAAATTGTATGAAATTTGTTCTTCCTTACTATGAATAACTCGTCCGGAATCCGAGGCTAGAACCGGAAGAAAACATTCTTCTCATCAAATTCGCCATCTTTAATGCATAGAAATCATGTTATGAGTCTAGATGCAACTACTAATGCGGGACCAACGGGACCACGATGCACGGGAACACCTATTCCGATGAGGCTTACCAACGGCTTTACCTGCTGACCAAGCGTCCGACCAACACACGAGAGATGAACTAAACACAAATAATGATATGTATGCAGAGAAGATATGCAAAGGATGCTAAGATGAATGATTACTTATGGCATGGCTCTGATACCTTGAAGAACCCGAGTTAATGAAATGTTTTAAAACTTGAACTTGAAACTTGAACTTGAACGAAATGATTCAAAAAATTAATGAAAGCTTACTTGAATTTAATTCTTGAAAACTTGAAAACTTGAAGATAAATTGAGGATACAAGAGACTTTGTAAGTTGCTAAGTTTTTTGGGGGAAGATTTTCTAAAAAGACTTATGTAAAAGATTGTGTGTTAAGATTGTGTGTTTGAATACATTTCAGCTAGTCTATTTATAGATAGATTTTGAATTTCATTTGTCTTGAATCTTCATTTGATGTGCATTTGAATTTGAATTTCATGTCTTTGGAATCTGCAGGACAATAATGGAGCGGGAATAATGGAGGACGTGGGTCCCGCCATGTTGTCTTGTCTGCAGGTGCAATAATGTTCTGCAGGTGCAATAATGTCTTGTCTGTCACTATTCACTTTTTGACTTCTTTGCGCAGGCGTAATCATGCTGTCTGTCATGATTCTTTTGACTTGTTTGCTTTTGCTTTTGCTGCCTTTTGACTTCTTTTTCCGTCTTTAATTATGATGTCTCCTAAAGCGACAAACATAATTATTATGTCTAAAACCTAGCATACTTATTATCGTAATAATTATATCCTAGCATAATAATTATAGTAATAATTATATCTATTATACATATTATTATATCTATTATAATTATAATTATATCTATTATACATATTATTATATCTATTATAATTAAATATTACAAGAATAGAAAATTTGCAGATTTTATCCAATCTTCAAATCGGCGTGGGAACGATGGGACCACTTTACCGGGAACACCCTTTTCCAGCGGGCTTACCAACGGATTTATAAGCTGACCAACACCTTACCAACACGTAGAGGAGAAAATTAAATTTTTTCTGCATTTTTTCCGCATTTGGATTCTAAATATTTTTAAAAATCATGGAGATCCCTGTCCGCCAATAGGATCGGTACCAAAAACTCGAGTAGAAGATCTTTGTGAAGATGTCGGACTATGAGATTTTTTGTTGTTTGAATTGTTGTTGAAATACCTTGAATCGTAGAAATTCTTCATATTGAGTCGCTTCATCTTCGGCGAGTAGTAATCTCAGAATTTGAAGATTCCGGTTTTGAGGGAGTAGTTGGTGCAGAGGATTTGATTGTAACAGGTGTTTGAATTGCAACTTTTGAAGGACCTGTGCCTTTGGATAATTGTTGAAAACTGCGTTGCACTAGTTGATGATTTTGAATAACTTTGAGAATTGTTTCTTGTGAACAGAGATCTACAGAATACCCGATCCCACCATTTGATTTTGAATTCTCTGATGAGTGATAATGGAAAATCCTTTCAATAAACTTGTTTGAACTGATAACTCCTTAGCTATATTTTTAATTCCTGTATGTATCTGTAAAAAATAAAATAAAAAAAAATTAATGGCAATATACGAATGCATATCTTCTCTGCATACATATCATTATTTGTGTTTAGTTCATCTCTGTGTGTTGGTCAGACGCTTGGTCAGCAGGTAAAGCCGTTGGTAAGCCTCATCGGAATAGGTGTTCCTGGTACTGTGGTCCCGTTGGTCCCGCATTAGTAGTTGCATCTAGACTCATAACATGATTTCTATGCATTAAAGATGGCGAATTTGATGAGAAGAATGTTTTCTTCCGGTTCTAGCCTGGATTCCAGACGAGTTATTCATAGTAAGGAAGAACAAATTTCATACAATTTCAATGACTGGACTATTCCAGAAGAACAAATAGAAACTATTTACAAAGTTGGAACATTTGATTTCAAAACAGCTTTTTCAGTTAAAACTCATGAAGAGACGATGAATATTCAAGAAAAATTTCAAACAATTCCTCTTTTATCAAAAGTTTCATTACAAAAATATATTGAAAAAGGTTTTCGATATATTCATTATGGTTTAATTCAAGTTGCTGTCAAACCTTTAGTTCATCTTGGAGTTGATGCTCCTATTTATTTAGCTTTACGCGATAAACGTTTAAAATGCTACAAATCTTCATTACTTGCTATGATTCAAACTAATATTTGCAATGGTCCTATTTATTTCAATTGTGCTCCAAACTATTCTGTTTCTTTAACAGACCCTTTGATTATGAATTCATTAGTACTAAATATTCATCTTCAAGGTGATGAGTTTGAGAAACTCACCGAACAATTCGTGGTTATGTATCGAATATATTATCGATTACTTAGCTCACAGCTCAATCCTCGTTTCAAACTGATTCCTACATCACGCGATGAGACTATCCTTCTCCATATAGAAGCAGAACAGTCAAAAACGTTTACTCCAAAACGACTCAAATGGCACGAGATTACAATTCCTGAAGAATTTCAAATCGAAAATGCTCAAGTACCTCCTCACGTAGAACGCACTGAGATTATTGAAGAATCAAATGGCAATATACTCATACGATTCAATTCTATGAGAGAACAAGGCTCAAGTTCTCACTATTCAAATCCTCCAGAACCAAGCAGGTATTCATTTGCCGAATCATTTTCTCCATTTCAGATGCCTCTTCCTATTCATGTACATCATACTGCTCCTATTCCTGAGGTATCTAAATCTCCTCCTTCATCTCCAACTGCATCTCAAATGAAAGGTGAAATTGATGTTATTCATCAGATAAAACACATTGATTTTACTTCATTAGAACAAGATATTTTTGAATCAGAAAATGATGCAAAAAGAAATTGGTTTTTCCAATTAGATTCATTTTATCGAACAAAAATCAAACAAGAATGGATTTCTGATATTAATCGGTTAAATACTCCTTTTGATTTTTTCTGTTGGTTAGAATATTTTTTAATCAAACAAGGATTTGAAGAAAAAGATTTTCTCAAAATATCTCATATAAATGTTCATACAACTTTAGCAAAAAAATGGAAATTATCTGATGGTAATACTATTACTCAAATTCATCCACCACTTCAATCTCTTCGTATAGACACTCCTTCTGGTGAAATTATTGCTTCTCCATTTAAAAGGGGAAAAGACAATGATGATTCTATTCAAATCGATGATATCAGAAAAATTTATCATCAGAACAATTATTCCAATCAGATCCTACATACTATTGCTACTCAAGTTGATTCTCTATCTACAGAGATTAAATCAATTTCTAAGCCTAATAGTCCCAAATTTCCTGCTAGTTATTCCTCTCCTCATTTCCAACCGAATATACTATCTAAAGTCCAACCGAATATACTATCTAAAGCTCAAGAAACAACACTTATACGTCCAACATCTTCTATGCCCATCCCATCCTCTCCTTTATTACACAAAATATCTCAAACTCTGGAAAAAATTAATTCCAATCTTCCTAGCTCATCCAAAATTAATACCATAGATCAAGAAAATCTAGATGTATTAAGTTCTTCAAATGACTCTTCTAATCTTTCGTTTTCTAGTCTTTCCTCTTCAAACGAACTTCTTTCAAAAATTCATCAAGTTGAAGATTCCTTCTTAGAACCTACAGAGGTTAACAAAATTCGTCAATTCAAATCTCGTCGTCACTATTCAAATCCTCGTTGGAAACAGGCCGAGACAAGGACTTATTATCCACGACCTACTCCTCCGGATATTCAATATGAAGAACGTGCTAAATTTCATACAGCTCATTATGATGGTAGTTCTATTACAAATTGGAACATTGATGGCAAAAGTGAGTATGAAATACTCAACACATTGCAAGAAATGGGTATGGCCAAGATTGCATACAAAGTTCACAACATCCCCGATAAAAAACGCAGCAATGTTTTTTAGTTGCTTTGGTTTCACAGGGGCAATTAAAATATTGGTGGGACAATTCATTAACTCTTGAAGACAAAATAGCCATTCTCGATCATACTATAGAACATGAGGACGAACAAGGTAATATTTCATTAGCAAATGATGCATGTGATTTTTTACTCATTACTATTTCAATGCATTTTGTTGGAAACCCAAAAGAAGAATTATCTTACGCAAAAATATTTTTGACAAATTTAAGATGTCCAACTTTAATGATTTTAGTCTGGTATAAAGATACGTTTTTAACATATGTACTCAAACGACCCAGATTGCAATGCTCCATTTTGGAAAGAAAAATTCATTACTGGTTTACCAAACTTATTTTTCTCAACGCATTATTACAAATCTTAAAAAAGAAATGGGTCTTGAACAAATTGATTTCAATATTATCACTTATGGTCAACTCTTTGCATTCATTAAACAAGAAGCATTATCTGCATGTCAAGAATTGAAATTTCAAGCCAAATATGGTAGTGAGCGTCGAGAACTTGGTTCCTTCTGTGAAGCCTTTGGGATTACAGGAATTAAGGCTCCTTCTACTCAACTCAAAGAACGTGTATTTTCAATAGAAACCAAGAATTTGGAATTAGGTACGCAAATCGCTTTATTACAATCGCGAACATCTAAAGGTAAAGAAATTCTTCTTGATTCTCATATTCCAGATTTTCCATATGCCGAAATTCCTATGCCAGGTATTAATCCGAAAGATTCTCAATTTATTTCCATTATTGACAAAATTACATTTCAAAAAATGGAACATATATGTTACAATTTCAATTGGGACTTTTCAAGCAACGTTTACTGACTATCTTTGGGACAGTGGGAGCAGATCAAAGTTGCATCAAAGATGGATTGATTCCTATTAAATATTACGTTCCAACATATGAATCTCTAGTTCATCGCAAAGCGGTATGCCTCTACGAGTCAAAGGTAAACTAGTCAAAACAACCATTTGCAACGATCATTACTTGTTTCAAACATCAATTCCTTGTTGTCGAGTGATTTAAATACGGAGATCATTTTGGGTACTCCATTTCTTACTCAAATTTATCCATTACGGGTTAATCAACATGGTTTGGGTACCAAAATCATGGGAAATCCAGATTGTTTTCAAATTTTTGAATCTGTCAAACAAAAAGAATTATTTTTGTTACAAGAAAATTCTATTTACAAACAAATTAATACTATTCAAAGATTTCAAAATAAAATAAATTTTTTTAAAAGAAGATCTTTCTTATACAAGAATTGAAGAACAATCTGCAAACTTCTCAAATTCAACAAAGAATTTTAAATTTTTCAAAAATTTACTTAGAAAAAGAAGTTTGTCTTTGATATTCCAAATGCTTTTTGGGATCGAAAACAACATATTGTTTCTCTTCCTTATGAAAAGGATTTTTACGAGAAAAACATTCCTACAAAAGCACGTCCAATTCAAATGAATCATGATTTACTTGAAGTCCGCAAAAAAGAGATTCAAGAATTACTTGCAAAAAAAACTAATTCGCCCCTCCAAATCTCCATGGAGTTGTGCAGACTTTTTATGTAATGAATCAAGCGGAAAAGGAACGCGGTGTTCCTAGGCTTGTTATCAATTACAAACCACTCAACAATGTTTTGCAATGGATTAGATATCCCATTCCAAATAAAAAAGATTTACTCAAACGTCTTTATAATGCAAAATTATTTTCCAAATTCGATATGAAATCGGGATTACAGCGATTCAAATTGCGAGATCAAGATCGCTACAAAACGAGCATTCACGGTTCCCTTTGGACATTACGAATGGAGCGTTATGCCTTTTGGACTCAAAAATGCTCCTTACGAATTTCAACATATTATGAATGATATTTTCAATCCTTATACGACATTCATTATTGTTTATATTGATGATGTCTTATTATTTTCATAATCAATTGATCAACATTTTAAACATTTACAAACATTTCTTCGAGGTTGTCAAACGAAATGGTTTAGTTGTTTCGCACCTAAACTTAAATTATTTCAAACTCAAATACGTTTTTGGGTCATAATATTTACAAAGGTACTATTACACCTATTCATCGTGCTCTTGAATTTGCTTGATAAATTTCCGGATGAAATTAAAGATATAAATCAATTACAAAGATTTCTTGGTTGTCTTAATTATTTGTCGACTTTTTTCCAAATCTAAGACAAATTTGTGCTCCTTTATATCAAAGATTGCAAAAAGATCCTCCCTGCATGGTCTCATACACATACTCAAATTGTTCGCATGCTAAAAATAAAAGCAAAGACATTACCATGTATGTCCATTCCTCATCCATCTGCATTCATGATAGTTGAAACAGATGCATCAGATATAGGATATGGTGGCATTCTGAAACAACGTCTCAATCATTCATCACATGAACATTTAGTTAGATACCATAGTGGTCTATGGCTCGGACCGCAAAAAATACTATTCAATCTGTCAAAAAAGAAATTTTAAGTATTGTTTTATGTATTTCAAAATTTCAAGATGATTTATACAACAAACGATTTTTATTACGAATTGATTGTAAATCTGCAAAAGAAATTTTACAAAAAGATGTTCAAAATCTTGTTTCAAAACAAATTTTTGCTCGTTGGCAAGCAATTCTATTCGCTTTTGACTTTGATATTGAATATATCAAAGGTACTCAAAATTCTTTACCGATTTTCTAACAAGAGAATTCCTTACGGTTCCTCACCATGAGTAAACACAAAGACAAAGAGAAATCTTCAAAACAACAGATTCAAAGTTCTCATGATTATGAGATGAAGACCCAGTTCTTCTTTTATTCAAACACCAAACAGATTTCAAGCTCTTCAAGACTTTCCACCACTCACGTATGTAATGGCAGCTGCAACACCATCATACAAACTATAACACATTCCTATACCACCTCCTTCTTCAACTCAAAATGCCTCCTCAACCAATACTCATTATTTCCTCAAACTCATCACTGAAAATTTATTCCTTACCTCTTTTACGAAACTCCTGACTTCAAAGCCTTAAAAAATTTAGTTCAAAGAGTCTTTCCTACCGGATGCCATTGGCTTCCAGATTATCCACTTCAAACTCAAACATTTTATGAATTAATTCTTGTTGATTCAAAATCAGTTGAAATTACGCATACACCAGATTCAAAAAATCCTCAGCGCATTGCTTATTCAAAATGTGTTATTAAGAAAGTACTCAAGGCTTCAGAATGGTCATCCATTTGGACTACAAAAGAATTTACCGTCAATTTTATTCCAACTGGTTATACATATCAAGATTATAAAATGGCTTGGTATAGAACATTTTTCAAACGACCTTTTGATCATTCTTGGTTTTTCATTTTCCATCAACACTGTCCCAAAGAATTTCCAATTTGGTTTCATGAATGGTGGATTCACTTTGATAGTCTACCAGACATATTACCACCCATTCCTAAACTTGGATTTCAAACTTGGGTAAAAAAGATGACAGGCCCTGCCTTATTAAATTCCACTCCACTTCTATGCAGAACTTCGGGTTCCTTGGATATTCTGCTGGCGTTATCAGTTCAAACAAGTTTATTCAAAGGATTTTCCATTATCACTCATCCGAGAATTCAAAATCACATGGTGGACTGGGTATTCTGTAGATCTCTGTTCACAAGACACAGTACTCAAATTTATTCAAAATAATCAACTCGTGCAACGCAGTTTTCAACAATTATCCAAAGGCACAGGTCCTTCAAACGTTGCAATTCAAACACCTGCTACAATCAAATCCTCTGCACCAACTACTCCCTCAAAACCAGAAGCTTCAAATTCCAAGATTACTACTGCTGAAGACGAAGCAGCTCAATATGAAGAATTTCTACGATTCAAGGTATTTCAACAACAATTCAAACAGGAAAAATCTCATAGTCCGACATCTTCACAAGGATCTTCTACTGAGTTTTTTGGTACTGATCCTATTGGCGGACAGGATCTCCATAATTTTTAATTCCTGTATGTATCTGTAAAAAAAAAAAAAAAAAAAAAAAAAAAAAAAAATATTTAGAATCCAAATGCGGAAAAAATGCATAAAAAATTTAATTTTCTCCTCTACATGTTGGTAAGGTGTTGGTCAGCTTATAAATCCGTTGGTAAGCCCATTTGGAAAAGGGTGTTCCCGGTAAAGTGGTCCCATCGTTCCCACGCCGATTTGAAGATTGGATAAAATCTGCAAATTTTCTATTCTTGTAATATTTAATTATAATAGATATAATAATATGTATAATAGATATAATTATAATTATAATAGATATAATAATATGCATAATAGATATAATTATTACTATAATTATTATGCTAGGATATAATTATTACGATAATAAGTATGCTAGGTTTTAGACATAATAATTATGTTTGTCGCTTTAGGAGACATCATAATTAAAGACGGAAAAAGAAGTCAAAAGGCAGCAAAAGCAAAAGCAAACAAAGACGGAAAAAGAAGTCAAAAGGCAGCAAAAGCAAAAGCAAACAAGTCAAAAGAATCATGACAGACAGCATGATTACGCCTGCGCAAAGAAGTCAAAAAGTGAATAGTGACAGACAAGACATTATTGCACCTGCAGAACATTATTGCACCTGCAGACAAGACAACATGGCGGGACCCACGTCCTCCATTATTCCCGCTCCATTATTGTCCTGCAGATTCCAAAGACATGAAATTCAAATTCAAATGCACATCAAATGAAGATTCAAGACAAATGAAATTCAAAATCTATCTATAAATAGACTAGCTGAAATGTATTCAAACACACAATCTTAACACACAATCTTAACACAATCTTAACACACAATCTTTTACATAAGTCTTTTAGAAAATCTTCCCCAAAAAACTTAGCAACTTACAAAGTCTCTTGTATCCTCAATTTATCTTCAAGTTTTCAAGTTTTCAAGAATTAAATTCAAGTAAGCTTTCATTAATTTTTGAATCATTTCGTTCAAGTTCAAGTTTCAAGTTCAAGTTTTAAACATTTGATTAACCTGGGTTCTTCATGGTATCAGAGCCATGCCATAAGTAATCATTCATCTTAGCATCCTTTGCATATCTTCTCTGCATACATATCATTATTTGTGTTTAGTTCATCTCGTGTGTTGGTCGACGCTTGGTCGCAGGGTAAAGCCGTTGGTAAGCCTCATCGGAATAGGTGTTCCCATGATCGTGGTCCCGTTGGTCCCGCATTAGTAGTTGCATCTAGACTCATAACATGATTTCTATGCATTAAAGATGGCGAATTTGATGAGAAGAATGTTTTCTTCCATGAAGAACCCAGGTTAATGAAATGTTTTAAAACTTGAACTTGAAACTTGAACTTGAACGAAATGATTCAAAAATTAATGAAAGCTTACTTGAATTTAATTCTTGAAAACTTGAAAACTTGAAGATAAATTGAGGATACAAGAGACTTTGTAAGTTGCTAAGTTTTTTGGGGAAGATTTTCTAAAAGACTTATGTAAAAGATTGTGTGTTAAGATTGTGTGTTTGAATACATTTCAAACTAGTCTATTTATAGATAGATTTTTGAATTTCATTTGTCTTGAATCTTCATTTGATGTGCATTTGAATTTGAATTTCATGTCTTTGGAATCTGCAGGACAATAATGGAGCGGGAATAATGGAGGACGTGGGTCCCGCCATGTTGTCTTGTCTGCAGGTGCAATAATGTTCTGCAGGTGCAATAATGTCTTGTCTCGTCACTATTCACTTTTTGACTTCTTTGCGCAGCGTAATCATGCCGTCTCGTCATGATTCTTTTGACTTGTTTGCTTTTGCTTTTGCCGCCTTTTGACTTCTTTTTCCGTCTTTGATTATGATGTCTCCTAAAGCGACAAACATAATTATTATGTCTAAAACCTAGCATACTTATTATCGTAATAATTATATCCTAGCATAATAATTATAGTAATAATTATATCTATTATACATATTATTATATCTATTATAATTATAATTATATCTATTATACATATTATTATATCTATTATAATTAAATATTACAAGAATAGAAAATTTGCATGATTTTATCCAATCTTCAAATCGGCGTGGGAACGATGGGACCACTTTACCGGGAACACCCTTTTCCAATGGGCTTACCAACGGATTTATAAGTCGACCAACACCTTACCAACACGTAGAGGAGAAAATTAAATTTTTTTCTCGCATTTTTTTCCGCATTTGGATTCTAAATTTTTAGGAATTAAAAATCATGGAGATCCCTGTCCGCCAATAGGATCAGTACCAAAAACTCAGTAGAAGATCCTTGTGAAGATGTCTGACTGTGAGATTTTTTCCTGTTTGAATTGTTGTTGAAATACCTTGAATCGTAGAAATTCTTCATATTGAGCTGCTTCGTCTTCAGCAGTAGTAATCTTGGAATTTGAAGCTTCTGGTTTTGAGGGAGTAGTTGGTGCAGAGGATTTGATTGTAGCGAGTGTTTGAATTGCAACGTTTGAAGGACCCTGTGCCTTTGGATAATTGTTGAAAATCGCGTTGCACGAGTTGATTATTTTGAATAAATTTGAGTACTCGTGTCTTGTGAACGAGAGATCTACTGAATACCCATCCCACCATTTGATTTTGAATTCTCGGATGAGTGATAATGGAAAATCCTTTGAATAAACTTGTTTGAACTGATAACTCCAGCAGAATATCCAAGGAACCCGAAGTTCTGCATAGAAGTGGAGTGGAATTGAATAGGCAGGGCCTGTCATCTTTTTGACCCAAGTTTGAAATCCAAGTTTAGGAATGGGTGGTAATATGTCTGGTAGACTACCAAAGTGAATCCACCATTCATGAAACCAAATTGGAAATTCTTTGGGACAGTGTTGATGGAAAATGAAAAACCAAGAATGATCAAAAGGTCGTTTGAAAAATGTTCTATACCAAGCCATTTTATAATCTTGATATGTATAACCAGTTGGAATAAAATTGACGGTAAATTCTTTTGTAGTCCAAATGGATGACCATTCTGAAGCCTTGAGTACTTTCTTAATAACACATTTTGAATAAGCAATGCGCTGAGGATTTTTTGAATCTGGTGTATGCGTAATTTCAACTGATTTTGAATCAACAAGAATTAATTCATAAAATGTTTGAGTTTGAAGTGGATAATCTGGAAGCCAATGGCATTCTGTAGGAAAGACTCTTTGAACTAAATTTTTTAAGGCTTTGAAGTCAGGAGTTTCTGTAAAAGAGGTAAGGAATAAATTTTCAATGACAAGTTTGAGGAAATAATGAGTATTGGTTGAGGAGGCATTTTGAGTTGAAGAAGGAGGTGGTATAGGAATGTGTTGTAGTTTGTATGATGGTGTTGCAGCTGCCATTACATACGTGAGTGGTGGAAAGTCTTGAAGAGCTTGAAATCTGTTTGGTGTTTGAATAAAAGAAGAACTGGTCTTCATCTCATAATCATGAGAACTTTGAATCTGTTGTTTTGAAGATTTCTCTTTGTCTTTGTGTTTACTCATGGTGAGGAACTGTAAGGAATTCTCTTGTTAGAAAATCTGGTAAAGAATTTTGAGTACCTTTGATATATTCAATATCAAAGTCAAAAGCAGATAGAATTGCTTGCCAACGAGCAAAAATTTGTTTTGAAACAAGATTTTGAACATCTTTTTGTAAAATTTCTTTTGCAGATTTACAATCAATTCGTAATAAAAATCGTTTGTTGTATAAATCATCTTGAAATTTTGAAATACATAAAACAATACTTAAAATTTCTTTTTTGACAGTTGAATAGTGTTTTTGCGGTCCCGAGCCATAGACCACTATGGTATCTAACTAAATGTTCATGTGATGAATGATTGAGACGTTGTTTCAGAATGCCACCATATCCTATATCTGATGCATCTGTTTCAACTATCATGAATGCAGATGGATGAGGAATGGACATACATGGTAATGTCTTTGCTTTTATTTTTAGCATGCGAACAATTTGAGTATGTGTATGAGACCATGCAGGAGGATCTTTTTGCAATCTTTGATATAAAGGAGCACAAATTTGTCTTAGATTTGGAAAAAAGTCAGACAAATAATTAAGACAACCAAGAAATCTTTGTAATTGATTTATATCTTTAATTTCATCTGGAAATTTATCGAGCAAATTCAAGAGCACGATGAATAGGTGTAATAGTACCTTTGTAAATATTATGACCCCAAAAAACGTATTTGAGTTTGAAATAATTTAAGTTTAGGTGCAGAAACAACTAAACCATTTCGTTTGACAACCTGAAGAAATGTTTGTAAATGTTTAAAATGTTGATCAATTGATTATGAAAATAATAAGACATCATCAATATAAACAATAATGAATGTCGTATAAGGATTGAAAATATCATTCATAATATGTTGAAATTCAGAAGGAGCATTTTTGAGTCCAAAAGGCATAACGTTCCATTCGTAATGTCCAAAGGGAACTGTGAATGCTGTTTTGTAGCGATCTTGATCTGCAATTTGAATCTGCCAGAATCCTGATTTCATATCGAATTTGGAAAATAATTTTGCATTATAAAGACGTTTGAGTAAATCTTTTTTATTTGGAATGGGATATCTAATCCATTGCAAAACATTGTTGAGTGGTTTGTAATTGATAACAAGCCTAGGAACACCGCGTTCCTTTTCAAAAGCTGATTCATTACATAAAAAGCTGCACAACTCCATGGAGATTTGGAGGGGCGAATTAGTTTTTTTGCAAGTAATTCTTGAATCTCTTTTTGCGAGACTTCAAGTAAATCATGATTCATTTGAATTGGACGTGCTTTTGTAGGAATGTTTTTCTCAGAAAAATCCTTTTCATAAGGAAGCGAAACAATATGTTGTTTTCGATCCCAAAAAGCATTTGGAATATCAGCACAAACTTCTTTTATAAGTAAATTTTGAAAATTTAAAATTCTTTGTTGAATTTGAGAAGTTTGCGAGTTGTTCTTCAATTCTTGTATAAGAAAGATCTTCTTTTTAAAAAAATTTATTTTATTTTGAAATCTTTGAATAGTATTAATTTGTTTGTAAATAGAATTTTCTTGTAACAAAAATAATTCTTTTTGTTTGACAGGATTCAAAAATTTGAAAACAACTGGATTTCCCATGATTTTGGTACCCAAACCATGTTGATTAACCCAGAATGGATAAATTTGAGTAAGAAATGGAGTACCCAAAATGATCTCCAGTATTTAAATCATCGACAACAATGAATTGATGTTTGAAACGAGTAATGATCGTTGCAAATGGTTGTTTTGACTAGTTTACCTTTGACTTGTAGAGGCATACCGTTTGCGGTAACTAGAGATTCATATGTTGGAACGTAATATTTAATAGGAATCAATCCATCTTTGATGCAACTTTGATCCGCTCCATTGTCCGAAAGCATAGTCAGTAACGTTGCTTGAAAAGTCCCAATTGAAATTGTAACATATATGTTCCATTTTTGAAATGTAATTTTGTCAATAATGGAAATAAATTGAGAATCTTTCGGATTAATACCTGGCATAGGAATTTCGGCATATGGAAAATCGGAATATGAGAATCAAGAAGAATTTCTTTACCTTTAGATGTTCGCGATTGTAATAAAGCGATTTGCGTATCTAATTCCAAATTCTTGGTTTCTATTGAAAATACACGTTCTTTGAGTTCTTTGACTTGTGCTTTTAATGAACGAATCTCTGTTTGTAATTCTGTTGTGCTATGTTGACGAATGGGAGGATTAAGATTTGGATAGCGATCAAACATTTTTGAAATCTTGAATGGTTCAATGAGTCGAGCGAAGCTGGATTCTTCTCGAAGAATGAGGGTTTTGAGTTTTTCAAGTTGTCTTTTTTGAGCTTCGGGAGGAAGATCTTGAATGATATCAAATATGAGTTCTTTTTGATCTTTGGGTTTGTATTATCCGAAGAATGTTTGATCATATTGATAACTTTGCAAGCACAAGGAGAGGAAATATTATCTTCATCGATGCTATCGTCGTATTCTTGAAAATCATCTGGTTGTGGATCGAAATCATCTTGAACCAAGGATATATGCAACTTCTCTTTCAATTCCTTGTCTATTTCAGGAAATTGATCAAGAATTGTAGTAATCTTCTTGCTTCGACACACATCCGCTTTATGTCCTGGTTTGCCACATTTGTAACAAATAATTTTTAGTAAATTGTGTTGATTTTGATTTAGAATAACGATTTTTGCGAGATTTATGACGTGGGTGTTTGTAAAACTCAGGAGGAGATGGTTTGGAATTGCGGTACCGTCGTCTAGAAAACCTTGCTGGTCGTTGGAAAGATCGTTTGAGTTGAGTAGAAGGAGCCTTAATTCCTGTAATCCCAAAGGCTTCACAGAAGGAACCAAGTTCTCGACGCTCACTACCATATTTGGCTTGAAATTTCAATTCTTGACATGCAGATAATGCTTCTTGTTTAATGAATGCAAAGAGTTGACCATAAGTGATAATATTGAAATCAATTTGTTCGAGACCCATTTCTTTTTTAAGATTTGTAATAATGCGTTGAGAAAATAAGTTTGGTAAACCAGTAATGAATTTTTCTTTCCAAAATGGAGCATTGCAATCTAGTCGTTTGAGTACATATGTTAAAAACATATCTTTATACCGACTAAAATCAGTTAAAGTTGGACATCTTAAATTTGTCAAAAAATATTTTTTGCAGAAGATAATTCTTCTTTTGGGTTTCCAACAAAATGCATTGAAATAGTAATGAGTAAAAAATCACATGCATCATTTTCTAATGAAATATTACCTTGTTCGTCCTCATGTTCTATAGTATGATCGAGAATGGCTATTTTGTCTTCAAGAGTTAATGAATTGTCCCACCAATATTTTAATTGCCCCTGTGAAACCGAGCAACTAAAAACATTGCTGCGTTTTTTATCGGGGATGTTGTGAACTTTGTATGCAATCTTGGCCATACCCATTTCTTGCAATGTGTTGAGTATTTCATACTCACTTTTGCCATCAATGTTCCAATTTGTAATAGAACTACCATCATAATGAGCTGTATGAAATTTAGCACGTTCTTCATATTGAATATCCCAGGAGGAGTAGGTCGTGGATAATAAGTCCTTGTCTCGGCCTGTTTCCAACGAGGATTTGAATAGTGACGACGAGATTTGAATTGACGAATTTTGTTAACCTCTGTAGGTTCTAAGAAGGAATCTTCAACTTGATGAATTTTTGAAAGAAGTTCGTTTGAAGAGGAAAGACTAGAAAACGAAAGATTAGAAGAGTCATTTGAAGAACTTAATACATCTAGATTTTCTTGATCTATGGTATTAATTTTGGATGAGCTAGGAAGATTGGAATTAATTTTTTCCAGAGTTTGAGATATTTTGTGTAATAAAGGAGAGGATGGGATGGGCATAGAAGATGTTGGACGTATAAGTGTTGTTTCTTGAGCTTTAGATAGTATATTCGGTTGGAAATGAGGAGAGGAATAACTAGCAGGAAATCTGGGACTATTAGGCTTAGAAATTGATTTAATCTCTGTAGATAGAGAATCAACTTGAGTAGCAATAGTATGTAGGATCTGATTGGAATAATTGTTCTGATGATAAATTTTTCTGATATCATCGATTTGAATAGAATCATCATTGTCTTTTCCCCTTTTAAATGGAGAAGCAATAATTTCACCAGAAGGAGTGTCTATACGAAGAGATTGAAGTGGTGGATGAATTTGAGTAATAGTATTACCATCGGATAATTTCCATTTTTTTTGCTAAAGTTGTATGAACATTTATATGAGATATTTTGAGAAAATCTTTTTCTTCAAATCCTTGTTTGATTAAAAAAATATTCTAACCAACGAAAAAAAAATCAAAAGGAGTATTTAACCGATTAATATCGAAATCCATTCTTGTTTGATTTTTTGTTCGATAAAATGAATCTAATTGGAAAAACCAATTTCTTTTTTGCATCATTTTCCGATTCAAAAATATCTTGTTCTAATGAAGTAAAATCAATGTGTTTTATCCGATGAATAACATCAATTTCACCTTTCATTTGAGATGCGGTTGGAGATGAAGGAGGAGATTTAGATACCTCGGGAATAGGAGCGAGTATGATGTACATGAATAGGAAGAGGCATCCGAAATGGAGAAAATGATTCGGCAAATGAATACTGCTTGGTTACGGGAGGATTTGAATAGTGAGAACTTGAGCCTTGTTCTCTCATAGAATTGAATCGTATGAGTATATTGCCATTTGATTCTTCAATAATTTGAGAAATCTCAGGTGCGTTCTATGTGAGGAGGTACTTGAGCATTTTCGATTTGAAATTCTTCGAGAATTGTAATCTCGTGCCATTTGAGTCGTTTTGGAGTAAACGTTTTTGACTGCTCGCTTCTATATGGAGAAGGGACAGTCTCATCGCGTGATATAGGAATCGGTTTGAAACGAGGATTGAGTCGTGAGCTAAGTAATCGATAATATATTCGATACATAACCACGAATTGTTCGGTGAGTTTCTCAAACTCATCACCTTGAAGATGAATATCTAGTACTAATGAATTCATAATCAAAGGGTCTGTTAAAGAAACAGAATAATTTGGAGCACAATTGAAATAAATAGGACCATTGCAAATATTAGTTTGAATCATAGCAAGTAATGAAGATTTGTAGCGTTTTTAAACGTTTATCGCGTAAAGCTAAATAAATAGGAGCATCAACTCCAAGATGAACTAAAGGTTTGACAGCAACTTGAATTAAACCATAATGAATATATCGAAAACCTTTTTCAATATATTTTTGTAATGAAACTTTTGATAAAAGAGGAATTGTTTGAAATTTTTCTTGAATATTCATCGTCTCTTCATGAGTTTTAACTGAAAAAGCTGTTTTGAAATCAAATGTTCCAACTTTGTAAATAGTTTCTATTTGTTCTTCTGGAATAGTCCAGTCATTGAAATTGTATGAAATTTGTTCTTCCTTACTATGAATAACTCGTCTGGAATCCAGGCTAGAACCGGAAGAAAACATTCTTCTCATCAAATTCGCCATCTTTAATGCATAGAAATCATGTTATGAGTCTAGATGCAACTACTAATGCGGGACCAACGGGACCACGATCACGGAACACCTATTCCGATGAGGCTTACCAACGGCTTTACCTGCTGACCAAGCGTCTGACCAACACACAGAGATGAACTAAACACAAATAATGATATGTATGCAGAGAAGATATGCAAAGGATGCTAAGATGAATGATTACTTATGGCATGGCTCTGATACCATGAAGAACCCAGGTTAATGAAATGTTTTAAAACTTGAACTTGAAACTTGAACTTGAACGAAATGATTCAAAAATTAATGAAAGCTTACTTGAATTTAATTCTTGAAAACTTGAAAACTTGAAGATAAATTGAGGATACAAGAGACACCATGAAGAACCCAGGTTAATGAAATGTTTTAAAACTTGAACTTGAAACTTGAACTTGAACGAAATGATTCAAAAATTAATGAAAGCTTACTTGAATTTAATTCTTGAAAACTTGAAAACTTGAAGATAAATTGAGGATACAAGAGACTTTGTAAGTTGCTAAGTTTTTTGGGGAAGATTTTCTAAAAGACTTATGTAAAAGATTGTGTGTTAAGATTGTGTGTTAAGATTGTGTGTTTGAATACATTTCAGCTAGTCTATTTATAGATAGATTTTGAATTTCATTTGTCTTGAATCTTCATTTGATGTGCATTTGAATTTGAATTTCATGTCTTTGGAATCTGCAGGACAATAATGGAGCGGGAATAATGGAGGACGTGGGTCCCGCCATGTTGTCTTGTCTGCAGGTGCAATAATGTTCTGCAGGTGCAATAATGTCTTGTCTGTCACTATTCACTTTTTGACTTCTTTGCGCAGGCGTAATCATGCTGTCTGTCATGATTCTTTTGACTTGTTTGCTTTTGCTTTTGCTGCCTTTTGACTTCTTTTTCCGTCTTTGTTTGCTTTTGCTTTTGCTGCCTTTTGACTTCTTTTTCCGTCTTTGTTTGCTTTTGCTGCCTTTTGACTTCTTTTTCCGTCTTTAATTATGATGTCTCCTAAAGCGACAAACATAATTATTATGTCTAAAACCTAGCATACTTATTATCGTAATAATTATATCCTAGCATAATAATTATAGTAATAATTATATCTATTATACATATTATTATATCTATTATAATTATAATTATATCTATTATACATATTATTATATCTATTATAATTAAATATTACAAGAATAGAAAATTTGCAGATTTTATCCAATCTTCAAATCGGCGTGGGAACGATGGGACCACTTTCACGGGAACACCCTTTTCCAAATGGGCTTACCAACGGATTTATAAGTCGACCAACACCTTACCAACACGTAGAGGAGAAAATTAAATTTTTTTCGCATTTTTTTCCGCATTTGGATTCTAAATATTGTTTTTGTTTACGGATACATACGGGAATTAAAAATTATGGAGATCCCTGTCCGCCAATAGGATCGGTACCAAAAAACTCAGTAGAAGATCCTTGTGAAGATGTCGGACTATGAGATTTTTCCTGTTTGAATTGTTGTTGAAATACCTTGAATCGTAGAAATTTTTCATATTGAGCTGCTTCGTCATCAGCAGTAGTAATATTGGAATTTGAAGCTTCTGGTTTTGAGGGAGTAGTTGGTGCAGAGGATTTGATTGTAGCAGGTGTTTGAATTGCAACGTTTGAAGGACCTGTGCCTTTGGATAATTGTTGAAAACTGCGTTGCACGAGTTGATTATTTTGAATAAATTTGAGTACTGTGTCTTGTGAACAGAGATCTACAGAATACCCAGTCCACCATTTGATTTTGAATTCTCGGATGAGTGATAATGGAAAATCCTTTGAATAAACTTGTTTGAACTGATAACTCCAGCAGAATATCCAAGGAACCCGAAGTTCTGCATAGAAGTGGAGTGGAATTGAATAGGCAGGGCCTGTCATCTTTTTGACCCAAGTTTGAAATCCAAGTTTAGGAATGGGTGGTAATATGTCTGGTAGACTACCAAAGTGAATCCACCATTCATGAAACCAAATTGGAAATTCTTTGGGACAGTGTTGATGGAAAATGAAAAACCAAGAATGATCAAAAGGTCGTTTGAAAAATGTTCTATACCAAGCCATTTTATAATCTTGATATGTATAACCAGTTGGAATAAAATTGACGGTAAATTCTTTTGTAGTCCAAATGGATGACCATTCTGAAGCCTTGAGTACTTTCTTAATAACACATTTTGAATAAGCAATGCGCTGAGGATTTTTTGAATCTGGTGTATGCGTAATTTCAACTGATTTTGAATCAACAAGAATTAATTCATAAAATGTTTGAGTTTGAAGTGGATAATCTGGAAGCCAATGGCATCCGGTAGGAAAGACTCTTTGAACTAAATTTTTTAAGGCTTTGAAGTCAGGAGTTTCTGTAAAAGAGGTAAGGAATAAATTTTCAATGACGAGTTTGAGGAAATAATGAGTATTGGTTGAGGAGGCATTTTGAGTTGAAGAAGGAGGTGGTATAGGAATGTGTTGTAGTTTGTATGATGGTGTTGCAGTCTGCCATTACATACGTGAGTGGTGGAAAGTCTTGAAGAGCTTGAAATCTGTTTGGTGTTTGAATAAAAGAAGAACTGGTCTTCATCTCATAATCATGAGAACTTTGAATCTGTTGTTTTGAAGATTTCTCTTTGTCTTTGTGTTTACTCATGGTGAGGAACCGTAAGGAATTCTCTTGTTAGAAAATCGGTAAAGAATTTTGAGTACCTTTGATATATTCAATATCAAAGTCAAAAGCAGATAGAATTGCTTGCCAACGAGCAAAAATTTGTTTTGAAACAAGATTTTGAACATCTTTTTGATAAAATTTCTTTTGCGATTTACAATCAATTCGTAATAAAAATCGTTTGTTGTATAAATCATCTTGAAATTTTGAAATACATAAAACAATACTTAAAATTTCTTTTTTGACAAAGTTGAATAGTGTTTTTTGCGGTCCCGAGCCATAGACCACTATGGTATCTAACTAAATGTTCATGTGATGAATGATTGAGACGTTGTTTCGTAATGCCACCATATCCTATATCCGATGCATCCGTTTCAACTATCATGAATGCGAGATGGATGAGGAATGGACATACATGGTAATGTCTTTGCTTTTATTTTTAGCATGCGAACAATTTGAGTATGTGTATGAGACCATGCAGGGAGGATCTTTTTGCAATCTTTGATATAAAGGAGCACAAATTTGTCTTAGATTTGGAAAAAAGTCGGACAAATAATTAAGACAACCAAGAAATCTTTGTAATTGATTTATATCTTTAATTTCATCCGGAAATTTATCAAAGCAAATTCAAGAGCACGATGAATAGGTGTAATAGTACCTTTGTAAATATTATGACCCAAAAACGTATTTGAGTTTGAAATAATTTAAGTTTAGGTGCGAAACAACTAAACCATTTCGTTTGACAACCTCGAAGAAATGTTTGTAAATGTTTAAAATGTTGATCAATTGATTATGAAAATAATAAGACATCATCAATATAAACAATAATGAATGTCGTATAAGGATTGAAAATATCATTCATAATATGTTGAAATTCGTAAGGAGCATTTTTGAGTCCAAAAGGCATAACGTTCCATTCGTAATGTCCAAAGGGAACCGTGAATGCTCGTTTTGTAGCGATCTTGATCTCGCAATTTGAATCGCTGTAATCCCGATTTCATATCGAATTTGGAAAATAATTTTGCATTATAAAGACGTTTGAGTAAATCTTTTTTATTTGGAATGGGATATCTAATCCATTGCAAAACATTGTTGAGTGGTTTGTAATTGATAACAAGCCTAGGAACACCGCGTTCCTTTTCCGCTTGATTCATTACATAAAAAGCTGCACAACTCCATGGAGATTTGGAGGGGCGAATTAGTTTTTTTGCAAGTAATTCTTGAATCTCTTTTTTGCAGACTTCAAGTAAATCATGATTCATTTGAATTGGACGTGCTTTTGTAGGAATGTTTTTCTCAGAAAAATCCTTTTCATAAGGAAGCGAAACAATATGTTGTTTTCGATCCCAAAAAGCATTTGGAATATCAAAGCACAAACTTCTTTTATAAGTAAATTTTGAAAATTTAAAATTCTTTGTTGAATTTGAGAAGTTTGCAGTTGTTCTTCAATTCTTGTATAAGAAAGATCTTCTTTTAAAAAATTTATTTTATTTTGAAATCTTTGAATAGTATTAATTTGTTTGTAAATAGAATTTTCTTGTAACAAAAATAATTCTTTTTGTTTGACAGGATTCAAAAATTTGAAAACAACTGGATTTCCCATGATTTTGGTACCCAAACCATGTTGATTAACCCGGAATGGATAAATTTGAGTAAGAAATGGAGTACCCAAAATGATCTCCGTATTTAAATCATCGACAACAATGAATTGATGTTTGAAACAAGTAATGATCGTTGCAAATGGTTGTTTTGACTAGTTTACCTTTGACTGTAGAGGCATACCGCTTTTGCGAGTAACTAGAGATTCATATGTTGGAACGTAATATTTAATAGGAATCAATCCATCTTTGATGCAACTTTGATCTCGCTCCACTGTCCGAAAGCATAGTCATGAACGTTGCTTGAAAAGTCCCAATTGAAATTGTAACATATATGTTCCATTTTTGAAATGTAATTTTGTCAATAATGGAAATAAATTGAGAATCTTTCGGATTAATACCGGCATAGGAATTTCGGCATATGGAAAATCGGAATATGAGAATCAAGAAGAATTTCTTTACCTTTAGATGTTCGCGATTGTAATAAAGCGATTTGCGTATCTAATTCCAAATTCTTGGTTTCTATTGAAAATACACGTTCTTTGAGTTCTTTGACTTGTGCTTTTAATGAACGAATCTCTGTTTGTAATTCTGTTGTGCTATGTTGACGAATGGGAGGATTAAGATTTGGATAGCGATCAAACATTTTTGAAATACTGAATGGTTCAATGAGTCGAGCAGAACTGGATTCTTCTCGAAGAATGAGGGTTTTGAGTTTTTCAAGTTGTCTTTTTTGAGCTTCAGGAGGAAGATCTTGAATGATATCAAATATGAGTTCTTTTTGATCTTTGGCTGTATTATCTGAAGAATGTTTGTTCATATTGATAACTTTGCAAGCACAAGGAGAGGAAATATTATCTTCATCGGTACTGCTGTATTCTTGAAAATCATCTGGTTGTGGATCGAAATCATCTTGAACCAAGGATGTATGCAACTTCTCTTTCAATTCCTTGTCTATTTCAGGAAATTGATCACGAATTGTAGTAATCTTCTTGCTTCGACACACATCCGCTTTATGTCCTGGTTTGCCACATTTGTAACAAATAATTTTAGTAAATTGTGTTGATTTTGATTTAGAATAACGATTTTTGCGAGATTTATGAATTATTGAAGAATCAGAAAATGATTGAATCAGAAAATGATGCAAAAAGAAATTGGTTTTTCCAATTAGATTCATTTTATCGAACAAAAATCAAACAAGAATGGATTTCTGATATTAATCGGTTAAATACTCCTTTTGATTTTTTCTGTTGGTTAGAATATTTTTTAATCAAACAAGGATTTGAAGAAAAAGATTTTCTCAAAATATCTCATATAAATGTTCATACAACTTTAGCAAAAAAATGGAAATTATCTGATGGTAATACTATTACTCAAATTCATCCACCACTTCAATCTCTTCGTATAGACACTCCTTCTGGTGAAATTATTGCTTCTCCATTTAAAAGGGGAAAAGACAATGATGATTCTATTCAAATCGATGATATCGGAAAAAATTTATCATCGTAACAATTATTCCAATCGGATCCTACATACTATTGCTACTCAAGTTGATTCTCTATCTACAGAGATTAAATCAATTTCTAAGCCTAATAGTCCCTGCATTTCCCTGCTAGTTATTCCTCTCCTCATTTCCAACCGAATATACTATCTAAAGCTCAAGAAACAACACTTATACGTCCAACATCTTCTATGCCCATCCCATCCTCTCCTTTATTACACAAAATATCTCAAACTCTGGAAAAAATTAATTCCAATCTTCCTAGCTCATCCAAAATTAATACCATAGATCAAGAAAATCTAGATGTATTAAGTTCTTCAAATGACTCTTCTAATCTTTCGTTTTCTAGTCTTTCCTCTTCAAACGAACTTCTTTCAAAAATTCATCAAGTTGAAGATTCCTTCTTAGAACCTACAGAGGTTAACAAAATTCGTCAATTCAAATCTCGTCGTCACTATTCAAATCCTCGTTGGAAACAGGCCGAGACAAGGACTTATTATCCACGACCTACTCCTCCGGATATTCAATATGAAGAACGTGCTAAATTTCATACAGCTCATTATGATGGTAGTTCTATTACAAATTGGAACATTGATGGCAAAAGTGAGTATGAAATACTCAACACATTGCAAGAAATGGGTATGGCCAAGATTGCATACAAAGTTCACAACATCCCCGATAAAAAACGCAGCAATGTTTTTAGTTGCTTTGGTTTCACAGGGGCAATTAAAATATTGGTGGGACAATTCATTAACTCTTGAAGACAAAATAGCCATTCTCGATCATACTATAGAACATGAGGACGAACAAGGTAATATTTCATTAGAAAATGATGCATGTGATTTTTTACTCATTACTATTTCAATGCATTTTGTTGGAAACCCAAAAGAAGAATTATCTTCTCGCAAAAATATTTTTGACAAATTTAAGATGTCCAACTTTAACAGATTTTAGTCGGTATAAAGATATGTTTTTAACATATGTACTCAAACGACTGCATTGCAATGCTCCATTTTGGAAAGAAAAAATTCATTACTCGGGTTTACCAAACTTATTTTCTCAACGCATTATTACAAATCTTAAAAAAAGAAATGGGTCTCGAACAAATTGATTTCAATATTATCACTTATGGTCAACTCTTTGCATTCATTAAACAAGAAGCATTATCTCGCATGTCAAGAATTGAAATTTCAAGCCAAATATGGTAGTGAGCGTCGAGAACTTGGTTCCTTCGTGAAGCCTTTGGGATTACAGGGAATTAAGGCTCCTTCTACTCAACTCAAACGATCTTTCCAACGACCAAAGCAAGGTTTTCTAGACGACGGTACCGCAATTCCAAACCATCTCCTCCCGAGTTTTACAAACACCCACGTCATAAATCTCGCAAAAATCGTTATTCTAAATCAAAATCAACACAATTTACTAAAATTATTTGTTACAAATGTGGCAAACCAGACATAAAGCGGATGTGTGTCGAAGCAAGAAGATTACTACAATTCTTGATCAATTTCCCTGAAATAGACAAGGAATTGAAAGAGAAGTTGCATATATCCTTGGTTCAAGATGATTTCGATCCACAACCGAGATGATTTTCAAGAATACAAGATAGCATCGATGAAGATAATATTTCCTCTCCTTGTGCTTGCAAAGTTATCAATATGATCAAACATTCTTCGGATAATACAAACCCAAAGATCAAAAAAGAACTCATATTTGATATCATTCAAGATCTTCCTCCCGAAGCTCAAAAAAAGACAACTTGAAAAACTCAAAACCCTCATTCTTCGAGAAGAATCCAGCTTCGCTCGACTCATTGAACCATTCAAGATTTCAAAAATGTTTGATCGCTATCCAAATCTTAATCCTCCCATTCGTCAACATAGCACAACATGAATTACAAACAGAGATTCGCTCATTAAAAGCACAAGTCAAAGAACTCAAAGAACGTGTATTTTCAATAGAAACCAAGAATTTGGAATTAGATACGCAAATCGCTTTATTACAATCGCGAACATCTAAAGGTAAAGAAATTCTTCTTGATTCTCATATTCCGCATTTTCCATATGCCGAAATTCCTATGCCGTATTAATCCGAAAGATTCTCAATTTATTTCCATTATCGACAAAATTACATTTCAAAAAATGGAACATATATGTTACAATTTCAATTGGGACTTTTCAAGCAACGCTTATAACTATGCCGGATAAATGGAGCAGTATCAAAGTTGCATCAAAGATGGATTGATTCCTATTAAATATTACGCTCCAACATATGAATCTCTAGTTACCGCAAACGGTATGCCTCTACAGTCAAAGGTAAACTAGTCAAAACAACCATTTGCAACGATCATTACTCGCTTTCAAACATCAATTCATTGTTGTCGATGATTTAAATACGGAGATCATTTTGGGTACTCCATTTCTTACTCAAATTTATCCATTCCGGGTTAATCAACATGGTTTGGGTACCAAAATCATGGGAAATCCAGCTTGTTTTCAAATTTTTGAATCTCGTCAAACAAAAAAGAATTATTTTTGTTACAAGAAAATTCTATTTACAAACAAATTAATACTATTCAAAGATTTCAAAATAAAATAAATTTTTTTAAAAGAAGATCTTTCTTATACAAGAATTGAAGAACAACTCGCAAACTTCTCAAATTCAACAAAGAATTTTAAATTTTCAAAATTTACTTATAAAAGAAGTTTGTGCTGATATTCCAAATGCTTTTTGGGATCGAAAACAACATATTGTTTCGCTTCCTTATGAAAAGGATTTTTTCCGAGAAAAACATTCCTACAAAAGCACGTCCAATTCAAATGAATCATGATTTACTTGAAGTCCGCAAAAAGAGATTCAAGAATTACTTGCAAAAAAACTAATTCGCCCCTCCAAATCTCCATGGAGTTGTGCAACTTTTTTATGTAATGAATCAAGCTGAAAAGGAACGCGGTGTTCCTAGGCTTGTTATCAATTACAAACCACTCAACAATGTTTTGCAATGGATTAGATATCCCATTCCAAATAAAAAAGATTTACTCAAACGTCTTTATAATGCAAAATTATTTTCCAAATTCGATATGAAATCGGGATTCGCGCGATTCAAATTGCGGATCAAGATCGCTACAAAACAAAGCATTCACAGCTCCCTTTGGACATTACGAATGGAACGTTATGCCTTTTGGACTCAAAAATGCTCCTTTCCGAATTTCAACATATTATGAATGATATTTTCAATCCTTATACGACATTCATTATTGTTTATATTGATGATGTCTTATTATTTTCGTAATCAATTGATCAACATTTTAAACATTTACAAACATTTCTTCAGAGTTGTCAAACGAAATGGTTTAGTTGTTTCTGCACCTAAACTTAAATTATTTCAAACTCAAATACGTTTTTGGGTCATAATATTTACAAAGGTACTATTACACCTATTCATCGTGCTCTTGAATTTGCTCGATAAATTTCCGGATGAAATTAAAGATATAAATCAATTACAAAGATTTCTTGGTTGTCTTAATTATTTGTCCGACTTTTTTCCAAATCTAAGACAAATTTGTGCTCCTTTATATCAAAGATTGCAAAAAGATCCTCCCGCATGGTCTCATACACATACTCAAATTGTTCGCATGCTAAAAAATAAAAGCAAAGACATTACCATGTATGTCCATTCCTCATCCATCTCGCATTCATGATAGTTGAAACAGATGCATCGGATATAGGATATGGTGGCATTCTCAAACAACGCCTCAATCATTCATCACATGAACATTTAGTTAGATACCATAGTGGTCTATGGCTCTGACCGCAAAAACACTATTCAACCGTCAAAAAAGAAATTTTAAGTATTGTTTTATGTATTTCAAAATTTCAAGATGATTTATACAACAAACGATTTTTATTACGAATTGATTGTAAATCGCAAAAGAAATTTTACAAAAAGATGTTCAAAATCTTGTTTCAAAACAAATTTTTGCTCGTTGGCAAGCAATTCTATCTCGCTTTTGACTTTGATATTGAATATATCAAAGGTACTCAAAATTCTTTACCAGATTTTCTAACAAGAGAATTCCTTACAGTTCCTCACCATGAGTAAACACAAAGACAAAGAGAAATCTTCAAAACAACAGATTCAAAGTTCTCATGATTATGAGATGAAGACCAGCTTCTTCTTTTATTCAAACACCAAACAACCTTCAAACTCTTTCTTCTATACCACCCAAACAATCTCCAGCTTTCCCTTCTTATTCATTATGCCGTACATCCTCTTACGAATTATTTCAAAGATCATACAATGTTATATTACCGTATTTTTGACAAAGAAAAGGATCATCGTCAATATGACGAAACACTCATTATCAACTTTCCCACAATATTACAATCACTCGGATATGCCGTTTATTCAATTCTCGCCATCTTATCAAACTATATGATTGCTTAACCTACTGAAGAACACGAATTCAATATGATATGGGTATATGCTCGTTTTCATATAATAGTTATTATTATCCTCCTTTGTACCTATATCACAGCTTGTGATGAAGAAATTGAAATTATGTTCAAATTTTTTCATCCCACAAGCCATAAAAAATTCAAGATTCCCGGCTTGAATATCAAGAGCGCGTTTCGAATCGAATATAGCTAAGGAGTTATCAGCTCAAACAAGTTTATTCAAAGGATTTTCCATTATCACTCATCGGAGAATTCAAAATCAAATGGTGGACTGGGTATTCTGTAGATCTCTGTTCACAAGAAACAATTCTCAAAGTTATTCAAAATCATCAACTAGTGCAACGCAGCTTTTCAACAATTATCCAAAGGCACAGGTCCTTCAAAAGTTGCAATTCAAACACTGCTACAATCAAATCCTCTCGCACCAACTACTCCCTCAAAACCGTAATCTTCAAATTCTAAGATTACTACTGCTGAAGATGAAGCAACTCAATATGAAGAATTTCTACGATTCAAGGTATTTCAACAACAATTCAAACAACAAAAAATCTCATAGTCCGACATCTTCACAAGGATCTTCTATCGAGTTTTTTGGTACCGATCCTATTAGCGACAGGGATCTCCATGATTTTTAATTCCTAAAAAAAAATAAATAATAATATATTTAGTATTTAGAATCCAAATGCGGAAAAAAATGCAGAAAAAATTTAATTTTCTCCTCTACGTGTTGGTAAGGTGTTGGTCAGCTTATAAATCCGTTGGTAAGCCCGCTGGAAAAGGGTGTTCCCGGTAAAGTGGTCCCATCGTTCCCACGCCGATTTGAAGATTGGATAAAATCTGCAAATTTTCTATTCTTGTAATATTTAATTATAATAGATATAATAATATGTATAATAGATATAATTATAATTATAATAGATATAATAATATGTATAATAGATATAATTATTACTATAATTATTATGCTAGGATATAATTATTACGATAATAAGTATGCTAGGTTTTAGACATAATAATTATGTTTGTCGCTTTAGGAGACATCATAATTAAAGACGGAAAAAGAAGTCAAAAGGCAGCAAAAGCAAAAGCAAACAAAGACGGAAAAAGAAGTCAAAAGGCAGCAAAAGCAAAAGCAAACAAGTCAAAAGAATCATGACAGACAGCATGATTACGCCTGCGCAAAGAAGTCAAAAAGTGAATAGTGACAGACAAGACATTATTGCACCTGCAGAACATTATTGCACCTGCAGACAAGACAACATGGCGGGACCCACGTCCTCCATTATTCCCGCTCCATTATTGTCCTGCAGATTCCAAAGACATGAAATTCAAATTCAAATGCACATCAAATGAAGATTCAAGACAAATGAAATTCAAAATCTATCTATAAATAGACTAGCTGAAATGTATTCAAACACACAATCTTAACACACAATCTTTTACATAAGTCTTTTAGAAAATCTTCCCCAAAAAACTTAGCAACTTACAAAGTCTCTTGTATCCTCAATTTATCTTCAAGTTTTCAAGTTTTCAAGAATTAAATTCAAGTAAGCTTTCATTAATTTTTGAATCATTTTCGTTCAAGTTCAAGTTTCAAGTTCAAGTTTTAAAACATTTCATTAACCTGGGTTCTTCATGGGTGTTGGTCAGCTTATAAATCCGTTGGTAAGCCCGCTGGAAAAGGGTGTTCCCGGTAAAGTGGTCCCATCGTTCCCACGCCGATTTGAAGATTGGATAAAATCTGCAAATTTTCTATTCTTCTAATATTTAATTATAATAGATATAATAATATGTATAATAGATATAATTATAATTATAATAGATATAATAATATGTATAATAGATATAATTATTACTATAATTATTATGCTAGGATATAATTATTACGATAATAAGTATGCTAGGTTTTAGACATAATAATTATGTTTGTCGCTTTAGGAGACATCATAATTAAAGACGGAAAAAGAAGTCAAAAGGCAGCAAAAGCAAAAGCAAACAAAGACGGAAAAAGAAGTCAAAAGGCAGCAAAAGCAAAAGCAAACAAGTCAAAAGAATCATGACAGACAGCATGATTACGCCTGCGCAAAGAAGTCAAAAAGTGAATAGTGACAGACAAGACATTATTGCACCTGCAGACAAGACAACATGGCGGGACCCACGTCCTCCATTATTCCCGCTCCATTATTGTCCTGCAGATTCCAAAGACATGAAATTCAAATTCAAATGCACATCAAATGAAGATTCAAGACAAATGAAATTCAAAATCTATCTATAAATAGACTAGCTGAAATGTATTCAAACACACAATCTTAACACACAATCTTTTACATAAGTCTTTTAGAAAATCTTCCCCAAAAAACTTAGCAACTTACAAAGTCTCTTGTATCCTCAATTTATCTTCAAGTTTTCAAGTTTTCAAGAATTAAATTCAAGTAAGCTTTCATTAATTTTTGAATCATTTTCGTTCAAGTTCAAGTTTCAAGTTCAAGTTTTAAAACATTTCATTAACCTGGGTTCTTCATGGGTGTTGGTCAGCTTATAAATCCGTTGGTAAGCCCGCTGGAAAAGGGTGTTCCCGGTAAAGTGGTCCCATCGTTCCCACGCCGATTTGAAGATTGGATAAAATCCGCAAATTTTCTATTCTTCTAATATTTAATTATAATAGATATAATAATATGTATAATAGATATAATTATAATTATAATAGATATAATAATATGTATAATAGATATAATTATTACTATAATTATTATGCTAGGATATAATTATTACGATAATAAGTATGCTAGGTTTTAGACATAATAATTATGTTTGTCGCTTTAGGAGACATCATAATTAAAGACGGAAAAAAGAAGTCAAAAGGCGAGCAAAAGCAAAAGCAAACAAAGACGGAAAAAGAAGTCAAAAGGCAGCAAAAGCAAAAGCAAACAAGTCAAAAGAATCATGACAGACAGCATGATTACGCCTGCGCAAAGAAGTCAAAAAGTGAATAGTGACAGACAAGACATTATTGCACCTGCAGAACATTATTGCACCTGCAGACAAGACAACATGGCGGGACCCACGTCCTCCATTATTCCCGCTCCATTATTGTCCTGCAGATTCCAAAGACATGAAATTCAAATTCAAATGCACATCAAATGAAGATTCAAGACAAATGAAATTCAAAATCTATCTATAAATAGACTAGCTGAAATGTATTCAAACACACAATCTTAACACACAATCTTTTACATAAGTCTTTTAGAAAATCTTCCCCAAAAAACTTAGCAACTTACAAAGTCTCTTGTATCCTCAATTTATCTTCAAGTTTTCAAGTTTTCAAGAATTAAATTCAAGTAAGCTTTCATTAATTTTTGAATCATTTCGTTCAAGTTCAAGTTTCAAGTTCAAGTTTTAAAACATTTCATTTCATTAACCTGGGTTCTTCATGGTATCAGAGCCATGCCATAAGTAATCATTCATCTTAGCATCCTTTGCATATCTTCTCTGCATACATATCATTATTTGTGTTTAGTTCATCTCTGTGTGTTGGTCAGACGCTTGGTCAGCAGGTAAAGCCGTTGGTAAGCCTCATCGGAATAGGTGTTCCCGGTACTGTGGTCCCGTTGGTCCCGCATTAGTAGTTGCATCTAGACTCATAACATGATTTCTATGCATTAAAGATGGCGAATTTGATGAGAAGAATGTTTTCTTCCGGTTCTAGCCTGGATTCCAGACGAGTTATTCATAGTAAGGAAGAACAAATTTCATACAATTTCAATGACTGGACTATTCCAGAAGAACAAATAGAAACTATTTACAAAGTTGGAACATTTGATTTCAAAACAGCTTTTTCAGTTAAAACTCATGAAGAGACGATGAATATTCAAGAAAAATTTCAAACAATTCCTCTTTTATCAAAAGTTTCATTACAAAAATATATTGAAAAAGGTTTTCGATATATTCATTATGGTTTAATTCAAGTTGCTGTCAAACCTTTAGTTCATCTTGGAGTTGATGCTCCTATTTATTTAGCTTTACGCGATAAACGTTTAAAACGCTACAAATCTTCATTACTTGCTATGATTCAAACTAATATTTGCAATGGTCCTATTTATTTCAATTGTGCTCCAAATTATTCTGTTTCTTTAACTGGACCCTTTGATTATGAATTCATTAGTACTAGATATTCATCTTCAAGGTGATGAGTTTGAGAAACTCACCGAACAATTCGTGGTTATGTATCGAATATATTATCGATTACTTAGCTCACGACTCAATCCTCGTTTCAAACTGATTCCTACATCACGCGATGAGACTGTCCTTCTCCATATAGAAGCAGAACAGTCAAAAACGTTTACTCCAAAACGACTCAAATGGCACGAGATTACAATTCCTGAAGAATTTCAAATCGAAAATGCTCAAGTACCTCCTCACATAGAACGCACTGAGATTTCTCAAATTATTGAAGAATCAAATGGCAATATACTCATACGATTCAATTCTATGAGAGAACAAGGCTCAAGTTCTCACTATTCAAATCCTCCGTAACCAAGCGGTATTCATTTGCCGAATCATTTTCTCCATTTCAGATGCCTCTTCCTATTCATGTACATCATACTGCTCCTATTCCTGAGGTATCTAAATCTCCTCCTTCATCTCCAACTGCATCTCAAATGAAAGGTGAAATTGATGTTATTCATCAGATAAAACACATTGATTTTACTTCATTAGAACAAGATATTTTTGAATCGGGAAAATGATGCAAAAAGAAATTGGTTTTTTCCAATTAGATTCATTTTATCGAACAAAAATCAAACAAGAATGGATTTTCGATATTAATCGGTTAAATACTCCTTTTGATTTTTTTTTCGTTGGTTAGAATATTTTTTTAATCAAACAAGGATTTGAAGAAAAAGATTTTCTCAAAATATCTCATATAAATGTTCATACAACTTTAGCAAAAAAAATGGAAATTATCGATGGTAATACTATTACTCAAATTCATCCACCACTTCAATCTCTTCGTATAGACACTCCTTACGGTGAAATTATTGCTTCTCCATTTAAAAGGGGAAAAGACAATGATGATTCTATTCAAATCGATGATATCGGGAAAAAATTTATCATCGGAACAATTATTCCAATCGGATCCTACATACTATTGCTACTCAAGTTGATTCTCTATCTACGGAGATTAAATCAATTTCTAAGCCTAATAGTCCCAGATTTCCCTGCTAGTTATTCCTCTCCTCATTTCCAACCGAATATACTATCTAAAGCTCAAGAAACAACACTTATACGTCCAACATCTTCTATGCCCATCCCATCCTCTCCTTTATTACACAAAATATCTCAAACTACGGGAAAAAAATTAATTCCAATCTTCCTAGCTCATCCAAAATTAATACCATAGATCAAGAAAATCTAGATGTATTAAGTTCTTCAAATGACTCTTCTAATCTTTCGTTTTCTAGTCTTTCCTCTTCAAACGAACTTCTTTCAAAAATTCATCAAGTTGAAGATTCCTTCTTAGAACCTACAGAGGTTAACAAAATTCGTCAATTCAAATCTCGTCGTCACTATTCAAATCCTCGTTGGAAACAGGCCGAGACAAGGACTTATTATCCACGACCTACTCCTCCCAGGATATTCAATATGAAGAACGTGCTAAATTTCATACAGCTCATTATGATGGTAGTTCTATTACAAATTGGAACATTGATGGCAAAAGTGAGTATGAAATACTCAACACATTGCAAGAAATGGGTATGGCCAAGATTGCATACAAAGTTCACAACATCCCACGATAAAAAACGCAGCAATGTTTTTAGTTGCTTTGGTTTCACGGGGGCAATTAAAATATTGGTGGGACAATTCATTAACTCTTGAAGACAAAATAGCCATTCTCGATCATACTATAGAACATGAGGACGAACAAGGTAATATTTCATTAGAAAATGATGCATGTGATTTTTTTACTCATTACTATTTCAATGCATTTTGTTGGAAACCCAAAAGAAGAATTATCTTACGCAAAAAATATTTTTGACAAATTTAAGATGTCCAACTTTAACAGATTTTAGTCGGTATAAAGATATGTTTTTAACATATGTACTCAAACGACTAGATTGCAATGCTCCATTTTGGAAAGAAAAAATTCATTACTTGGTTTACCAAACTTATTTTCTCAACGCATTATTACAAATCTTAAAAAAAGAAATGGGTCTCGAACAAATTGATTTCAATATTATCACTTATGGTCAACTCTTTGCATTCATTAAACAAGAAGCATTATCTGCATGTCAAGAATTGAAATTTCAAGCCAAATATGGTAGTGAGCGTCGAGAACTTGGTTCCTTCTGTGAAGCCTTTGGGATTACAGGAATTAAGGCTCCTTCTACTCAACTCAAACGATCTTTCCAACGACCAGCAAGGTTTTCTAGACGACGGTACCGCAATTCCAAACCATCTCCTCCTGAGTTTTACAAACACCCACGTCATAAATCTCGCAAAAATCGTTATTCTAAATCAAAATCAACACAATTTACTAAAATTATTTGTTACAAATGTGGCAAACCAGGACATAAAGCGGATGTGTGTCGAAGCAAGAAGATTACTACAATTCTTGATCAATTTCCGAAATAGACAAGGAATTGAAAGAGAAGTTGCATATATCCTTGGTTCAAGATGATTTCGATCCACAACCAGATGATTTTCAAGAATACAGCAGTACCGATGAAGATAATATTTCCTCTCCTTGTGCTTGCAAAGTTATCAATATGATCAAACATTCTTCAGATAATACAGCCAAAGATCAAAAAGAACTCATATTTGATATCATTCAAGATCTTCCTCCTGAAGCTCAAAAAAGACAACTTGAAAAACTCAAAACCCTCATTCTTCGAGAAGAATCCGGTTACGCTCGACTCATTGAACCATTCAGTATTTCAAAAATGTTTGATCGCTATCCAAATCTTAATCCTCCCATTCGTCAACATAGCACAACAGAATTACAAACAGAGATTCGTTCATTAAAAGCACAAGTCAAAGAACTCAAAGAACGTGTATTTTCAATAGAAACCAAGAATTTGGAATTAGATACGCAAATCGCTTTATTACAATCGCGAACATCTAAAGGTAAAGAAATTCTTCTTGATTCTCATATTCCAGATTTTCCATATGCCGAAATTCCTATGCCAGGTATTAATCCGAAAGATTCTCAATTTATTTCCATTATTGACAAAATTACATTTCAAAAATGGAACATATATGTTACAATTTCAATTGGGACTTTTCAAGCAACGTTCTGACTATCTTTGGGACAGTGGAAGCGAGATCAAAGTTGCATCAAAGATGGATTGATTCCTATTAAATATTACGTTCCAACATATGAATCTCTAGTTCACTGCAAACGGTATGCCTCTACGAGTCAAAGGTAAACTAGTCAAAACAACCATTTGCAACGATCATTCTTGTTTCAAACATCAATTCATTGTTGTCGGTGATTTAAATACGGAGATCATTTTGGGTACTCCATTTCTTACTCAAATTTATCCATTCTGGGTTAATCAACATGGTTTGGGTACCAAAATCATGGGAAATCCAGTTGTTTTCAAATTTTTGAATCCTGTCAAACAAAAAGAATTATTTTTGTTACAAGAAAATTCTATTTACAAACAAATTAATACTATTCAAAGATTTCAAAATAAAATAAATTTTTTAAAAGAAGATCTTTCTTATACAAGAATTGAAGAACAACTGCAAACTTCTCAAATTCAACAAAGAATTTTAAATTTTCAAAATTTACTTATAAAAGAAGTTTGTGCTTTGATATTCCAAATGCTTTTTGGGATCGAAAACAACATATTGTTTCGCTTCCTTATGAAAAGGATTTTTCTGAGAAAAACATTCCTACAAAAGCACGTCCAATTCAAATGAATCATGATTTACTTGAAGTCTGCAAAAAAGAGATTCAAGAATTACTTGCAAAAAAACTAATTCGCCCCTCCAAATCTCCATGGAGTTGTGCGACTTTTTATGTAATGAATCAAGCGGAAAAGGAACGCGGTGTTCCTAGGCTTGTTATCAATTACAAACCACTCAACAATGTTTTGCAATGGATTAGATATCCCATTCCAAATAAAAAAGATTTACTCAAACGTCTTTATAATGCAAAATTATTTTCCAAATTCGATATGAAATCGGGATTACAGCGATTCAAATTGCGAGATCAAGATCGCTACAAAACGAGCATTCACGGTTCCCTTTGGACATTACGAATGGAACGTTATGCCTTTTGGACTCAAAAATGCTCCTTACGAATTTCAACATATTATGAATGATATTTTCAATCCTTATACGACATTCATTATTGTTTATATTGATGATGTCTTATTATTTTCAGAATCAATTGATCAACATTTTAAACATTTACAAACATTTCTTCAGGTTGTCAAACGAAATGGTTTAGTTGTTTCTGCACCTAAACTTAAATTATTTCAAACTCAAATACGTTTTTTGGGTCATAATATTTACAAAGGTACTATTACACCTATTCATCGTGCTCTTGAATTTGCTTGATAAATTTCCGGATGAAATTAAAGATATAAATCAATTACAAAGATTTCTTGGTTGTCTTAATTATTTGTCGACTTTTTTCCAAATCTAAGACAAATTTGTGCTCCTTTATATCAAAGATTGCAAAAAGATCCTCCCTGCATGGTCTCATACACATACTCAAATTGTTCGCATGCTAAAAAATAAAAGCAAAGACATTACCATGTATGTCCATTCCTCATCCATCTGCATTCATGATAGTTGAAACAGATGCATCAGATATAGGATATGGTGGCATTCTGAAACAACGTCTCAATCATTCATCACATGAACATTTAGTTAGATACCATAGTGGTCTATGGCTCGGACCGCAAAAACACTATTCAAGCTGTCAAAAAAAGAAATTTTAAGTATTGTTTTATGTATTTCAAAATTTCAAGATGATTTATACAACAAACGATTTTTATTACGAATTGATTGTAAATCGCAAAAGAAATTTTACAAAAAAGATGTTCAAAATCTTGTTTCAAAACAAATTTTTGCTCGTTGGCAAGCAATTCTATACGCTTTTGACTTTGATATTGAATATATCAAAGGTACTCAAAATTCTTTACCAGATTTTCTAACAAGAGAATTCCTTACAGTTCCTCACCATGAGTAAACACAAAGACAAAGAGAAATCTTCAAAACAACAGATTCAAAGTTCTCATGATTATGAGATGAAGACCAGTTCTTCTTTTATTCAAACACCAAACAACCTTCAAACTCTTTCTTCTATACCACCCAAACAATCTCCAGTTTCCCTTCTTATTCATTATGCCAGACATCCTCTTACGAATTATTTCAAAGATCATACAATGTTATATTACTGTATTTTTGACAAAGAAAAGGATCATCGTCAATATGACGAAACACTCATTATCAACTTTCCCACAATATTACAATCACTGGATATGCCGTTTATTCAATTCTGCCATCTTATCAAACTATATGATTGCTTAACCTACGGAAGAACACGAATTCAATATGATATGGGTATATGCTCGTTTTCATATAATAGTTATTATTATCCTCCTTTGTACCTATATCACAGTTGTGATGAAGAAATTGAAATTATGTTCAAATTTTTCATCCCACAAGCCATAAAAATTCAAGATTCCTGGCTTGAATATCAAGAGCGCGTTTCTGAATCAGAATATAGCTAAGGAGTTATCAGTTCAAACAAGTTTATTCAAAGGATTTTCCATTATCACTCATCAGAGAATTCAAAATCAAATGGTGGACTGGGTATTCTGTAGATCTCTGTTCACAAGAAACAATTCTCAAAGTTATTCAAAATCATCAACTAGTGCAACGCAGTTTTCAACAATTATCCAAAGGCACAGGTCCTTCAAAAGTTGCAATTCAAACACCTGTTACAATCAAATCCTCTGCACCAACTACTCCCTCAAAACCAGAATCTTCAAATTCTAAGATTACTACTGCTGAAGATGAAGCAGCTCAATATGAAGAATTTCTACGATTCAAGGTATTTCAACAACAATTCAAACAACAAAAATCTCATAGTCCGACATCTTCACAAGGATCTTCTACTGAGTTTTTTGGTACTGATCCTATTGGCGGACAGGATCTCCATGATTTTTAATTCCTAAAAAATATTTAGAATCCAAATGCGGAAAAAATGCAGAAAAAATTTAATTTTCTCCTCTACGTGTTGGTAAGGTGTTGGTCGACTTATAAATCCGTTGGTAAGCCCGCTGGAAAAGGGTGTTCCCGGTAAAGTGGTCCTATCGTTCCCATCGTTCCCATTATATCTATGATATTAAATATTATATCATTCATCTTAGCATCCTTTGCATATCTTCTCTCCATACATATCATTATTTGTGTTTAGTTCATCTCTGTGTGTTGGTCGGACGCTTGGTCGGCGAGGTAAAGCCGTTGGTAAGCCTCATCGGAATAGGTGTTCCCGATGCATCGTGGTCCCGTTGGTCCCGCATTAGTAGTTGCATCTAGACTCATAACATGATTTCTATGCATTAAAGATGGCGAATTTGATGAGAAGAATGTTTTCTTCGGTTCTAGCACTGGATTCCGGACTGAGTTATTCATAGTAAGGAAGAACAAATTTCATACAATTTCAATGACTGGACTATTCCAGAAGAACAAATAGAAACTATTTACAAAGTTGGAACATTTGATTTCAAAACAGCTTTTTCAGTTAAAACTCATGAAGAGACGATGAATATTCAAGAAAATTTCAAACAATTCCTCTTTTATCAAAAGTTTCATTACAAAAATATATTGAAAAAGGTTTTCGATATATTCATTATGGTTTAATTCAAGTTGCTGTCAAACCTTTAGTTCATCTTGGAGTTGATGCTCCTATTTATTTAGCTTTACGCGATAAACGTTTAAAACGCTACAAATCTTCATTACTTGCTATGATTCAAACTAATATTCGCAATGGTCCTATTTATTTCAATTGTGCTCCAAATTATTCTGTTTCTTTAACAGACCCTTTGATTATGAATTCATTAGTACTAGATATTCATCTTCAAGGTGATGAGTTTGAGAATCTCACCGAACAATTCGTGGTTATGTATCGAATATATTATCGATTACTTAGCTCATAGCTCAATCCTCGTTTCAAACTAATTCCTACATCACGCGATGAGACTGTCCTTCTCCATATAGAAGCAGAACAGTCAAAAACGTTTACTCCAAAACGACTCAAATGGCACGAGATTACAATTCCTGAAGAATTTCAAATCGAAAATGCTCAAGTACCTCCTCACATAGAACGCACTGAGATTTCTCAAATTATTGAAGAATCAAATGGCAATATACTCATACGATTCAATTCTATGAGAGAACAAGGCTCAAGTTCTCACTATTCAAATCCTCCAGAACCAAGCAGGTATTCATTTGCCGAATCATTTTCTCCATTTCAGATGCCTCTTCCTATTCATGTACATCATCATGCTCCTATTCCCGAGGTATCTAAATCTCCTCCTTCATCTCCAAGCTGCATCTCAAATGAAAGGTGAAGTCGATGTTATTCATCGGATAAAACACATTGATTTTACTTCATTAGAACAAGATATTTTTGAATCGAGAAAATGATGCAAAAAGAAATTGGTTTTTTCCAATTAGATTCATTTTTATCGAACAAAAATCAAACAAGAATGGATTTACGATATTAATCGGTTAAATACTCCTTTTGATTTTTTATCGTTGGTTAGAATATTTTTTTAATCAAACAAGGATTTGAAGAAAAAGATTTTCTCAAAATATCTCATATAAATGTTCATACAACTTTAGCAAAAAAAATGGAAATTATCGATGGTAATACTATTACTCAAATTCATCCACCACTTCAATCTCTTCGTATAGACACTCCTTTACGGTGAAATTATTGCTTCTCCATTTAAAAGGGGAAAAGACAATGATGATTCTATTCAAATCGATGATATCGGAAAAAATTTATCATCGAACAATTATTCCAATCGGATCCTACATACTATTGCTACTCAAGTTGATTCTCTATCTACAGAGATTAAATCAATTTCTAAGCCTAATAGTCCCAGATTTCCTGCTAGTTATTCCTCTCCTCATTTCCAACCGAATATACTATCTAATGAAGAACCCAGGTTAATGAAATGTTTTAAAACTTGAACTTGAAACTTGAACTTGAACGAAATGATTCAAAAATTAATGAAAGCTTACTTGAATTTAATTCTTGAAAACTTGAAAACTTGAAGATAAATTGAGGATACAAGAGACTTTGTAAGTTGCTAAGTTTTTTTGGGGAAGATTTTCTAAAAGACTTATGTAAAAGATTGTGTGTTAAGATTGTGTGTTTGAATACATTTCGACTAGTCTATTTATAGATAGATTTTGAATTTCATTTGTCTTGAATCTTCATTTGATGTGCATTTGAATTTGAATTTCATGTCTTTGGAATCTGCGGGACAATAATGGAGCGGGAATAATGGAGGACGTGGGTCCCGCCATGTTGTCTTGTCTGCAGGTGCAATAATGTTCTGCAGGTGCAATAATGTCTTGTCTGTCACTATTCACTTTTTGACTTCTTTGCGCAGGCGTAATCATGCTGTCTGTCATGATTCTTTTGACTTGTTTGCTTTTGCTTTTGCTTTGCCTTTTTGACTTCTTTTTCCGTCTTTAATTATGATGTCTCCTAAAGCGACAAACATAATTATTATGTCTAAAACCTAGCATACTTATTATCGTAATAATTATATCCTAGCATAATAATTATAGTAATAATTATATCTATTATACATATTATTATATCTATTATAATTATAATTATATCTATTATACATATTATTATATCTATTATAATTAAATATTACAAGAATAGAAAATTTGCAGATTTTATCCAATCTTCAAATCGGCGTGGGAACGATGGGACCACTTTACCCAGGGAACACCCTTTTCCGGCGGGCTTACCAACGGATTTATAAGGTGACCAACACCTTACCAACACGTAGAGGAGAAAATTAAATTTTTTACGCATTTTTTTCCGCATTTGGATTCTAAATACTAAATATATATTATTATATTTTTTTTTAGGAATTAAAAAATCATGGAGATCTGTCCGCTAATAGGATCGGTACCAAAAAACTCGGTAGAAGATCCTTGTGAAGATGTCGGACTATGAGATTTTTTGTTGTTTGAATTGTTGTTGAAATACCTTGAATCGTAGAAATTCTTCATATTGAGTTGCTTCATCTTCGGCGGTAGTAATCTTAGAATTTGAAGATTTCTGGTTTTGAGGGAGTAGTTGGTGCGAGAGGATTTGATTGTAGCGGTGTTTGAATTGCAACTTTTGAAGGACTCGTGCCTTTGGATAATTGTTGAAAAGCTGCGTTGCACTAGTTGATGATTTTGAATAACTTTGAGAATTGTTTCTTGTGAACAGAGATCTACGAGAATACCCGAGTCCACCATTTGATTTTGAATTCTCCGATGAGTGATAATGGAAAATCCTTTGAATAAACTTGTTTGAGCTGATAACTCCTTAGCTATATTACGATTCGAAACGCGCTCTTGATATTCAAGCCGGGAATCTTGAATTTTTATGGCTTGTGGGATGAAAAAATTTGAACATAATTTCAATTTCTTCATCACAAGCTGTGATATAGGTACAAAGGAGGATAATAATAACTATTATATGAAAACGAGCATATACCCATATCATATTGAATTCGTGTTCTTCAGTAGGTTAAGCAATCATATAGTTTGATAAGATGGCGGGAATTGAATAAACGGCATATCCGAGTGATTGTAATATTGTGGGAAAGTTGATAATGAGTGTTTCGTCATATTGACGATGATCCTTTTCTTTGTCAAAAATACGGTAATATAACATTGTATGATCTTTGAAATAATTCGTAAGAGGATGTACGGCATAATGAATAAGAAGGGAAAGCTGGAGATTGTTTGGGTGGTATAGAAGAAAGAGTTTGAAGGTTGTTTGGTGTTTGAATAAAAGAAGAAGCTGGTCTTCATCTCATAATCATGAGAACTTTGAATCTGTTGTTTTGAAGATTTCTCTTTGTCTTTGTGTTTACTCATGGTGAGGAGCTGTAAGGGAATTCTCTTGTTAGAAAATCCGGTAAAGAATTTTGAGTACCTTTGATATATTCAATATCAAAGTCAAAAGCGAGATAGAATTGCTTGCCAACGAGCAAAAATTTGTTTTGAAACAAGATTTTGAACATCTTTTTGTAAAATTTCTTTTGCGGGATTTACAATCAATTCGTAATAAAAAATCGTTTGTTGTATAAATCATCTTGAAATTTTGAAATACATAAAACAATACTTAAAATTTCTTTTTTGACGGGTTGAATAGTGTTTTTGCGGTCAGAGCCATAGACCACTATGGTATCTAACTAAATGTTCATGTGATGAATGATTGAGACGTTGTTTTGAGAATGCCACCATATCCTATATCCGATGCATCTGTTTCAACTATCATGAATGCGAGATGGATGAGGAATGGACATACATGGTAATGTCTTTGCTTTTATTTTTAGCATGCGAACAATTTGAGTATGTGTATGAGACCATGCGGGGAGGATCTTTTTGCAATCTTTGATATAAAGGAGCACAAATTTGTCTTAGATTTGGAAAAAAGTCGGACAAATAATTAAGACAACCAAGAAATCTTTGTAATTGATTTATATCTTTAATTTCATCCGGAAATTTATCGAGCAAATTCAAGAGCACGATGAATAGGTGTAATAGTACCTTTGTAAATATTATGACCCAAAAAACGTATTTGAGTTTGAAATAATTTAAGTTTAGGTGCGAAACAACTAAACCATTTCGTTTGACAACTCTGAAGAAATGTTTGTAAATGTTTAAAATGTTGATCAATTGATTACGAAAATAATAAGACATCATCAATATAAACAATAATGAATGTCGTATAAGGATTGAAAATATCATTCATAATATGTTGAAATTCGGAAGGAGCATTTTTGAGTCCAAAAGGCATAACGTTCCATTCGTAATGTCCAAAGGGAGCTGTGAATCTTTGTTTTGTAGCGATCTTGATCCGCAATTTGAATCTGCGCGAATCCCGATTTCATATCGAATTTGGAAAATAATTTTGCATTATAAAGACGTTTGAGTAAATCTTTTTTATTTGGAATGGGATATCTAATCCATTGCAAAACATTGTTGAGTGGTTTGTAATTGATAACAAGCCTAGGAACACCGCGTTCCTTTTCAAAGCTTGATTCATTACATAAAAAAGCTGCACAACTCCATGGAGATTTGGAGGGGCGAATTAGTTTTTTTGCAAGTAATTCTTGAATCTCTTTTTTGCGAGACTTCAAGTAAATCATGATTCATTTGAATTGGACGTGCTTTTGTAGGAATGTTTTTCTCGGAAAAAATCCTTTTCATAAGGAAGCGAAACAATATGTTGTTTTCGATCCCAAAAAGCATTTGGAATATCGGCACAAACTTCTTTTATAAGTAAATTTTGAAAATTTAAAATTCTTTGTTGAATTTGAGAAGTTTGCGGTTGTTCTTCAATTCTTGTATAAGAAAGATCTTCTTTTAAAAAAATTTATTTTATTTTGAAATCTTTGAATAGTATTAATTTGTTTGTAAATAGAATTTTCTTGTAACAAAAAATAATTCTTTTTTGTTTGACGAGGATTCAAAAATTTGAAAACAAGCTGGATTTCCCATGATTTTGGTACCCCAGAACCATGTTGATTAACCCGGAATGGATAAATTTGAGTAAGAAATGGAGTACCCCAAAATGATCTCCGTATTTAAATCATCGACAACAATGAATTGATGTTTGAAAGCAGTAATGATCGTTGCAAATGGTTGTTTTGACTAGTTTACCTTTGACTGTAGAGGCATACCGTTTGCGGTAACTAGAGATTCATATGTTGGAGCGTAATATTTAATAGGAATCAATCCATCTTTGATGCAACTTTGATCTGCTCCGTTTATCCGGCATAGTTATAAGCGTTGCTTGAAAAGTCCCAATTGAAATTGTAACATATATGTTCCATTTTTTGAAATGTAATTTTGTCAATAATGGAAATAAATTGAGAATCTTTCGGATTAATACGGCATAGGAATTTCGGCATATGGAAAATCGGAATATGAGAATCAAGAAGAATTTCTTTACCTTTAGATGTTCGCGATTGTAATAAAGCGATTTGCGTATCTAATTCCAAATTCTTGGTTTCTATTGAAAATACACGTTCTTTGAGTTCTTTGACTTGTGCTTTTAATGAACGAATCTCTGTTTGTAATTACTGTTGTGCTATGTTGACGAATGGGAGGATTAAGATTTGGATAGCGATCAAACATTTTTGAAATCTTGAATGGTTCAATGAGTCGAGCGAAGCTGGATTCTTCTCGAAGAATGAGGGTTTTGAGTTTTTCAAGTTGTCTTTTTTGAGCTTCGGGAGGAAGATCTTGAATGATATCAAATATGAGTTCTTTTTGATCTTTGGTTTGTATTATACGAAGAATGTTTGATCATATTGATAACTTTGCAAGCACAAGGAGAGGAAATATTATCTTCATCGATGCTGCTTTGTATTCTTGAAAATCATCCGGTTGTGGATCGAAATCATCTTGAACCAAGGATATATGCAACTTCTCTTTCAATTCCTTGTCTATTTCAGGGAAATTGATCAAGAATTGTAGTAATCTTCTTGCTTCGACACACATCCGCTTTATGTCTGGTTTGCCACATTTGTAACAAATAATTTTAGTAAATTGTGTTGATTTTGATTTAGAATAACGATTTTTGCGAGATTTATGACGTGGGTGTTTGTAAAACTCGGGGAGGAGATGGTTTGGAATTGCGGTACCGTCGTCTAGAAAACCTTGCTTTGGTCGTTGGAAAGATCGTTTGAGTTGAGTAGAAGGAGCCTTAATTCCCTGTAATCCCAAAGGCTTCACGAAGGAACCAAGTTCTCGACGCTCACTACCATATTTGGCTTGAAATTTCAATTCTTGACATGCGAGATAATGCTTCTTGTTTAATGAATGCAAAGAGTTGACCATAAGTGATAATATTGAAATCAATTTGTTCGAGACCCATTTCTTTTTTAAGATTTGTAATAATGCGTTGAGAAAATAAGTTTGGTAAACCCGAGTAATGAATTTTTCTTTCCAAAATGGAGCATTGCAATCTAGTCGTTTGAGTACATATGTTAAAAACATATCTTTATACCGACTAAAATCTGTTAAAGTTGGACATCTTAAATTTGTCAAAAATATTTTTGCGAGAAGATAATTCTTCTTTTGGGTTTCCAACAAAATGCATTGAAATAGTAATGAGTAAAAAAATCACATGCATCATTTTCTAATGAAATATTACCTTGTTCGTCCTCATGTTCTATAGTATGATCGAGAATGGCTATTTTGTCTTCAAGAGTTAATGAATTGTCCCACCAATATTTTAATTGCCCCTGTGAAACCGAGCAACTAAAAAACATTGCTGCGTTTTTTATCGGGGATGTTGTGAACTTTGTATGCAATCTTGGCCATACCCATTTCTTGCAATGTGTTGAGTATTTCATACTCACTTTTGCCATCAATGTTCCAATTTGTAATAGAACTACCATCATAATGAGCTGTATGAAATTTAGCACGTTCTTCATATTGAATATCCCAGGAGGAGTAGGTCGTGGATAATAAGTCCTTGTCTCGGCCTTTGTTTCCAACGAGGATTTGAATAGTGACGACGAGATTTGAATTGACGAATTTTGTTAACCTCTGTAGGTTCTAAGAAGGAATCTTCAACTTGATGAATTTTTGAAAGAAGTTCGTTTGAAGAGGAAAGACTAGAAAACGAAAGATTAGAAGAGTCATTTGAAGAACTTAATACATCTAGATTTTCTTGATCTATGGTATTAATTTTGGATGAGCTAGGAAGATTGGAATTAATTTTTTCCAGAGTTTGAGATATTTTGTGTAATAAAGGAGAGGATGGGATGGGCATAGAAGATGTTGGACGTATAAGTGTTGTTTCTTGAGCTTTAGATAGTATATTCGGTTGGAAATGAGGAGAGGAATAACTAGCAGGGAAATGCGGGACTATTAGGCTTAGAAATTGATTTAATCTCTGTAGATAGAGAATCAACTTGAGTAGCAATAGTATGTAGGATCTGATTGGAATAATTGTTCTGATGATAAATTTTTCTGATATCATCGATTTGAATAGAATCATCATTGTCTTTTCCCCTTTTAAATGGAGAAGCAATAATTTCACCAGAAGGAGTGTCTATACGAAGAGATTGAAGTGGTGGATGAATTTGAGTAATAGTATTACCATCGGATAATTTCCATTTTTGTTTGCTAAAGTTGTATGAACATTTATATGAGATATTTTGAGAAAATCTTTTTCTTCAAATCCTTGTTTGATTAAAAAAATATTCTAACCAACGAAAAAAAATCAAAAGGAGTATTTAACCGATTAATATCGAAATCCATTCTTGTTTGATTTTTGTTCGATAAAATGAATCTAATTGGAAAAAACCAATTTCTTTTTTGCATCATTTTTCGATTCAAAAATATCTTGTTCTAATGAAGTAAAATCAATGTGTTTTATCGATGAATAACATCAATTTCACCTTTCATTTGAGATGCGGTTGGAGATGAAGGAGGAGATTTAGATACCTCGGGAATAGGAGCGAGTATGATGTACATGAATAGGAAGAGGCATACGAAATGGAGAAAATGATTCGGCAAATGAATACCGCTTGGTTACGGAGGATTTGAATAGTGAGAACTTGAGCCTTGTTCTCTCATAGAATTGAATCGTATGAGTATATTGCCATTTGATTCTTCAATAATTTGAGAAATCTCGGTGCGTTCTATGTGAGGAGGTACTTGAGCATTTTCGATTTGAAATTCTTCGGGAATTGTAATCTCGTGCCATTTGAGTCGTTTTGGAGTAAACGTTTTTGGCTGTTACGCTTCTATATGGAGAAGGGACAGTCTCATCGCGTGATGTAGGAATCGGTTTGAAACGAGGATTGAGACTGTGAGCTAAGTAATCGATAATATATTCGATACATAACCACGAATTGTTCGGTGAGTTTCTCAAACTCATCACCTTGAAGATGAATATCTAGTACTAATGAATTCATAATCAAAGGGTGCATTAAAGAAACGAGAATAATTTGGAGCACAATTGAAATAAATAGGACCATTGCAAATATTAGTTTGAATCATAGCAAGTAATGAAGATTTGTAGCGTTTTAAACGTTTATCGCGTAAAGCTAAATAAATAGGAGCATCAACTCCAAGATGAACTAAAGGTTTGACAGCAACTTGAATTAAACCATAATGAATATATCGAAAACCTTTTTCAATATATTTTTGTAATGAAACTTTTGATATAAGAGCCGAACATTCACTAACAGACACCTGAGGATCGATATGAACCAATAAAACTGATGAAATTGACACCTCGAAAATTGACGTCGTTTAACTCGAAGCCGTTTAATATAACATTACACCAAAAAATTAGTGATGCGGCCGAAAAAAAGTTGTCTCGAAAACTCGTCAAAAATTTTACGTACGTTCTTAATGTTGTGGAGATCGAACGTACAAAGTTTCACCTGAATATCTTGTCCGTAAAGACATATAAATAATACACAAACGTTTTTTGTCAAAAATATCACCTCATCAACAGTGGCCGACGCTCATCATTTTCGTCGAATAAGAGCCGAACATTCACTAACCGACACCAGAGGATCGATATGAACTAATAAAACGGATGAAATTGACACCTCGAAAATCGACGTCGTTTAACTCGAAGCCGTTGTCTCGAAAACTCGTCAAAAATTTTATGTACGTTCTTAATGTTGTGGAGATCAAACGTACAAAGTTTCAATTGATTATCTTGTCGTAAAGACATATAAATAATACACAAACTTTTTTGTTAAAAATATCACCTCATCAACAGTGGCCGACGCTCACCGTTTTCGTCGAATAAGAGCCGAACATTCACTAACAGACACCTGAGGATCGATATGAACCAATAAAACTGATGAAATTGACACCTCGAAAATTGACGTCGTTTAACCCGAAGCCGTTTAATATAACATTACACCAAAAAATTAGCGATTCGGCCGAAAAAAAGTTGTCTCGAAAACTCGTCAAAAAATTTTACGTACGTTCTTAATGTTGTGGAGATCGAACGTACAAAATTTCACCTGAATATCTTGTCCGTAAAGACATATAAATAATACACAAACGTTTTTTGTCAAAAATATCACCTCATCAACAGTGGCCGACGCTCACCATTTTCGTCGAATAAGAGCCGAACATTCACTAACGAGACACTCGAGGATCGATATGAACCAATTAAAGCGATGAAATTGACACCTCAAAAATTGACGTCGTTTAACTCGAAGCCGATTTCAATATAACATTACACCAAAAAATTAGCGATTCGGCCAAAACAAAGTTGTCTCGAAAACTCGTCAAAAATTTTATATACGTTCTTAATGTTGTGGAGATCGAACGTACAAAGTTTCACCTGAATATCTTGTCCGTACGGACATATAAATAATACACAAACTTTTTTTGTCAAAAATATCACCTCATCAACGAGTGGCCGTCGCTCACCGTTTTCGTCGAATAAGAGTCGAACATTCACTAACGGACACTCGAGGATCGATATGGACCAAAAAAAGCTGACGAAATTGACACCTCCAAAATTGACGTCGTTTAACTCGAAGCCGTTAAATATGACATTAGACCAAAAAAATTAGCGATTCGGCTAGAAAAAAGTTGTCTCGGAAAACTCGTCAAAAATTTTACGTACGTTCTTAATGTTGTGGAGATCGAACGTACAAAGTTTCACCCTGAATATCTCTTCCTTAAAGACAAATAAAAAAATACACAACGTTTTTTTATCAAAAATATCAACGCATCAACGGTGGCCGATGCTCACCGTTTACGTCGAATAAGAGCCAAACATTCCCTAACGGACACCTGAGGATCGATATGAAGCAATAAAACTGATGAAATTGACACCTCGAAAATTGACGTCGTTTAACTCGAAGCTGTTAAATATAACATTAGACCAAAAAATTAGTGATTCGGCCGAAAAAAATATCACCTCATCAACGGTGGCCGACGCTCACCGTTTTCGTCGAATGAGAGCCGAACATTCACTAACGGACACACGAGGATCGATATGAACCAATAAAGCGATGAAATTGACACCTCGAAAAATTGACGTCGTTTAACTCGAAGCCGTTTAATATAACATTACACCAAAAAATTAGCGATTCGGCAGAAAAAAAAGTTGTCTCGAAAACTCGTCAAAAAATTTTATGTACGTTCTTAATGTTGTGGAGATCGAACGTACAAAGTTTCACTGAATATCTTGTCAGTACGAGACATATAAATAATACACAAAACTTTTTTGTCAAAAAATATCACCTCATCAACGGTGGCCGTCGCTCACCGTTTTCGTCGAATAAGAGCAGAACATTCACTAACGGACACACGAGGATCGATATGGACCAAAAAAAGCTGAAGAAATTGACACCTCCAAAATTGACGTCGTTTAACTCGAAGCCGTTAAATATGACATTAGACCAAAAAAATTAGCGATTCGGTCGAAAAAAAGTTGTCTCGAAAACTCGTCAAAAAATTTTATGTACGTTCTTAATGTTGTGGAGATCAAACGTACAAAGTTTCACTGATTATCTTATCCCAGTAAAGACATATAAATAATACACAAACTTTTTTTGTCAAAAATATCACCTCATCAACGGTGGCCGACGCTCACCGTTTTCGTCGAATAAGAGCCAGAACATTCACTAACGGACACTGAGGATCGATATGAACCAATAAAAGCGATGAAATTGACACCTCGAAAATTGACGTCGTTTAACTCGAAGCCGTTTAATATAACATTACACCAAAAAAATTAGCGATTCGGCCGAAAAAAAAGTTGTCTCGAAAACTCGTCAAAAATTTTACGTACGTTCTTAATGTTGTGGAGATCGAACGTACAAAGTTTCACTGAATATCTTGTCAGTAAAGACATATAAATAATACACAAACTTTTTTTGTCAAAAAATATCACCTCATCAACGGTGGCCGTCGCTCACCGTTTTCGTCGAATAAGAGCCGAACATTCACTAACGGACACACGAGGATCGATATGGACCAAAAAAAGCTGAAGAAATTGACACCTCCAAAATTGACGTCGTTTAACTCGAAGCCGTTTAAATATGACATTAGACCAAAAAAATTAGCGATTCGGCGAAAAAAAAGTTGTCTCGAAAACTCGTCAAAAAATTTTATGTACGTTCTTAATGTTGTGGAGATCAAACGTACAAAGTTTCACTGAATATCTTGTCAGTAAAGACATATAAATAATACACAAACTTTTTTTGTCAAAAAATATCACCTCATCAACGGTGGCCGACGCTCACCGTTTTCGTCGAATAAGAGCCAGAACATTCACTAACGAGACACTGAGGATCGATATGAACCAATAAAGCTGATGAAATTGACACCTCGAAAAATTGACGTCGTTTAACTCGAAGCCGTTTAATATAACATTACACCAAAAAATTAGCGATTCGGCCGAAAAAAAAGTTGTCTCGAAAACTCGTCAAAAAAATTTTATGTACGTTCTTAATGTTGTGGAGATCGAACGTACAAAGTTTCACTGAATATCTTGTCAGTACAAGACATATAAATAATACACAAACGTTTTTTTGTCAAAAATATCACCTCATCAACGGTGGCCGTCGCTCACCGTTTTCGTCGAATAAGAGCCGAACATTCACTAACGGACACTGAGGATCGATATGGACCAAAAAAAGCGAAGAAATTGACACCTCGAAAAATTGACGTCGTTTAACTCGAAGCCGTTTAAATATGACATTAGACCAAAAAAATTAGCGATTCGGCCGAAAAAAAGTTGTCTCGAAAACTCGTCAAAAAAATTTTATGTACGTTCTTAATGTTGTGGAGATCGAACGTACAAAGTTTCACCTGAATATCTTGTCCGTAAAGACATATAAATAATACACAAACTTTTTTGTCAAAAATATCACCTCATCAACAGTGGCCGACGCTCACCGTTTTCGTCGAATAAGAGCCGAACATTCACTAACGGACACATGAGGATCGATATGAACCAATAAAACTGATGAAATTGACACCTCGAAAATTGACGTCGTTTAACTCGAAGCCGTTTAATATAACATTACACCAAAAAAATTAGCGATTCGGCTGAAAAAAAAGTTGTCTCGAAAACTCGTCAAAAAATTTTATGTACGTTCTTAATGTTGTGGAGATCGAACGTACAAAGTTTCACCTGAATATCTTGTCCGTAAAGACATATAAATAATACACAAACGTTTTTTTGTCAAAAAATATCACCTCATCAACGGTGGCCGACGCTCACCGTTTTCGTCGAATAAGAGCCGAACATTCACTAACGGACACCTGAGGATCGATATGAACCAATAAAACTGATGAAATTGACACCTCAAAAATTGACGTCGTTTAACTCGAAGCCGTTTAATATAACATTACACCAAAAAATTAGCGATTCGGCCAAAAAAAAGTTGTCTCGAAAACTCGTCAAAAATTTTATGTACGTTCTTAATGTTGTGGAGATCGAACGTACAAAGTTTCACCTGAATATCTTGTCCGTAAAGACATATAAATAATACACAAACGTTTTTTGTCAAAAAATATCACCTCATCAACGGTGGCCGACGCTCACCGTTTTCGTCGAATAAGAGCCGAACATTCACTAACGGACACTGAGGATCGATATGAACCAATAAAAACTGATGAAATTGACACCTCGAAAATTGACGTCGTTTAACTCGAAGCCGTTTAAATATGACATTAGACCAAAAAAATTAGCGATTCGGCCGAAAAAAAAGTTGTCTCGAAAACTCGTCAAAAAAATTTTATGTACGTTCTTAATGTTGTGGAGATCGAACGTACAAAGTTTCACTGAATATCTTGTCCGTAAAGACATAAATAATACACAAACGTTTTTTTGTCAAAAATATCACCTCATCAACAGTGGCCGACGCTCACCATTTTCGTCGAATAAGAGCCGAACATTCACTAACGGACACCTGAGGATCGATATGAACCAATAAAACTGATGAAATTGACACCTCAAAAATTGACGTCGTTTAACTCGAAGCCGTTTAATATAACATTACACCAAAAAATTAGCGATTCGGTCGAAAAAAAGTTGTCTCGAAAACTCGTCAAAAAATTTTATGTACGTTCTTAATGTTGTGGAGATCGAACGTACAAAGTTTCACTGAATATCTTGTCCAGTATGAGACATATAAATAATACACAAACGTTTTTTGTCAAAAATATCACCTCATCAACAGTGGCCGTCGCTCACCGTTTTCGTCGAATAAGAGCCGAACATTCACTAACGGACACTGAGGATCGATATGGACCAAAAAAAACTGAAGAAATTGACACCTCCAAAATTGACGTCGTTTAACTCGAAGCCGTTTAAATATGACATTAGACCAAAAAAATTAGCGATTCGGCCGAAAAAAAGTTGTCTCGAAAACTCGTCAAAAATTTTATGTACGTTCTTAATGTTGTGGAGATCGAACGTACAAAGTTTCACCTGATTATCTTATCCGTAAAGACATATAAATAATACACAAACTTTTTTGTCAAAAATATCACCTCATCAACAGTGGCCGACGCTCACCGTTTTCGTCGAATAAGAGCCGAACATTCACTAACAGACACTGAGGATCGATATGAACCAATAAAGCGATGAAATTGACACCTCGAAAAATTGACGTCGTTTAACTCGAAGCCGTTTAATATAACATTACACCAAAAAAATTAGCGATTCGGCCGAAAAAAAAGTTGTCTCGAAAACTCGTCAAAAAATTTTATGTACGTTCTTAATGTTGTGGAGATCGAACGTACAAAGTTTCACTGAATATCTTGTCAGTATGAGACATATAAATAATACACAAACTTTTTTTGTCAAAAAATATCACCTCATCAACGGTGGCCGTCGCTCACCGTTTTCGTCGAATAAGAGCCGAACATTCACTAACGGACACTGAGGATCGATATGGACCAAAAAAAAAGCTGACGAAATTGACACCTCGAAAAATTGACGTCGTTTAACTCGAAGCCGTTTAAATATGACATTAGACCAAAAAAATTAGCGATTCGGCAGAAAAAAAGTTGTCTCGAAAACTCGTAAAAAATTTTATGTACGTTCTTAATGTTGTGGAGATCGAACGTACAAAGTTTCACCTGAATATCTTGTCCGTAAAGACATATAAATAATACACAAACTTTTTTGTCAAAAATATCACCTCATCAACGGTGGCCGACGCTCACCGTTTTCGTCGAATAAGAGCCGAACATTCACTAACGGACACCTGAGGATCGATATGAACCAATAAAACCGATGAAATTGACACCTCGAAAATTGACGTCGTTTAACTCGAAGCCGTTTAATATAACATTACACCAAAAAATTAGCGATTCGGCAGAAAAAAAGTTGTCTCGAAAACTCGTCAAAAATTTTATGTACGTTCTTAATGTTGTGGAGATCGAACGTACAAAGTTTCACCTGAATATCTTGTCCGTAAAGACATATAAATAATACACAAACTTTTTGTCAAAAAAATCACCTCATCAACAGTATACGACGCTCACCGTTTTCGTCGAATAAGATCCGAACATTCACTAACGGACACCTGAGGATCGATATGAACCAATAAAACTGATGAAATTGACACCTCAAAAATTGACGTCGTTTAACTCGAAGCCGTTTAATATAACATTACACCAAAAAATTAGCGATTCGGCAGAAAAAAAGTTGTCTCGAAAACTCGTCAAAAATTTTATGTACGTTCTTAATGTTGTGGAGATCGAACGTACAAAGTTTCACCTGAATATCTTGTCCGTAAAGACATATAAATAATACACAAACTTTTTTTGTCAAAAAATATCACCTCATCAACGGTGGCCGACGCTCACCGTTTTCGTCGAATAAGAGCCGAACATTCACTAACGGACACTGAGGATCGATATGGACCAATAAAAGCTGATGAAATTGACACCTCGAAAAATTGACGTCGTTTAACTCGAAGCCGTTTAAATATGACATTAGACCAAAAAAATTAGCGATTCGGCCGAAAAAAAGTTTTCTCGAAAACTCGTCAAAAATTTTATGTACGTTCTTAATGTTGTGGAGATCAAACGTACAAAGTTTCACCTGAATATCTTGTCCGTAAAGACATATAAATAATACACAAACTTTTTTGTCAAAAATATCACCTCATCAACAGTGGCCGACGCTCACCGTTTTTGTTGAATAAGAGGAACATTCACTAACGGGACACTGAGGATCGATATGAACCAATAAAGCGATGAAATTGACACCTCGAAAAATTGACGTCGTTTAACTCGAAGCCGTTTAATATAACATTACACCAAAAAAATTAGCGATTCGGTCGAAAAAAAAGTTGTCTCGAAAACTCGTCAAAAAATTTTATGTACGTTCTTAATGTTGTGGAGATCGAACGTACAAAGTTTCACCTGAATATCTTGTCCGTAAAGACATATAAATAATACACAAACGTTTTTTTGTCAAAAATATCACCTCATCAACAGTGGCCGTCGCTCACCGTTTTCGTCGAATAAGAGCCGAACATTCACTAACGGACACACGAGGATCGATATGGACCAAAAAAAAGCTGAAGAAATTGACACCTCCAAAATTGACGTCGTTTAACTCGAAGCGGGTTAAATATGACATTAGACCAAAAAAATTAGCGATTCGGCCGAAAAAAAGTTGTCTCGAAAACTCGTCAAAAAATTTTATGTACGTTCTTAATGTTGTGGAGATCGAAACGTACAAAGTTTCACTGATTATCTTATCAGTAAAGACATATAAATAATACACAAACTTTTTTTGTCAAAAATATCACCTCATCAACGGTGGCCGAGCGCTCACCGTTTTCGTCGAATAAGAGCCGAACATTCACTAACGAGACACTGAGGATCGATATGAACCAATAAAGCGATGAAATTGACACCTCGAAAATTGACGTCGTTTAACTCGAAGCCGTTTAATATAACATTACACCAAAAAATTAGCGATTCGGCCGAAAAAAAAGTTGTCTCGAAAACTCGTCAAAAAATTTTACGTACGTTCTTAATGTTGTGGAGATCGAACGTACAAAGTTTCACCTGAATATCTTGTCAGTAAAGACATATAAATAATACACAAACGTTTTTTGTCAAAAAATATCACCTCATCAACGGTGGCCGACGCTCACCATTTTCGTCGAATAAGAGCAGAACATTCACTAACGGACACTCGAGGATCGATATGAACCAATAAAGCGGATGAAATTGACACCTCGAAAAATTGACGTCGTTTAACTCGAAGCCGTTTAATATAACATTACACCAAAAAAATTAGCGATTCGGCCGAAAAAAAAGTTGTCTCGAAAACTCGTCAAAAAATTTTATGTACGTTCTTAATGTTGTGGAGATCGAACGTACAAAGTTTCACTGAATATCTTGTCAGTACGAGACATATAAATAATACACAAACTTTTTTGTCAAAAATATCACCTCATCAACAGTGGCCGTCGCTCACCGTTTTCGTCGAATAAGAGCCGAACATTCACTAACGGACACCTGAGGATCGATATGGACCAAAAAAACTGACGAAATTGACACCTCGAAAATTGACGTCGTTTAACTCGAAGCCGTTAAATATGACATTAGACCAAAAAATTAGCGATTCGGCCGAAAAAAAGTTGTCTCGAAAACTCGTCAAAAATTTTATGTACGTTCTTAATGTTGTGGAGATCGAACGTACAAAGTTTCACCTGAATATCTTGTCCGTAAAGACATATAAATAATACACAAAATTTTTTGTCAAAAATATCACCTCATCAACAGTGGCCGACGCTCACCGTTTTCGTCGAATAAGAGCCGAACATTCACTAACGGACACCTGAGGATCGATATGAACCAATAAAACTGATGAAATTGACACCTCGAAAATTGACGTCGTTTAACTCGAAGCCGTTTAATATAACATTACACCAAAAATTAGCGATTCGGCCGAAAAAAAGTTGTCTCGAAAACTCGTCAAAAATTTTATGAACGTTCCTAATGTTGTAGAGATCGAACGTACAAAGTTTCACCTGAATATCTTGTCCGTAAAGACATATAAATAATGCACAAACTTTTTGTCAAAAAAATCACCTCATCAACAGTGGACGACGCTCACCGTTTTCGTCGAATAAGATCCGAACATTCACTAACGGACACCTGAGGATCGATATGAACCAATAAAGCTGATGAAATTGACACCTCAAAAATTGACGTCGTTTAACTCGAAGCCGTTTAATATAACATTACACCAAAAAATTAGCGATTCGGCCGAAAAAAAGTTGTCTCGAAAACTCGTCAAAAATTTTATGTACGTTCTTAATGTTGTGGAGATCGAACGTACAAAGTTTCACTGAATATCTTGTCAGTACGAGACATATAAATAATACACAAACTTTTTTTGTCAAAAATATCACCTCATCAACAGTGGCCGTCGCTCACCGTTTTCGTCGAATAAGAGCCGAACATTCACTAACGGACACCTGAGGATCGATATGGACCAAAAAAACTGACGAAATTGACACCTCGAAAATTGACGTCGTTTAACTCGAAGCCGTTAAATATGACATTAGACCAAAAAATTAGCGATTCGGCCGAAAAAAAGTTGTCTCGAAAACTCGTCAAAAATTTTATGTACGTTCTTAATGTTGTGGAGATCGAAACGTACAAAGTTTCACTGAATATCTTGTCCGTAAAGACATATAAATAATACACAAACTTTTTTGTCAAAAATATCACCTCATCAACAGTGGCCGACGCTCACCGTTTTCGTCGAATAAGAGCCGAACATTCACTAACGGACACCTGAGGATCGATATGAACCAATAAAACTGATGAAATTGACACCTCGAAAAATTGACGTCGTTTAACTCGAAGCCGTTTAATATAACATTACACCAAAAAAATTAGCGATTCGGCCGAAAAAAAAGTTGTCTCGAAAACTCGTCAAAAAATTTTACGTACGTTCTTAATGTTGTGGAGATCGAACGTACAAAGTTTCACTGAATATCTTGTCAGTAAAGACATATAAATAATACACAAACGTTTTTTTGTCAAAAAATATCACCTCATCAACAGTGGCCGACGCTCACCATTTTCGTCGAATAAGAGCCGAACATTCACTAACAGACACCTGAGGATCGATATGAACCAATTAAACTGATGAAATTGACACCTCAAAAATTGACGTCGTTTAACTCGAAGCCGTTTAATATAACATTACACCAAAAAATTAGCGATTCGGCCGAAAAAAAAGTTGTCTCGAAAACTCGTCAAAAATTTTATGTACGTTCTTAATGTTGTGGAGATCGAACGTACAAAGTTTCACCTGAATATCTTGTCCGTACAGACATATAAATAATACACAAACTTTTTTGTCAAAAATATCACCTCATCAACAGTGGCCGTCGCTCACCGTTTTCGTCGAATAAGAGCCGAACATTCACTAACGGACACTTGAGGATCGATATGGACCAAAAAAACGGAAGAAATTGACACCTCCAAAATTGACGTCGTTTAACTCGAAGCCGTTAAATATGACATTAGACCAAAAAAATTAGCGATTCGGCAGAAAAAAAAGTTGTCTCGAAAACTTCGTCAAAAAATTTTATGTACGTTCTTAATGTTGTGGAGATCAAACGTACAAAGTTTCACCTGAATATCTTGTCCGTAAAGACATATAAATAATACACAAACTTTTTTGTCAAAAATATCACCTCATCAACAGTGGCCGACGCTCACCGTTTTCGTCGAATAAGAGCCGAACATTCACTAACGGACACCTGAGGATCGATATGAACCAATAAAAGCGATGAAATTGACACCTCGAAAAATTGACGTCGTTTAACTCGAAGCCGTTTAATATAACATTACACCAAAAAAATTAGCGATTCGGCGAGAAAAAAAGTTGTCTCGAAAACTCGTCAAAAAATTTTACGTACGTTCTTAATGTTGTGGAGATCGAACGTACAAAGTTTCACTGAATATCTTGTCAGTAAAGACATATAAATAATACACAAACGTTTTTTTGTCAAAAAATATCACCTCATCAACGGTGGCCGACGCTCACCGTTTTCGTCGAATAAGAGCCAGAACATTCACTAACGGACACTGAGGATCGATATGAACCAATAAAACTGATGAAATTGACACCTCAAAAATTGACGTCGTTTAACTCGAAGCCGTTTAATATAACATTACACCAAAAAATTAGCGATTCGGCCGAAAAAAAGTTGTCTCGAAAACTCGTCAAAAATTTTATGTACGTTCTTAATGTTGTGGAGATCGAACGTACAAAGTTTCACTGAATATCTTGTCAGTACAAGACATATAAATAATACACAAACTTTTTTTGTCAAAAATATCACCTCATCAACGGTGGCCGTCGCTCACCGTTTTCGTCGAATAAGAGCCAGAACATTCACTAACGGACACTGAGGATCGATATGGACCAAAAAAAAAGCTGAAGAAATTGACACCTCCAAAATTGACGTCGTTTAACTCGAAGCCGTTAAATATGACATTAGACCAAAAAAATTAGCGATTCGGCGAGAAAAAAGTTGTCTCGAAAACTCGTCAAAAAAATTTTATGTACGTTCTTAATGTTGTGGAGATCAAACGTACAAAGTTTCACTGATTATCTTATCAGTAAAGACATATAAATAATACACAAACTTTTTTGTCAAAAAATATCACCTCATCAACGGTGGCCGACGCTCACCGTTTTCGTCGAATAAGAGCAGAACATTCACTAACGGACACTGAGGATCGATATGAACCAATAAAAGCTGATGAAATTGACACCTCGAAAAATTGACGTCGTTTAACTCGAAGCCGTTTAATATAACATTACACCAAAAAAAATTAGCGATTCGGCAGAAAAAAAAGTTGTCTCGAAAACTCGTCAAAAAATTTTACGTACGTTCTTAATGTTGTGGAGATCGAACGTACAAAGTTTCACCTGAATATCTTGTCAGTAAAGACATATAAATAATACACAAACGTTTTTTGTCAAAAAATATCACCTCATCAACGGTGGCCGAGCGCTCACCGTTTTTCGTCGAATAAGAGCCGAACATTCACTAACGGACACTGAGGATCGATATGAACCAATAAAACTGATGAAATTGACACCTCGAAAATTGACGTCGTTTAACTCGAAGCCGTTTAATATAACATTACACCAAAAAATTAGCGATTCGGCCGAAAAAAAGTTGTCTCGAAAACTCGTCAAAAATTTTATGTACGTTCTTAATGTTGTGGAGATCGAACGTACAAAGTTTCACTGAATATCTTGTCAGTAAAGACATATAAATAATACACAAACTTTTTTGTAAAAAATATCACCTCATCAACAGTGGCCGACGCTCACCGTTTTCGTCGAATAAGAGCCGAACATTCACTAACGGACACTGAGGATCGATATGAACCAATAAAACCTGATGAAATTGACACCTCAAAAATTGACGTCGTTTAACTCGAAGCCGTTTAATATAACATTACACCAAAAAAAATTAGCGATTCGGCGAAAAAAAGTTGTCTCGAAAACTTCGTCAAAAAAATTTTATGTACGTTCTTAATGTTGTGGAGATCGAACGTACAAAGTTTCACTGAATATCTTGTCAGTACAAGACATATAAATAATACACAAACTTTTTTGTCAAAAATATCACCTCATCAACAGTGGCCGTCGCTCACCGTTTTCGTCGAATAAGAGCCGAACATTCACTAACGGACACTTGAGGATCGATATGGACCAAAAAAACTGAAGAAATTGACACCTCGAAAATTGACGTCGTTTAACTCGAAGCCGTTTAAATATGACATTAGACCAAAAAAATTAGCGATTCGGCGAGAAAAAAAGTTGTCTCGAAAACTCGTCAAAAAATTTTATGTACGTTCTTAATGTTGTGGAGATCGAAACGTACAAAGTTTCACCTGAATATCTTGTCAGTAAAGACATATAAATAATACACAAACTTTTTTGTCAAAAAATATCACCTCATCAACGGTGGCCGACGCTCACCGTTTTCGTCGAATAAGAGCAGAACATTCACTAACGGACACTGAGGATCGATATGAACCAATAAAACTGATGAAATTGACACCTCGAAAATTGACGTCGTTTAACTCGAAGCCGTTTAATATAACATTACACCAAAAAAATTAGCGATTCGGCAGAAAAAAAAGTTGTCTCGAAAACTCGTCAAAAAATTTTACGTACGTTCTTAATGTTGTGGAGATCGAACGTACAAAGTTTCACTGAATATCTTGTCAGTAAAGACATATAAATAATACACAAACGTTTTTTTGTCAAAAATATCACCTCATCAACAGTGGCCGACGCTCACCATTTTCGTCGAATAAGAGCCGAACATTCACTAACGAGACACTGAGGATCGATATGAACCAATTAAAGCGATGAAATTGACACCTCAAAAATTGACGTCGTTTAACTCGAAGCCGTTTAATATAACATTACACCAAAAAAATTAGCGATTCGGCAGAAAAAAAGTTGTCTCGAAAACTTCGTCAAAAAATTTTATGTACGTTCTTAATGTTGTGGAGATCGAACGTACAAAGTTTCACCTGAATATCTTGTCCAGTAGAGACATATAAATAATACACAAACTTTTTTGTCAAAAAATATCACCTCATCAACGGTGGCCGTCGCTCACCGTTTTCGTCGAATAAGAGCCGAACATTCACTAACGGACACTGAGGATCGATATGGACCAAAAAAAAAGCTGAAGAAATTGACACCTCCAAAATCGACGTCGTTTAACTCGAAGCCGTTTAATATAACATTACACCAAAAAAATTAGCGATTCGGCGAAAAAAAAGTTGTCTCGAAAACTCGTCAAAAATTTTATGTACGTTCTTAATGTTGTGGAGATCGAACGTACAAAGTTTCACTGAATATCTTGTCCAGTAAAGACATATAAATAATACACAAACGTTTTTTTGTCAAAAATATCACCTCATCAACGAGTGGCCGACGCTCACCGTTTTCGTCGAATAAGAGCCGAACATTCACTAACGGACACTCGAGGGATCGATATGAACCAATTAAAGCTGATGAAATTGACACCTCAAAAATTGACGTCGTTTAACTCGAAGCCGTTTAATATAACATTACACCAAAAAAATTAGCGATTCGGCCGAAAAAAAAGTTGTCTCGAAAACTCGTCAAAAAAATTTTATGTACGTTCTTAATGTTGTGGAGATCGAACGTACAAAGTTTCACTGAATATCTTGTCAGTACAGACATATAAATAATACACAAACGTTTTTTTGTCAAAAATATCACCTCATCAACGGTGGCCGTCGCTCACCGTTTTCGTCGAATAAGAGCCAGAACATTCACTAACGGACACTGAGGATCGATATGGACCAAAAAAAAAGCTGAAGAAATTGACACCTCCAAAATTGACGTCGTTTAACTCGAAGCCGTTAAATATGACATTAGACCAAAAAAATTAGCGATTCGGCGAGAAAAAAGTTGTCTCGAAAACTCGTCAAAAAATTTTATGTACGTTCTTAATGTTGTGGAGATCAAACGTACAAAGTTTCACTGATTATCTTATCAGTAAAGACATATAAATAATACACAAACTTTTTTTGTCAAAAAATATCACCTCATCAACGGTGGCCGACGCTCACCGTTTTCGTCGAATAAGAGCCGAACATTCACTAACGGACACCTGAGGATCGATATGAACCAATAAAACTGATGAAATTGACACCTCGAAAATTGACGTCGTTTAACTCGAAGCCGTTTAATATAACATTACACCAAAAAATTAGCGATTCGGCAGAAAAAAAGTTTTCTCGAAAACTCGTCAAAAATTTTATGTACGTTCTTAATGTTGTGGAGATCGAACTTACAAAGTTTCACCTGAATATCTTGTCCGTAAAGACATACAAATAATACACAAACGTTTTTTGTCAAAAATATCACCTCATCAACGGTGGCCGACGCTCACTGTTTTCGTCGAATAAGAGCAGAACATTCACTAACGGACACCTGAGGATCGATATGAACCAAAAAAACTGAAGAAATTGACACCTCCAAAATTGACGTCGTTTAACTCGAAGCCGTTAAATATGACATTAGACCAAAAAATTAGCGATTCGGCAGAAAAAAAGTTGTCTCGAAAACTCGTCAAAAATTTTATGTACGTTCTTAATGTTGTGGAGATCAAACGTACAAAGTTTCACCTGAATATCTTGTCCGTAAAGACATATAAATAATACACAAACTTTTTTTGTCAAAAATATCACCTCATCAACAGTGGCCGACGCTCACCGTTTTCGTCGAATAAGAGCCGAACATTCACTAACGGACACTGAGGATCGATATGAACCAATAAAACTGATGAAATTGACACCTCCAAAAATTGACGTCGTTTAACTCGAAGCCGTTTAATATAACATTACACCAAAAAAATTAGCGATTCGGCGAAAAAAAAGTTGTCTCGAAAACTCGTCAAAAAATTTTATGTACGTTCTTAATGTTGTGGAGATCGAACGTACAAAGTTTCACTGAATATCTTGTCAGTAAAGACATATAAATAATACACAAACGTTTTTTTGTCAAAAAATATCACCTCATCAACGGTGGCCGACGCTCACCGTTTTCGTCGAATAAGAGCAGAACATTCACTAACGGACACTGAGGATCGATATGAACCAATAAAGCGATGAAATTGACACCTCAAAAATTGACGTCGTTTAACTCGAAGCCGTTTAATATAACATTACACCAAAAAATTAGCGATTCGGTCGAAAAAAAAGTTGTCTCGAAAACTCGTCAAAAAATTTTATGTACGTTCTTAATGTTGTGGAGATCGAACGTACAAAGTTTCACTGAATATCTTGTCAGTAAAGACATATAAATAATACACAAACTTTTTTGTCAAAAATATCACCTCATCAACAGTGGCCGTCGCTCACCGTTTTCGTCGAATAAGAGCCGAACATTCACTAACGGACACTGAGGATCGATATGGACCAAAAAAAAAGCTGAAGAAATTGACACCTCCAAAATTGACGTCGTTTAACTCGAAGCCCGTTAAATATGACATTAGACCAAAAAAATTAGCGATTCGGCAGAAAAAAAGTTGTCTCGAAAACTCGTCAAAAAATTTTATGTACGTTCTTAATGTTGTGGAGATCAAACGTACAAAGTTTCACTGATTATCTTATCAGTAAAGACATATAAATAATACACAAACTTTTTTTGTCAAAAATATCACCTCATCAACGGTGGCCGACGCTCACCGTTTTCGTCGAATAAGAGCCCAGAACATTCACTAACGGACACACGAGGATCGATATGAACCAATAAAAGCGATGAAATTGACACCTCGAAAAATTGACGTCGTTTAACTCGAAGCCGTTTAATATAACATTACACCAAAAAAATTAGCGATTCGGCCGAAAAAAAGTTGTCTCGAAAACTCGTCAAAAAATTTTACGTACGTTCTTAATGTTGTGGAGATCGAACGTACAAAGTTTCACTGAATATCTTGTCAGTAAAGACATATAAATAATACACAAACGTTTTTTTGTCAAAAATATCACCTCATCAACGGTGGCCGACGCTCACCGTTTTCGTCGAATAAGAGCCAGAACATTCACTAACGGACACTGAGGATCGATATGAACCAATAAAAGCTGATGAAATTGACACCTCGAAAAATTGACGTCGTTTAACTCGAAGCCGTTTAATATAACATTACACCAAAAAAATTAGCGATTCGGCCGAAAAAAAAGTTGTCTCGAAAACTCGTCAAAAAAATTTTATGTACGTTCTTAATGTTGTGGAGATCGAACGTACAAAGTTTCACATGAATATCTTGTCAGTAAAGACATATAAATAATACACAAACGTTTTTTTGTCAAAAAATATCACCTCATCAACGGTGGCCGACGCTCACCGTTTTCGTCGAATAAGAGCCGAACATTCACTAACGGACACTGAGGATCGATATGAACCAATAAAAGCTGATGAAATTGACACCTCGAAAAATTGACGTCGTTTAACTCGAAGCCGTTTAATATAACATTACACCAAAAAAATTAGCGATTCGGCAGAAAAAAAGTTGTCTCGAAAACTCGTCAAAAAAATTTTATGTACGTTCTTAATGTTGTGGAGATCGAACGTACAAAGTTTCACTGAATATCTTGTCAGTAAAGACATATAAATAATACACAAACGTTTTTTTGTCAAAAATATCACCTCATCAACGGTGGCCGTCGCTCACCGTTTTCGTCGAATAAGAGCCGAACATTCACTAACGGACACTGAGGATCGATATGGACCAAAAAAAAAGCTGAAGAAATTGACACCTCCAAAATTGACGTCGTTTAACTCGAAGCGGGTTTAAATATGACATTAGACCAAAAAAATTAGCGATTCGGCAGAAAAAAGTTGTCTCGAAAACTCGTCAAAAAATTTTATGTACGTTCTTAATGTTGTGGAGATCGAAACGTACAAAGTTTCACCTGAATATCTTGTCAGTAAAGACATATAAATAATACACAAACTTTTTTTGTCAAAAATATCACCTCATCAACGGTGGCCGACGCTCACCGTTTTCGTCGAATAAGAGCAGAACATTCACTAACGGACACTGAGGATCGATATGAACCAATAAAGCTGATGAAATTGACACCTCGAAAAATTGACGTCGTTTAACTCGAAGCCGTTTAATATAACATTACACCAAAAAAATTAGCGATTCGGCGAAAAAAAAGTTGTCTCGAAAACTCGTCAAAAAATTTTACGTACGTTCTTAATGTTGTGGAGATCGAACGTACAAAGTTTCACACTGAATATCTTGTCAGTAAAGACATATAAATAATACACAAACGTTTTTTTGTCAAAAATATCACCTCATCAACGGTGGCCGACGCTCACCATTTTCGTCGAATAAGAGCAGAACATTCACTAACGAGACACTGAGGATCGATATGAACCAATTAAAGCGATGAAATTGACACCTCGAAAAATTGACGTCGTTTAACTCGAAGCCGTTTAATATAACATTACACCAAAAAAATTAGCGATTCGGCCGAAAAAAAAAGTTGTCTCGAAAACTCGTCAAAAAATTTTATGTACGTTCTTAATGTTGTGGAGATCGAACGTACAAAGTTTCACTGAATATCTTGTCAGTATGAGACATATAAATAATACACAAACTTTTTTGTCAAAAAATATCACCTCATCAACGGTGGCCGTCGCTCACCGTTTTCGTCGAATAAGAGCCGAACATTCACTAACGGACACCTGAGGATCGATATGGACCAAAAAAACTGAAGAAATTGACACCTCCAAAATTGACGTCGTTTAACTCGAAGCCGTTTAATATAACATTACACCAAAAAAATTAGCGATTCGGCAGAAAAAAAAGTTGTCTCGAAAACTCGTCAAAAAATTTTATGTACGTTCTTAATGTTGTGGAGATCGAACGTACAAAGTTTCACCTGAATATCTTGTCAGTAAAGACATATAAATAATACACAAACGTTTTTTTGTCAAAAAATATCACCTCATCAACGGTGGCCGTCGCTCACCGTTTTTCGTCGAATAAGAGCAGAACATTCACTAACGGACACCTGAGGATCGATATGAACCAAATAAAACCTGATGAAATTGACACCTCAAAAATTGACGTCGTTTAACTCGAAGCCGTTTAATATAACATTACACCAAAAAATTAGCGATTCGGCCGAAAAAAAGTTGTCTCGAAAACTCGCCAAAAATTTTATGTACGTTCTTAATGTTGTGGAGATCGAACGTACAAAGTTTCACTGAATATCTTGTCAGTACAGACATATAAATAATACACAAACGTTTTTTTGTCAAAAAATATCACCTCATCAACGGTGGCCGTCGCTCACCGTTTTCGTCGAATAAGAGCCGAACATTCACTAACGGACACTGAGGATCGATATGGACCAAAAAAAAAGCTGAAGAAATTGACACCTCCAAAATTGACGTCGTTTAACTCGAAGCCGTTAAATATGACATTAGACCAAAAAAATTAGCGATTCGGCAGAAAAAAAGTTGTCTCGAAAACTCGTCAAAAAATTTTATGTACGTTCTTAATGTTGTGGAGATCAAACGTACAAAGTTTCACTGATTATCTTATCAGTAAAGACATATAAATAATACACAAACTTTTTTTGTCAAAAAATATCACCTCATCAACGGTGGCCGACGCTCACCGTTTTCGTCGAATAAGAGCCGAACATTCACTAACGAGACACTGAGGATCGATATGAACCAATAAAAGCGATGAAATTGACACCTCGAAAATTGACGTCGTTTAACTCGAAGCCGTTTAATATAACATTACACCAAAAAAATTAGCGATTCGGCAGAAAAAAAAGTTGTCTCGAAAACTCGTCAAAAAATTTTACGTACGTTCTTAATGTTGTGGAGATCGAACGTACAAAGTTTCACACTGAATATCTTGTCAGTAAAGACATATAAATAATACACAAACGTTTTTTGTCAAAAATATCACCTCATCAACAGTGGCCGACGCTCACCGTTTTCGTCGAATAAGAGCCGAACATTCACTAACGGACACCCGAGGATCGATATGAACCAATAAAAGCTGATGAAATTGACACCTCGAAAAATTGACGTCGTTTAACTCGAAGCCGTTTAATATAACATTACACCAAAAAAATTAGCGATTCGGCCGAAAAAAAAGTTGTCTCGAAAACTCGTCAAAAAATGTTACGTACGTTCTTAATGTTGTGGAGATCGAACGTACAAAGTTTCACTGAATATCTTGTCCGTAAAGACATATAAATAATACACAAACGTTTTTTGTCAAAAATATCACCTCATCAACGGTGGCCGACGCTCACCGTTTTCGTCGAATAAGAGCCAGAACATTCACTAACGGACACTGAGGATCGATATGGACCAAAAAAACGAAGAAATTGACACCTCGAAAAATTGACGTCGTTTAACTCGAAGCCGTTAAATATAACATTAGACAAAAAAATTAGCGATTCGTCGAAAAAAAGTTGTCTCGAAAACTCGTCAAAAAATTTTATGTACGTTCTTAATGTTGTGGAGATCGAACGTACAAAGTTTCACTGAATATCTTGTCAGTAAAGACATATAAATAATACACAAACGTTTTTTGTCAAAAATATCACCTCATCAACAGTGGCCGACGCTCACCGTTTTCGTCGAATAAGAGCCGAACATTCACTAACGGACACCTGAGGATCGATATGAACCAATAAACCTGATGAAATTGACACCTCAAAAATTGACGTCGTTTAACTCGAAGCTGTTTAATATAACATTACACCAAAAAAATTAGCGATTCGGCCGAAAAAAAGTTGTCTCGAAAACTCGTCAAAAAAATTTTATGTACGTTCTTAATGTTGTGGAGATCGAACGTACAAAGTTTCACTCGAATATCTTGTCCAGTACTGAGACATATAAATAATACACAAACTTTTTTTGTCAAAAATATCACCTCATCAACGAGTGGCCGTCGCTCACCGTTTTCGTCGAATAAGAGTCAGAACATTCACTAACGGACACTCGAGGATCGATATGGACCAAAAAAAAAGCTGACGAAATTGACACCTCCAAAATTGACGTCGTTTAACTCGAAGCCGTTAAATATGACATTAGACCAAAAAAATTAGCGATTCGGCCGAAAAAAAAGTTGTCTCGAAAACTCGTCAAAAAATTTTATGTACGTTCTTAATGTTGTGGAGATCGAACGTACAAAGTTTCACTGAATATCTTGTCCGTACGAGACATATAAATAATACACAAACTTTTTTTGTCAAAAAATATCACCTCATCAACGGTGGTCGACGCTCACCGTTTTACGTCGAATAAGAGCCGAAACATTCACTAACGGACACTGAGGATCGACTATGAACCAATAAAAGCTGATGAAATTGACACCTCGAAACATTGACGTCGTTTAACTCGAAGCCGTTAAATATAACATTAGACCAAAAAATTAGCGATTCGGCCGAAAAAAAGTTGTCTCGAAAACTCGTCAAAAATTTTACGTACGTTCTTAATGTTGTGGAGATCGAACGTACAAAGTTTCACCTGAATATCTTGTCCGTAAAGACATATAAATAATACACAAACGTTTTTTGTCAAAAATATCACCTCATCAACAGTGGCCGACGCTCACCGTTTTCGTCGAATAAGAGCCGAACATTCACTAAGTTGTCAAAAAAAGTTGTCAAAAAATTAGCGATTCGGCCGAAAAAAGTTGTCTCGAAAAGCCGTCAAAAATTTTATGTACGTTCTTAATGTTGTGGAGATCGAACGTACAAAGTTTCACCTGAATATCTTGTCCGTAAAGACATATAAATAATACACAAACGTTTTTTGTCAAAAATATCACCTCATCAACGGTGGCCGACGCTCAACGTTTTCGTCGAATAAGAGCCGAATATTCACTAACAGACACCTGAGGATCGATATGAACCAATAAAACTGATGAAATTGACACCTCGAAAATTGACGTCGTTTAACTCGAAGCCATTTAATATAACATTACACCAAAAAATTAGGGATTCGGCCGAAAAAAAATTGTCTCAAAAACTCGTCAAAAATTTTATGTACGTTCTTAATATTGTGGAGATCGGACCTACAAAGTTTCACCTGAATATCTTGTCCGTACAGACATATAAATAATACAAAAACTTTTTTGTCAAAAATATCACCTCATCAACAGTGGCCGTCGCTCACCGTTTTCGTCGAATAAGAGCCGAACATTCACTAACGGACACCTGGGGATCGATATGGACCAAAAAAACTGAAGAAATTGACACCTCCAAAATTGACGTCGTTTAACTAGAAGCCGTTTAATATAACATTACACCAAAAAATTAGCGATTCGGCCGAAAAAAAGTTGTCTCGAAAACTCGTCAAAAAATTTTATGTACGTTCTTAATGTTGTGGAGATCGAACGTACAAAGTTTCACCTGGATATCTTGTCCGTACAGACATATAAATAATACAAAAACTTTTTTGTCAAAAATATCACCTCATCAACAGTGGCCGTCGCTCACCGTTTTCGTCGAATAAGAGCCGAACATTCACTAACGGACACCTGAGGATCGATATGGACCAAAAAAACTGAAGAAATTGACACCTCCAAAATTGACGTCGTTTAACTCGAAGCCGTTAAATATGACATTAGACCAAAAAATTAGCGATTCGGCGGAAAAAAAGTTGTCTCGAAAACTCGTCAAAAAATTTTATGTACGTTCTTAATGTTGTGGAGATCAAACGTACAAAGTTTCACTGATTATCTTATCAGTAAAGACATATAAATAATACACAAACTTTTTTTGTCAAAAAATATCACCTCATCAACGAGTGGCCGACGCTCACCGTTTTCGTCGAATAAGAGCAGAACATTCACTAACGGACACCTGAGGATCGATATGAACCAATAAAACTGATGAAATTGACACCTCGAAAATTGACGTCGTTTAACTAGAAGCCGTTTAATATAACATTACACCAAAAAATTAGCGATTCGGCCGAAAAAAAAGTTGTCTCGAAAACTCGTCAAAAATTTTATGTACGTTCTTAATGTTGTGGAGATCGAACGTACAAAGTTTCACCTGAATATCTTGTCCGTAAAGACATATAAATAATACACAAACGTTTTTTGTCAAAAATATCACCTCATCAACAGTGGCCGACGCTCACCGTTTTCGTCGAATAAGAGCCGAACATTCACTAACGGACACCTGAGGATCGATATGAACCAATAAAAACTGATGAAATTGACACCTCGAAAATTGACGTCGTTTAACTCGAAGCCGTTTAATATAACATTACACCAAAAAATTAGCGATTCGGTCGAAAAAAAGTTGTCTCGAAAACTCGTCAAAAATTTTACGTACGTTCTTAATGTTGTGGAGATCGAACGTACAAAGTTTCACCCTGAATATCTTGTCCGTAAAGACATATAAATAATACACAAACGTTTTTTGTCAAAAATATCACCTCATCAACGGTGGCCGACGCTCACCGTTTTCGTCGAATAAGAGCCGAACATTCACTAAGTTGTCAAAAAAAGTTGTCAAAAAATTAGCGATTCGGCCGAAAAAAGTTGTCTCGAAAAGCCGTCAAAAATTTTATGTACGTTCTTAATGTTGTGGAGATCGAACGTACAAAGTTTCACCTGAATATCTTGTCCGTAAAGACATATAAATAATACACAAACGTTTTTTGTCAAAAATATCACATCAACGGTGGCCGACGCTCACCGTTTTCGTCGAATAAGAGCCGAACATTCACTAACGGACACCTGAGGATCGATATGAACCAATAAAACTGATGAAATTGACACCTCAAAAATTGACGTCGTTTAACTCGAAGCCGTTTAATATAACATTACACCAAAAAAATTAGCGATTCGGCCGAAAAAAAAGTTGTCTCGAAAACTCGTCAAAAATTTTATGTACGTTCTTAATGTTGTGGAGATCGAACGTACAAAGTTTCACCTGAATATCTTGTCCATACAGAGATATAAATAATACAAAAACTTTTTTGTCAAAAATATCACCTCATCAACAGTGGCCGTCGCTCACCGTTTTCGTCGAATAACAGCCGAACATTCACTAACGGACGCCTGAGGATCGATATGGACCAAAAAAACTGACGAAATTGACACCTCCAAAATTGACGTCGTTTAACTCGAAGCCGATTAAATATGACATTAGACCAAAAAAATTAGCGATTCGGCCGAAAAAAAGTTGTCTCGAAAACTCGCCAAAAATTTTATGTACGTTCTTAATGTTGTGGAGATCGAACGTACAAAGTTTCACCTGAATATCTTGTCCGTACAGACATATAAATAATACACAAACTTTTTTGTCAAAAATATCACCTCATCAACAGTGGTCGACGCTCACCGTTTACGTCGAATAAGAGCCAAACATTCCCTAACGGACACCTGAGGATCGACATGAAGCAATAAAACTGATGAAATTGTCACCTCGAACATTGACGTCGTTTAACTCGAAGCTGTTAAATATAACATTAGACCAAAAAATTAGCGATTCGGCCGAAAAAAAGTTGTCTCGAAAACTCGCCAAAAATTTTACGTACGTTCTTAATGTTGTGGAGATCGAACGTACAAAGTTTCACCTGAATATCTTGTCCGTAAAGACATATAAATAATACACAAACGTTTTTTGTCAAAAATATCACCTCATCAACAGTGGCCGACGCTCACCGTTTTCGTCGAATAAGAGCCGAACATTCACTAAGTTGTCAAAAAAAGTTGTCAAAAAATTAGCGATTCGGCCGAAAAAAGTTGTCTCGAAAAGCTCGTCAAAAAATTTTATGTACGTTCTTAATGTTGTGGAGATCGAACGTACAAAGTTTCACTGAATATCTTGTCAGTAAAGATATATAAATAATACACAAACGTTTTTTTGTCAAAAAATATCACCTCATCAACGGTGGCCGACGCTCACCGTTTACGTCGAATAAGAGCCGAACATTCACTAACGGACACCTGAGGATCGATATGAACCAATAAAACTGATGAAATTGACACCTCGAAAATTGACGTCGTTTAACTCGAAGCCAGTTTAATATAACATTACACCAAAAAATTAGCGATTCGGCCGAAAAAAAAGTTGTCTCGAAAAACTCGTCAAAAAAATTTTATGTACGTTCTTAATGTTGTGGAGATCGGACCTACAAAGTTTCACTGAATATCTTGTCCGTACGGGACATATAAATAATACAAAAACTTTTTTGTCAAAAAATATCACCTCATCAACAGTGGCCGTCGCTCACCGTTTTCGTCGAATAAGAGCCGAACATTCACTAACGGACACCTGAGGATCGATATGGACCAAAAAAACTGAAGAAATTGACACCTCCAAAATTGACGTCGTTTAACTCGAAGCCGTTAAATATGACATTAGACCAAAAAAATTAGCGATTCGGCGGGAAAAAAAAGTTGTCTCGAAAACTCGTCAAAAAATTTTATGTACGTTCTTAATGTTGTGGAGATCGAACGTACAAAGTTTCACCTGAATATCTTGTCCGTAAAGACATAAATAATACACAAACTTTTTTGTCAAAAATATCACCTCATCAACAGTGGCCGACGCTCACCGTTTTCGTCGAATAAGAGCCGAACATTCACTAACGGACACTCGAGGATCGATATGAACCAATAAAGCGATGAAATTGACACCTCGAAAAATTGACGTCGTTTAACTCGAAGCCGTTTAATATAACATTACACCAAAAAAATTAGCGATTCGGCCGAAAAAAAGTTGTCTCGAAAACTCGTCAAAAATTTTATGTACGTTCTTAATGTTGTGGAGATCGAACGTACAAAGTTTCACCTGAATATCTTGTCCGTAAAGACATATAAATAATACACAAACTTTTTTTGTCAAAAATATCACCTCATCAACAGTGGCCGTCGCTCACCGTTTTCGTCGAATAAGAGCCGAACATTCACTAACGGACACCTGAGGATCGATATGGACCAAAAAAACTGACGAAATTGACACCTCGAAAATTGACGTCGTTTAACTCGAAGCCGTTTAAATATGACATTAAACCAAAAAATTAGCGATTCGGCCGAAAAAAAGTTGTCTCGAAAACTCGTCAAAAATTTTATGTACGTTCTTAATGTTGTGGAGATCGAACGTACAAAGTTTCACTGAATATCTTGTCAGTACGAGACATATAAATAATACACAAACGTTTTTTGTCAAAAATATCACCTCATCAACAGTGGCCGACGCTCACCGTTTTCGTCGAATAAGAGCCGAACATTCACTAACGGACACCTGAGGATCGATATGAACCAATAAAACTGATGAAATTGACACCTCGAAAATTGACGTCGTTTAACTAGAAGCCGTTTAATATAACATTAGACCAAAAAATTAGCGATTCGGCAGAAAAAAAGTTGTCTCGAAAACTCGTCAAAAATTTTATGTACGTTCTTAATGTTGTGGAGATCGAACGTACAAAGTTTCACCTGAATATCTTGTCAGTAAAGACATATAAATAATACACAAACGTTTTTTTGTCAAAAATATCACCTCATCAACGGTGGCCGACGCTCACCGTTTTCGTCGAATAAGAGCCGAACATTCACTAACGAGACACTGAGGATCGATATGAACCAATAAAAGCGATGAAATTGACACCTCGAAAAATTGACGTCGTTTAACTCGAAGCCGTTTAATATAACATTACACCAAAAAAATTAGCGATTCGGCCGAAAAAAAAAGTTGTCTCGAAAAACTCGTCAAAAAATTTTATGTACGTTCTTAATGTTGTGGAGATCGAACGTACAAAGTTTCACTCGAATATCTTGTCCGTACGAGACATATAAATAATACAAAAACTTTTTTTGTCAAAAAATATCACCTCATCAACGGTGGCCGTCGCTCACCGTTTTCGTCGAATAAGAGCCGAACATTCACTAACGGACACTTGAGGATCGATATGGACCAAAAAAACTGAAGAAATTGACACCTCCAAAATTGACGTCGTTTAACTCGAAGCCGTTAAATATGACATTAGACCAAAAAATTAGCGATTCGGCCGAAAAAAAGTTGTCTCGAAAACTCGTCAAAAAATTTTATGTACGTTCTTAATGTTGTGGAGATCAAACGTACAAAGTTTCACTTGAATATGTTGTCCGTAAAGACATATAAATAATACACAAACTTTTTTGTCAAAAAATATCACCTCATCAACGGTGGCCGACGCTCACCGTTTTCGTCGAATAAGAGCCGAACATTCACTAACGGACACTTTGAGGATCGATATGAACCAATAAAAGCGATGAAATTGACACCTCGAAAAATTGACGTCGTTTAACTCGAAGCCGTTTAATATAACATTACACCAAAAAAATTAGCGATTCGGCCGAAAAAAAAGTTGTCTCGAAAACTCGTCAAAAAATTTTATGTACGTTCTTAATGTTGTGGAGATCGAACGTACAAAGTTTCACTGAATATCTTGTCCGTACGAGACATATAAATAATACACAAAACTTTTTTTGTCAAAAAATATCACCTCATCAACGGTGGCCGTCGCTCACCGTTTTCGTCGAATAAGAGCCGAACATTCACTAACGGACACTGAGGATCGATATGGACCAAAAAAAAAGCTGAAGAAATTGACACCTCCAAAATTGACGTCGTTTAACTCGAAGCCGTTTAAATATGACATTAGACCAAAAAAATTAGCGATTCGGTCGAAAAAAAAGTTGTCTCGAAAACTCGTCAAAAAAATTTTATGTACGTTCTTAATGTTGTGGAGATCGAACGTACAAAGTTTCACTGAATATCTTGTCAGTAAAGGACATATAAATAATACACAAACTTTTTTTGTCAAAAATATCACCTCATCAACGGTGGCCGACGCTCACCGTTTTCGTCGAATAAGAGCAGAACATTCACTAACGGACACACGAGGATCGATATGAACCAATAAAAGCTGATGAAATTGACACCTCGAAAATTGACGTCGTTTAACTCGAAGCCGTTTAATATAACATTACACCAAAAAAATTAGCGATTCGGCAGAAAAAAAAGTTGTCTCGAAAACTCGTCAAAAAATTTTATGTACGTTCTTAATGTTGTGGAGATCGAACGTACAAAGTTTCACCTGAATATCTTGTCAGTACGAGACATATAAATAATACACAAAACTTTTTTTGTCAAAAATATCACCTCATCAACGGTGGCCGTCGCTCACCGTTTTCGTCGAATAAGAGCCGAACATTCACTAACGGACACTGAGGATCGATATGGACCAAAAAAAAAGCTGAAGAAATTGACACCTCCAAAATTGACGTCGTTTAACTCGAAGCCGTTTAAATATGACATTACACCAAAAAAATTAGCGATTCGGCCGAAAAAAAGTTGTCTCGAAAACTCGTCAAAAATTTTATGTACGTTCTTAATGTTGTGGAGATCGAACGTACAAAGTTTCACCTGAATATCTTGTCCGTAAAGACATATAAATAATACACAAACTTTTTTGTCAAAAATATCACCTCATCAACAGTGGCCGACGCTCACCGTTTTCGTCGAATAAGAGCCGAACATTCACTAACAGACACTTGAGGATCGATATGAACCAATAAAACTGATGAAATTGACACCTCGAAAATTGACGTCGTTTAACTCGAAGCCGTTTAATATAACATTACACCAAAAAAATTAGCGATTCGGCCGAAAAAAAAGTTGTCTCGAAAACTCGTCAAAAATTTTATGTACGTTCTTAATGTTGTGGAGATCGAACGTACAAAGTTTCACCTGAATATCTTGTCCGTACAGACATATAAATAATACACAAACGTTTTTTGTCAAAAATATCACCTCATCAACAGTGGCCGACGCTCACCGTTTTCGTCGAATAAGAGCCGAACATTCACTAACGGACACCTGAGGATCGATATGAACCAATAAAACTGATGAAATTGACACCTCAAAAATTGACGTCGTTTAACTCGAAGCCGTTTAATATAACATTAAACCAAAAAAATTAGCGATTCGGCCGAAAAAAAGTTGTCTCGAAAACTCGTCAAAAATTTTATGTACGTTCTTAATGTTGTGGAGATCGAACGTACAAAGTTTCACCTGAATATCTTGTCCGTACAGACATATAAATAATACACAAAACTTTTTTGTCAAAAATATCACCTCATCAACAGTGGCCGTCGCTCACCGTTTTCGTCGAATAAGAGCCGAACATTCACTAACGGACACCTGAGGATCGATATGGACCAAAAAAACTGAAGAAATTGACACCTCCAAAATTGACGTCGTTTAACTCGAAGCCGTTAAATATGACATTAGACCAAAAAATTAGCGATTCGGCCGAAAAAAAGTTGTCTCGAAAACTCGTCAAAAATTTTATGTACGTTCTTAATGTTGTGGAGATCGAACGTACAAAGTTTCACCTGAATATCTTGTCCGTAAAGACATATAAATAATACACAAACTTTTTTTGTCAAAAATATCACCTCATCAACAGTGGCCGACGCTCACCGTTTTCGTCGAATAAGAGCCGAACATTCACTAACGGACACCTGAGGATCGATATGAACCAATAAAACTGATGAAATTGACACCTCGAAAATTGACGTCGTTTAACTCGAAGCCGTTTAATATAACATTACACCAAAAAAATTAGCGATTCGGCAGAAAAAAAGTTGTCTCGAAAACTCGTCAAAAATTTTATGTACGTTCTTAATGTTGTGGAGATCGAACGTACAAAGTTTCACTGAATATCTTGTCCGTACAGACATATAAATAATACACAAACTTTTTTGTCAAAAATATCACCTCATCAACAGTGGCCGTCGCTCACCGTTTTCGTCGAATAAGAGCCGAACATTCACTAACGGACACCTGAGGATCGATATGGACCAAAAAAACTGAAGAAATTGACACCTCCAAAATTGACGTCGTTTAACTCGAAGCCGTTAAATATGACATTAGACCAAAAAATTAGCGATTCGGCAGAAAAAAAAGTTGTCTCGAAAACTCGTCAAAAATTTTATGTACGTTCTTAATGTTGTGGAGATCGAACGTACAAAGTTTCACCTGAATATCTTGTCCGTAAAGACATATAAATAATACACAAACTTTTTTTGTCAAAAATATCACCTCATCAACAGTGGCCGACGCTCACCGTTTTCGTCGAATAAGAGCCGAACATTCACTAACAGACACCTGAGGATCGATATGAACCAATAAAACTGATGAAATTGACACCTCGAAAATTGACGTCGTTTAACTCGAAGCCGTTTAATATAACATTACACCAAAAAATTAGCGATTCGGCCGAAAAAAAGTTGTCTCGAAAACTCGTCAAAAAATTTTATGTACGTTCTTAATGTTGTGGAGATCGAACGTACAAAGTTTCACTGAATATCTTGTCCGTACGAGACATATAAATAATACACAAACGTTTTTTTGTCAAAAATATCACCTCATCAACGGTGGCCGACGCTCACCGTTTTCGTCGAATAAGAGCCGAACATTCACTAACGAGACACTCGAGGATCGATATGAACCAATAAAAGCTGATGAAATTGACACCTCGAAAAATTGACGTCGTTTAACTCGAAGCCGTTTAATATAACATTACACCAAAAAAATTAGCGATTCGGCCGAAAAAAAAGTTGTCTCGAAAACTCGTCAAAAAATTTTATGTACGTTCTTAATGTTGTGGAGATCGAACGTACAAAGTTTCACTGAATATCTTGTCACGTACGAGACATATAAATAATACACAAACTTTTTTGTCAAAAATATCACCTCATCAACAGTGGCCGTCGCTCACCGTTTTCGTCGAATAAGAGCCGAACATTCACTAAGGGACACTTGAGGATCGATATGGACCAAAAAAACTGAAGAAATTGACACCTCCAAAATTGACGTCGTTTAACTCGAAGCCGTTAAATATGACATTAGACCAAAAAAAATTAGCGATTCGGCGGAAAAAAAAGTTGTCTCGAAAACTCGTCAAAAAAATTTTATGTACGTTCTTAATGTTGTGGAGATCGAACGTACAAAGTTTCACTGAATATCTTGTCAGTAAAGACATATAAATAATACACAAACTTTTTTTGTCAAAAATATCACCTCATCAACGGTGGCCGACGCTCACCGTTTTCGTCGAATAAGAGCCGAACATTCACTAACGAGACACTGAGGATCGATATGAACCAATAAAAGCTGATGAAATTGACACCTCGAAAAATTGACGTCGTTTAACTCGAAGCCGTTTAATATAACATTACACCAAAAAAATTAGCGATTCGGCCGAAAAAAAAGTTGTCTCGAAAACTCGTCAAAAAAATTTTATGTACGTTCTTAATGTTGTGGAGATCGAACGTACAAAGTTTCACTGAATATCTTGTCAGTAAAGACATATAAATAATACACAAACGTTTTTTTGTCAAAAAATATCACCTCATCAACGGTGGCCGACGCTCACCGTTTTCGTCGAATAAGAGCCGAACATTCACTAACGAGACACTGAGGATCGATATGAACCAATAAAGCGATGAAATTGACACCTCAAAAATTGACGTCGTTTAACTCGAAGCCGTTTAATATAACATTACACCAAAAAAATTAGCGATTCGGCCGAAAAAAAAGTTGTCTCGAAAACTCGTCAAAAAAATTTTATGTACGTTCTTAATGTTGTGGAGATCGAACGTACAAAGTTTCACTGAATATCTTGTCAGTATGAGACATATAAATAATACACAAAACTTTTTTGTCAAAAAATATCACCTCATCAACGGTGGCCGTCGCTCACCGTTTTCGTCGAATAAGAGCCGAACATTCACTAACGGACACTGAGGATCGATATGGACCAAAAAAAAAGCTGAAGAAATTGACACCTCCAAAATTGACGTCGTTTAACTCGAAGCCGTTAAATATGACATTAGACCAAAAAAATTAGCGATTCGGCCGAAAAAAAAGTTGTCTCGAAAACTCGTCAAAAAAATTTTATGTACGTTCTTAATGTTGTGGAGATCGAACGTACAAAGTTTCACTGAATATCTTGTCAGTAAAGACATATGAAATAATACACAAACTTTTTTTGTCAAAAATATCACCTCATCAACGGTGGCCGACGCTCACCGTTTTCGTCGAATAAGAGCCGAACATTCACTAACGAGACACTGAGGATCGATATGAACCAATAAAAGCTGATGAAATTGACACCTCGAAAAATTGACGTCGTTTAACTCGAAGCCGTTTAAATATGACATTAGACCAAAAAAATTAGCGATTCGGCCGAAAAAAAGTTGTCTCGAAAACTCGTCAAAAAATTTTATGTACGTTCTTAATGTTGTGGAGATCGAACGTACAAAGTTTCACACTGAATATCTTGTCCGTATGAGACATATAAATAATACACAAACTTTTTTTGTCAAAAATATCACCTCATCAACGGTGGCCGTCGCTCACCGTTTTTCGTCGAATAAGAGCCGAACATTCACTAACGGACACCTGAGGATCGATATGGACCAAAAAAACTGAAGAAATTGACACCTCCAAAATTGACGTCGTTTAACTCGAAGCCGTTAAATATGACATTAGACCAAAAAATTAGCGATTCGGCGGGAAAAAAAAGTTGTCTCGAAAACTCGTCAAAAAAATTTTATGTACGTTCTTAATGTTGTGGAGATCGAACGTACAAAGTTTCACCTGAATATCTTGTCAGTAAAGACATATAAATAATACACAAACTTTTTTTGTCAAAAAATATCACCTCATCAACGGTGGCCGACGCTCACCGTTTTCGTCGAATAAGAGCCGAACATTCACTAACGAGACACTGAGGATCGATATGAACCAATAAAAGCGATGAAATTGACACCTCGAAAAATTGACGTCGTTTAACTCGAAGCCGTTTAATATAACATTACACCAAAAAAATTAGCGATTCGGCCGAAAAAAAGTTGTCTCGAAAACTCGTCAAAAATTTTATGTACGTTCTTAATGTTGTGGAGATCGAACGTACAAAGTTTCACCTGAATATCTTGTCCGTAAAGACATATAAATAATACACAAACGTTTTTTTGTCAAAAAATATCACCTCATCAACGGTGGCCGACGCTCACCGTTTTCGTCGAATAAGAGCCGAACATTCACTAACGGACACCTGAGGATCGATATGAACCAATAAAACTGATGAAATTGACACCTCAAAAATTGACGTCGTTTAACTCGAAGCCGTTTAATATAACATTACACCAAAAAAATTAGCGATTCGGCCGAAAAAAAAGTTGTCTCGAAAACTCGTCAAAAAATTTTATGTACGTTCTTAATGTTGTGGAGATCGAACGTACAAAGTTTCACTGAATATCTTGTCAGTACGAGACATATAAATAATACACAAAACTTTTTTTGTCAAAAAATATCACCTCATCAACGGTGGCCGTCGCTCACCGTTTTCGTCGAATAAGAGCCGAACATTCACTAACGGACACTGAGGATCGATATGGACCAAAAAAAAGCTGAAGAAATTGACACCTCCAAAATTGACGTCGTTTAACTCGAAGCCGTTAAATATGACATTAGACCAAAAAAATTAGCGATTCGGCAGAAAAAAAGTTGTCTCGAAAACTCGTCAAAAAAATTTTATGTACGTTCTTAATGTTGTGGAGATCGAACGTACAAAGTTTCACTGAATATCTTGTCAGTAAAGACATATAAATAATACACAAACTTTTTTTGTCAAAAAATATCACCTTATCAACGGTGGCCGACGCTCACCGTTTTCGTCGAATAAGAGCCGAACATTCACTAACGGACACTGAGGATCGATATGAACCAATAAAACTGATGAAATTGACACCTCGAAAATTGACGTCGTTTAACTCGAAGCCGTTTAAATATGACATTAGACCAAAAAAATTAGCGATTCGGCCGAAAAAAAAGTTGTCTCGAAAACTCGTCAAAAAATTTTATGTACGTTCTTAATGTTGTGGAGATCGAACGTACAAAGTTTCACCTGAATATCTTGTCCGTAAAGACATATAAATAATACACAAACTTTTTTGTCAAAAAATATCACCTCATCAACGGTGGCCGACGCTCACCGTTTTCGTCGAATAAGAGCCGAACATTCACTAACGGACACTGAGGATCGATATGAACCAATAAAAGCTGATGAAATTGACACCTCGAAAAATTGACGTCGTTTAACTCGAAGCCGTTTAATATAACATTACACCAAAAAAATTAGCGATTCGGCAGAAAAAAAAGTTGTCTCGAAAACTCGTCAAAAAAATTTTATGTACGTTCTTAATGTTGTGGAGATCGAACGTACAAAGTTTCACTGAATATCTTGTCAGTAAAGACATATAAATAATACACAAACGTTTTTTTGTCAAAAAATATCACCTCATCAACGGTGGCCGACGCTCACCGTTTTCGTCGAATAAGAGCCAGAACATTCACTAACGGACACACGAGGATCGATATGAACCAATAAAAGCTGATGAAATTGACACCTCAAAAATTGACGTCGTTTAACTCGAAGCCGTTTAATATAACATTACACCAAAAAAATTAGCGATTCGGCCGAAAAAAAAGTTGTCTCGAAAACTCGTCAAAAAATTTTATGTACGTTCTTAATGTTGTGGAGATCGAACGTACAAAGTTTCACTGAATATCTTGTCAGTAAAGACATATAAATAATACACAAACTTTTTTGTCAAAAATATCACCTCATCAACGGTGGCCGTCGCTCACCGTTTTCGTCGAATAAGAGCAGAACATTCACTAACGGACACTGAGGATCGATATGGACCAAAAAAAAAGCTGAAGAAATTGACACCTCCAAAATTGACGTCGTTTAACTCGAAGCCGTTTAAATATGACATTAGACCAAAAAAATTAGCGATTCGGCCGAAAAAAAAGTTGTCTCGAAAACTCGTCAAAAAAATTTTATGTACGTTCTTAATGTTGTGGAGATCGAACGTACAAAGTTTCACTGAATATCTTGTCAGTAAAGACATATAAATAATACACAAACGTTTTTTGTCAAAAATATCACCTCATCAACGGTGGCCGACGCTCACCGTTTTCGTCGAATAAGAGCCGAACATTCACTAACGGACACTGAGGATCGATATGAACCAATAAAGCGATGAAATTGACACCTCGAAAAATTGACGTCGTTTAACTCGAAGCCGTTTAATATAACATTACACCAAAAAAATTAGCGATTCGGCCGAAAAAAAGTTGTCTCGAAAACTCGTCAAAAAAATTTTATGTACGTTCTTAATGTTGTGGAGATCGAACGTACAAAGTTTCACTGAATATCTTGTCAGTACGAGACATATAAATAATACACAAACGTTTTTTTGTCAAAAATATCACCTCATCAACGGTGGCCGTCGCTCACCGTTTTCGTCGAATAAGAGCCAGAACATTCACTAACGGACACCTGAGGATCGATATGGACCAAAAAAAAAGCTGAAGAAATTGACACCTCCAAAATTGACGTCGTTTAACTCGAAGCCGTTAAATATGACATTAGACCAAAAAAATTAGCGATTCGGCAGAAAAAAAAGTTGTCTCGAAAACTCGTCAAAAAATTTTATGTACGTTCTTAATGTTGTGGAGATCGAAACGTACAAAGTTTCACTGAATATCTTGTCAGTAAAGACATATAAATAATACACAAACTTTTTTGTCAAAAAATATCACCTCATCAACGGTGGCCGACGCTCACCGTTTTCGTCGAATAAGAGCAGAACATTCACTAACGAGACACTGAGGATCGATATGAACCAATAAAAGCGATGAAATTGACACCTCGAAAAATTGACGTCGTTTAACTCGAAGCCGTTTAATATAACATTACACCAAAAAAAATTAGCGATTCGGCCGAAAAAAAAGTTGTCTCGAAAACTCGTCAAAAAAATTTTATGTACGTTCTTAATGTTGTGGAGATCGAACGTACAAAGTTTCACTGAATATCTTGTCAGTAAAGACATATAAATAATACACAAACGTTTTTTTGTCAAAAATATCACCTCATCAACAGTGGCCGACGCTCACCGTTTTCGTCGAATAAGAGCCGAACATTCACTAACGGACACATGAGGATCGATATGAACCAATAAAGCGATGAAATTGACACCTCGAAAAATTGACGTCGTTTAACTCGAAGCCGTTTAATATAACATTACACCAAAAAAATTAGCGATTCGGCCGAAAAAAAAGTTGTCTCGAAAACTCGTCAAAAAATTTTATGTACGTTCTTAATGTTGTGGAGATCGAACGTACAAAGTTTCACTGAATATCTTGTCAGTACGAGACATATAAATAATACACAAACTTTTTTTGTCAAAAAATATCACCTCATCAACGGTGGCCGTCGCTCACCGTTTTCGTCGAATAAGAGCCGAACATTCACTAACGGACACTGAGGATCGATATGGACCAAAAAAAAAGCTGAAGAAATTGACACCTCCAAAATTGACGTCGTTTAACTCGAAGCCGTTTAAATATGACATTAGACCAAAAAAATTAGCGATTCGGCAGAAAAAAAAGTTGTCTCGAAAACTCGTCAAAAAAATTTTATGTACGTTCTTAATGTTGTGGAGATCGAAACGTACAAAGTTTCACTGAATATCTTGTCAGTAAAGACATATAAATAATACACAAACTTTTTTGTCAAAAAATATCACCTCATCAACGGTGGCCGACGCTCACCGTTTTCGTCGAATAAGAGCCGAACATTCACTAACGGACACTGAGGATCGATATGAACCAATAAAAGCGATGAAATTGACACCTCGAAAAATTGACGTCGTTTAACTCGAAGCCGTTTAATATAACATTACACCAAAAAAATTAGCGATTCGGCCGAAAAAAAAGTTGTCTCGAAAACTCGTCAAAAAATTTTATGTACGTTCTTAATGTTGTGGAGATCGAACGTACAAAGTTTCACTGAATATCTTGTCACGTAAGAGACATATAAATAATACACAAACGTTTTTTTGTCAAAAATATCACCTCATCAACGGTGGCCGTCGCTCACCGTTTTCGTCGAATAAGAGCCGAACATTCACTAACGGACACTGAGGATCGATATGGACCAAAAAAAAAGCTGAAGAAATTGACACCTCCAAAATTGACGTCGTTTAACTCGAAGCCGTTTAAATATGACATTAGACCAAAAAAAATTAGCGATTCGGCCGAAAAAAAAGTTGTCTCGAAAACTCGTCAAAAAATTTTATGTACGTTCTTAATGTTGTGGAGATCGAAACGTACAAAGTTTCACTGAATATCTTGTCAGTAAAGACATATAAATAATACACAAACTTTTTTGTCAAAAAATATCACCTCATCAACGGTGGCCGACGCTCACCGTTTTCGTCGAATAAGAGCCGAACATTCACTAACGGACACTGAGGATCGATATGAACCAATAAAAGCTGATGAAATTGACACCTCGAAAAATTGACGTCGTTTAACTCGAAGCCGTTTAATATAACATTACACCAAAAAAATTAGCGATTCGGCCGAAAAAAAAGTTGTCTCGAAAACTCGTCAAAAAAATTTTATGTACGTTCTTAATGTTGTGGAGATCGAACGTACAAAGTTTCACTGAATATCTTGTCAGTAAAGACATATAAATAATACACAAACGTTTTTTTGTCAAAAATATCACCTCATCAACAGTGGCCGACGCTCACCGTTTTCGTCGAATAAGAGCCGAACATTCACTAACGGACACATGAGGATCGATATGAACCAAATAAAGCTGATGAAATTGACACCTCGAAAAATTGACGTCGTTTAACTCGAAGCCGTTTAATATAACATTACACCAAAAAAATTAGCGATTCGGCCGAAAAAAAAGTTGTCTCGAAAACTCGTCAAAAAAATTTTATGTACGTTCTTAATGTTGTGGAGATCGAACGTACAAAGTTTCACCTGAATATCTTGTCAGTACGAGACATATAAATAATACACAAACTTTTTTGTCAAAAAATATCACCTCATCAACGGTGGCCGTCGCTCACCGTTTTCGTCGAATAAGAGCCGAACATTCACTAACGGACACTGAGGATCGATATGGACCAAAAAAAAAGCTGAAGAAATTGACACCTCCAAAATTGACGTCGTTTAACTCGAAGCCGTTTAAATATGACATTAGACCAAAAAAATTAGCGATTCGGCAGAAAAAAAAGTTGTCTCGAAAACTCGTCAAAAAATTTTATGTACGTTCTTAATGTTGTGGAGATCGAACGTACAAAGTTTCACCTGAATATCTTGTCCGTAAAGACATATAAATAATACACAAACTTTTTTGTCAAAAATATCACCTCATCAACAGTGGCCGACGCTCACCGTTTTCGTCGAATAAGAGCCGAACATTCACTAACAGACACCTGAGGATCGATATGAACCAATAAAAGCGATGAAATTGACACCTCGAAAAATTGACGTCGTTTAACTCGAAGCCGTTTAATATAACATTACACCAAAAAAATTAGCGATTCGGCCGAAAAAAAAGTTGTCTCGAAAACTCGTCAAAAAAATTTTATGTACGTTCTTAATGTTGTGGAGATCGAACGTACAAAGTTTCACTGAATATCTTGTCACGTAGAGACATATAAATAATACACAAACTTTTTTGTCAAAAAATATCACCTCATCAACGGTGGCCGTCGCTCACCGTTTTCGTCGAATAAGAGCCGAACATTCACTAACGGACACTGAGGATCGATATGGACCAAAAAAAAAGCTGAAGAAATTGACACCTCCAAAATTGACGTCGTTTAACTCGAAGCGGGTTAAATATGACATTAGACCAAAAAAATTAGCGATTCGGCCGAAAAAAAAGTTGTCTCGAAAACTCGTCAAAAAATTTTATGTACGTTCTTAATGTTGTGGAGATCGAAACGTACAAAGTTTCACTGAATATCTTGTCAGTAAAGACATATAAATAATACACAAACGTTTTTTTGTCAAAAATATCACCTCATCAACGGTGGCCGACGCTCACCGTTTTCGTCGAATAAGAGCCGAACATTCACTAACGGACACTGAGGATCGATATGAACCAATAAAAGCTGATGAAATTGACACCTCGAAAAATTGACGTCGTTTAACTCGAAGCCGTTTAATATAACATTACACCAAAAAAATTAGCGATTCGGTCGAAAAAAAAGTTGTCTCGAAAACTCGTCAAAAAATTTTATGTACGTTCTTAATGTTGTGGAGATCGAACGTACAAAGTTTCACTGAATATCTTGTCAGTAAAGACATATAAATAATACACAAACGTTTTTTTGTCAAAAAATATCACCTCATCAACGGTGGCCGACGCTCACCGTTTTCGTCGAATAAGAGCCGAACATTCACTAACGGACACTGAGGATCGATATGAACCAAATAAAGCTGATGAAATTGACACCTCGAAAAATTGACGTCGTTTAACTCGAAGCCGTTTAATATAACATTACACCAAAAAAATTAGCGATTCGGCAGAAAAAAAAGTTGTCTCGAAAACTCGTCAAAAAATTTTATGTACGTTCTTAATGTTGTGGAGATCGAACGTACAAAGTTTCACTGAATATCTTGTCAGTACGAGACATATAAATAATACACAAACTTTTTTGTCAAAAATATCACCTCATCAACGGTGGCCGTCGCTCACCGTTTTCGTCGAATAAGAGCCAGAACATTCACTAACGGACACTGAGGATCGATATGGACCAAAAAAAAAGCTGAAGAAATTGACACCTCCAAAATTGACGTCGTTTAACTCGAAGCCGTTAAATATGACATTAGACCAAAAAAATTAGCGATTCGGTCGAAAAAAAAGTTGTCTCGAAAACTCGTCAAAAAAATTTTATGTACGTTCTTAATGTTGTGGAGATCAAACGTACAAAGTTTCACTGAATATCTTGTCAGTAAAGACATATAAATAATACACAAACGTTTTTTGTCAAAAATATCACCTCATCAACGGTGGCCGACGCTCACCGTTTACATCGAATAAGAGCAAAACATTCACTAACGGACACCTGAGGATCGATATGAACCAATAAAACTGATGAAATTGACACCTCGAAAATTGACGTCGTTTAACTCGAAGCCGTTTAATATAACATTACACCAAAAAATTAGCGATTCGGCAGAAAAAAAGTTGTCTCGAAAACTCGTCAAAAATTTTATGTACGTTCTTAATGTTGTGGAGATCGAACGTACAAAGTTTCACCTGAATATCTTGTCCGTAAAGACATATAAATAATACACAAACGTTTTTTTGTCAAAAATATCACCTCATCAACGGTGGCCGACGCTCACCGTTTTCGTCGAATAAGAGCCGAACATTCACTAACGGACACCTGAGGATCGATATGAACCAATAAAAGCGATGAAATTGACACCTCGAAAAATTGACGTCGTTTAACTCGAAGCGGGTTTAATATAACATTACACCAAAAAAATTAGCGATTCGGCCGAAAAAAAAGTTGTCTCGAAAACTCGTCAAAAATTTTATGTACGTTCTTAATGTTGTGGAGATCGAACGTACAAAGTTTCACCTGAATATCTTGTCCGTAAAGACATATAAATAATACACAAACGTTTTTTTGTCAAAAATATCACCACATCAACAGTGGCCGACGCTCACCGTTTTCGTCGAATAAGAGCCGAACATTCACTAACGGACACCTGAGGATCGATATGGACCAAAAAAACTGAAGAAATTGACACCTCCAAAATTGACGTCGTTTAACTCGAAGCCGTTAAATATGACATTAGACCAAAAAATTAGCGATTCAGCCGAAAAAAAGTTGTCTCGAAAACTCGTCAAAAATTTTATGTACGTTCATAATGTTGTGGAGATCAAACGTACAAAGTTTCACCTGATTATCTTATCCGTAAAGACATATAAATAATACACAAACTTTTTTGTCAAAAATATCACCTCATCAACAGTGGCCGTCGCTCACCGTTTTCGTCGAATAAGAGCCGAACATTCACTAACGGACACCTGAGGATCGATATGGACCAAAAAAACTGAAGAAATTGACACCTCCAAAATTGACGTCGTTTAACTCGAAGCCGTTAAATATGACATTAGACCAAAAAATTAGCGATTCAGCCGAAAAAAAGTTGTCTCGAAAACTCGTCAAAAATTTTATGTACGTTCTTAATGTTGTGGAGATCGAACGTACAAAGTTTCACCTGAATATCTTGTCGGTAAAGACATATAAATAATACACAAACGTTTTTTTGTCAAAAATATCACCACATCAACGGTGGCCGACGCTCACCGTTTTCGTCGAATAAGAGCCGAACATTCACTAACGAGACACTGAGGATCGATATGAACCAATAAAGCGATGAAATTGACACCTCGAAAAATTGACGTCGTTTAACTCGAAGCCGTTTAATATAACATTACACCAAAAAAATTAGCGATTCGGCCGAAAAAAAGTTGTCTCGAAAACTCGTCAAAAAATTTTATGTACGTTCTTAATGTTGTGGAGATCGAACGTACAAAGTTTCACTGAATATCTTGTCACGTACAGACATATAAATAATACACAAACTTTTTTGTCAAAAATATCACCTCATCAACGGTGGCCGTCGCTCACCGTTTTCGTCGAATAAGAGCAGAACATTCACTAACGGACACTGAGGATCGATATGGACCAAAAAAAAAGCTGAAGAAATTGACACCTCCAAAATTGACGTCGTTTAACTCGAAGCCGTTAAATATGACATTAGACCAAAAAAATTAGCGATTCGGCAGAAAAAAAAGTTGTCTCGAAAACTCGTCAAAAAATTTTATGTACGTTCTTAATGTTGTGGAGATCGAACGTACAAAGTTTCACTGAATATCTTGTCACGTAAAGACATATAAATAATACACAAACTTTTTTTGTCAAAAATATCACCTCATCAACGGTGGCCGACGCTCACCGTTTTCGTCGAATAAGAGCAGAACATTCACTAACGGACACTGAGGATCGATATGAACCAATAAAAGCTGATGAAATTGACACCTCGAAAAATTGACGTCGTTTAACTCGAAGCCGTTTAATATAACATTACACCAAAAAAATTAGCGATTCGGCCGAAAAAAAAGTTGTCTCGAAAACTCGTCAAAAAATTTTATGTACGTTCTTAATGTTGTGGAGATCGAACGTACAAAGTTTCACTGAATATCTTGTCAGTAAAGACATATAAATAATACACAAACGTTTTTTTGTCAAAAATATCACCTCATCAACGGTGGCCGACGCTCACCGTTTTCGTCGAATAAGAGCCGAACATTCACTAACGGACACTGAGGATCGATATGGACCAAAAAAAACTGAAGAAATTGACACCTCCAAAATTGACGTCGTTTAACTCGAAGCCGTTAAATATGACATTAGACCAAAAAAATTAGCGATTCGGCAGAAAAAAAAGTTGTCTCGAAAACTCGTCAAAAAAATTTTATGTACGTTCTTAATGTTGTGGAGATCGAAACGTACAAAGTTTCACTGATTATCTTGTCAGTAAAGACATATAAATAATACACAAACTTTTTTTGTCAAAAATATCACCTCATCAACGGTGGCCGACGCTCACCGTTTTCGTCGAATAAGAGCCGAACATTCACTAACGAGACACTGAGGATCGATATGAACCAATAAAGCTGATGAAATTGACACCTCGAAAAATTGACGTCGTTTAACTCGAAGCCGTTTAATATAACATTACACCAAAAAAATTAGCGATTCGGCGAAAAAAAAGTTGTCTCGAAAACTCGTCAAAAAATTTTATGTACGTTCTTAATGTTGTGGAGATCGAACGTACAAAGTTTCACTGAATATCTTGTCAGTAAAGACATATAAATAATACACAAACGTTTTTTTGTCAAAAATATCACCTCATCAACGGTGGCCGACGCTCACCGTTTTCGTCGAATAAGAGCCGAACATTCACTAACGGACACTGAGGATCGATATGAACCAATAAAGCGATGAAATTGACACCTCGAAAAATTGACGTCGTTTAACTCGAAGCCGTTTAATATAACATTACACCAAAAAAATTAGCGATTCGGCCGAAAAAAAAGTTGTCTCGAAAACTCGTCAAAAAATTTTATGTACGTTCTTAATGTTGTGGAGATCGAACGTACAAAGTTTCACTGAATATCTTGTCCGTACGAGACATATAAATAATACACAAACTTTTTTGTCAAAAAATATCACCTCATCAACGGTGGCCGTCGCTCACCGTTTTCGTCGAATAAGAGCCGAACATTCACTAACGGACACTGAGGATCGATATGGACCAAAAAAAAAGCTGAAGAAATTGACACCTCCAAAAATTGACGTCGTTTAACTCGAAGCCGTTTAAATATGACATTAGACCAAAAAAATTAGCGATTCGGCAGAAAAAAAAGTTGTCTCGAAAACTCGTCAAAAAATTTTATGTACGTTCTTAATGTTGTGGAGATCGAAACGTACAAAGTTTCACTGAATATCTTGTCAGTAAAGACATATAAATAATACACAAACTTTTTTTGTCAAAAATATCACCTCATCAACGGTGGCCGACGCTCACCGTTTTCGTCGAATAAGAGCAGAACATTCACTAACGGACACTGAGGATCGATATGAACCAATAAAAGCTGATGAAATTGACACCTCGAAAAATTGACGTCGTTTAACTCGAAGCCGTTTAAATATAACATTACACCAAAAAATTAGCGATTCGGCCGAAAAAAAGTTGTCTCGAAAACTCGTCAAAAAATTTTATGTACGTTCTTAATGTTGTGGAGATCGAACGTACAAAGTTTCACTGAATATCTTGTCAGTAAAGACATATAAATAATACACAAACTTTTTTTGTCAAAAATATCACCTCATCAACGGTGGCCGACGCTCACCGTTTTCGTCGAATAAGAGCAGAACATTCACTAACGGACACACGAGGATCGATATGAACCAATAAAGCGATGAAATTGACACCTCGAAAAATTGACGTCGTTTAACTCGAAGCCGTTTAATATAACATTACACCAAAAAAATTAGCGATTCGGCAGAAAAAAAAGTTGTCTCGAAAACTCGTCAAAAAATTTTATGTACGTTCTTAATGTTGTGGAGATCGAACGTACAAAGTTTCACTGAATATCTTGTCAGTACGAGACATATAAATAATACACAAACTTTTTTGTCAAAAATATCACCTCATCAACAGTGGCCGTCGCTCACCGTTTTCGTCGAATAAGAGCCGAACATTCACTAACGGACACTGAGGATCGATATGGACCAAAAAAACTGAAGAAATTGACACCTCCAAAATTGACGTCGTTTAACTCGAAGCCGTTTAAATATGACATTAGACCAAAAAAATTAGCGATTCGGCAGAAAAAAAGTTGTCTCGAAAACTCGTCAAAAATTTTATGTACGTTCTTAATGTTGTGGAGATCGAACGTACAAAGTTTCACCTGAATATCTTGTCCGTAAAGACATATAAATAATACACAAACTTTTTTGTCAAAAATATCACCTCATCAACAGTGGCCGACGCTCACCGTTTTCGTCGAATAAGAGCCAGAACATTCACTAACGGACACCTGAGGATCGATATGAACCAATAAAACTGATGAAATTGACACCTCGAAAAATTGACGTCGTTTAACTCGAAGCCGTTTAAATATGACATTAGACCAAAAAAAATTAGCGATTCAGCAGAAAAAAAGTTGTCTCGAAAACTCGTCAAAAATTTTATGTACGTTCTTAATGTTGTGGAGATCGAACGTACAAAGTTTCACCTGAATATCTTGTCCGTAAAGACATATAAATAATACACAAACGTTTTTTTGTCAAAAATATCACCTCATCAACAGTGGCCGACGCTCACCGTTTTCGTCGAATAAGAGCAGAACATTCACTAACGGACACTGAGGATCGATATGAACCAATAAAGCGATGAAATTGACACCTCGAAAAATTGACGTCGTTTAACTCGAAGCCGTTTAATATAACATTACACCAAAAAAATTAGCGATTCGGCAGAAAAAAAAGTTGTCTCGAAAACTCGTCAAAAAAATTTTATGTACGTTCTTAATGTTGTGGAGATCGAACGTACAAAGTTTCACTGAATATCTTGTCCGTACAGACATATAAATAATACACAAACTTTTTTGTCAAAAATATCACCTCATCAACGGTGGCCGTCGCTCACCGTTTTCGTCGAATAAGAGCCCAGAACATTCACTAACGGACACCCGAGGATCGATATGGACCAAAAAAAAAGCTGAAGAAATTGACACCTCCAAAAATTGACGTCGTTTAACTCGAAGCCGTTTAAATATGACATTAGACCAAAAAAATTAGCGATTCGGCTAGAAAAAAAGTTGTCTCGAAAACTCGTCAAAAAATTTTATGTACGTTCTTAATGTTGTGGAGATCGAAACGTACAAAGTTTCACTGAATATCTTGTCAGTAAAGACATATAAATAATACACAAACTTTTTTTGTCAAAAATATCACCTCATCAACGGTGGCCGAGCGCTCACCGTTTTCGTCGAATAAGAGCCAGAACATTCACTAACGGACACTGAGGATCGATATGAACCAATAAAAGCTGATGAAATTGACACCTCGAAAAATTGACGTCGTTTAACTCGAAGCCGTTTAAATATAACATTACACCAAAAAAATTAGCGATTCGGTCGAAAAAAAAGTTGTCTCGAAAACTCGTCAAAAAATTTTATGTACGTTCTTAATGTTGTGGAGATCGAACGTACAAAGTTTCACTGAATATCTTGTCAGTAAAGACATATAAATAATACACAAACTTTTTTGTCAAAAATATCACCTCATCAACGGTGGCCGAGCGCTCACCGTTTTCGTCGAATAAGAGCAGAACATTCACTAACGGACACTGAGGATCGATATGGACCAATAAAAGCTGATGAAATTGACACCTCGAAAAATTGACGTCGTTTAACTCGAAGCCGTTTAAATATAACATTACACCAAAAAAATTAGCGATTCGGCCGAAAAAAAAGTTGTCTCGAAAACTCGTCAAAAAAATTTTATGTACGTTCTTAATGTTGTGGAGATCGAACGTACAAAGTTTCACTGAATATCTTGTCAGTAAAGACATATAAATAATACACAAACGTTTTTTTGTCAAAAATATCACCTCATCAACGGTGGCCGACGCTCACCGTTTTCGTCGAATAAGAGCCGAACATTCACTAACGAGACACTGAGGATCGATATGAACCAATAAAAGCGATGAAATTGACACCTCAAAAATTGACGTCGTTTAACTCGAAGCCGTTTAATATAACATTACACCAAAAAAATTAGCGATTCGGCGAGAAAAAAAGTTGTCTCGAAAACTCGTCAAAAAATTTTATGTACGTTCTTAATGTTGTGGAGATCGAACGTACAAAGTTTCACTGAATATCTTGTCAGTAAAGACATATAAATAATACACAAACTTTTTTTGTCAAAAATATCACCTCATCAACGGTGGCCGTCGCTCACCGTTTTCGTCGAATAAGAGCCGAACATTCACTAACGGACACTGAGGATCGATATGGACCAAAAAAAAAGCTGAAGAAATTGACACCTCCAAAATTGACGTCGTTTAACTCGAAAGCCGTTTAAATATGACATTAGACCAAAAAAATTAGCGATTCGGCAGAAAAAAAAGTTGTCTCGAAAACTCGTCAAAAAATTTTATGTACGTTCTTAATGTTGTGGAGATCAAACGTACAAAGTTTCACTGAATATCTTGTCAGTAAAGACATATAAATAATACACAAACGTTTTTTTGTCAAAAATATCACCTCATCAACGGTGGCCGACGCTCACCGTTTTCGTCGAATAAGAGCAGAACATTCACTAACGAGACACTGAGGATCGATATGAACCAATAAAGCTGATGAAATTGACACCTCGAAAAATTGACGTCGTTTAACTCGAAGCCGTTTAATATAACATTACACCAAAAAAATTAGCGATTCGGCCGAAAAAAAAGTTGTCTCGAAAACTCGTCAAAAAATTTTACGTACGTTCTTAATGTTGTGGAGATCGAACGTACAAAGTTTCACTGAATATCTTGTCAGTAAAGACATATAAATAATACACAAACGTTTTTTTGTCAAAAATATCACCTCATCAACGGTGGCCGACGCTCACCGTTTTCGTCGAATAAGAGCCGAACATTCACTAACGGACACTGAGGATCGATATGAACCAATAAAGCGATGAAATTGACACCTCGAAAAATTGACGTCGTTTAACTCGAAGCCGTTTAATATAACATTACACCAAAAAAATTAGCGATTCGGCCGAAAAAAAAGTTGTCTCGAAAACTCGTCAAAAAATTTTATGTACGTTCTTAATGTTGTGGAGATCGAACGTACAAAGTTTCACTGAATATCTTGTCAGTACGAGACATATAAATAATACACAAACTTTTTTTGTCAAAAAATATCACCTCATCAACGGTGGCCGTCGCTCACCGTTTTCGTCGAATAAGAGCCGAACATTCACTAACGGACACTGAGGATCGATATGGACCAAAAAAAAAGCTGAAGAAATTGACACCTCCAAAATTGACGTCGTTTAACTCGAAGCGGGTTTAAATATGACATTAGACCAAAAAAATTAGCGATTCGGCCGAAAAAAAGTTGTCTCGAAAACTCGTCAAAAAATTTTATGTACGTTCTTAATGTTGTGGAGATCGAACGTACAAAGTTTCACTGAATATCTTGTCAGTAAAGACATATAAATAATACACAAACTTTTTTGTCAAAAAATATCACCTCATCAACGGTGGCCGACGCTCACCGTTTTCGTCGAATAAGAGCAGAACATTCACTAACGGACACTGAGGATCGATATGAACCAATAAAAGCTGATGAAATTGACACCTCGAAAAATTGACGTCGTTTAACTCGAAGCCGTTTAATATAACATTAAACAAAAAAATTAGCGATTGGGCCGAAAAAAAGTTGCCTCGAAAACTCGTCAAAAATTTTATGAACGTTCTTAATGTTGTGGAGATCGAACGTACAAAGTTTCACCTGAATATCTTGTCCGTAAAGACATATAAATAATACACAAACGTTTTTTTGTCAAAAATATCACCTCATCAACGGTGGCCGACGCTCACCGTTTACGTCGAATAAGAGCCAGAACTTTCACTAACGGACACTGAGGATCGATATGAACCAATAAAACTGATGAAATTGACACCTCGAAAATTGACGTCGTTTAACTCGAAAGCCGATTTAATATAACATTACACCAAAAAATTAGCGATTCGGCCGAAAAAAAAGTTGTCTCGAAAACTCGTCAAAAAAATTTTATGTACGTTCTTAATGTTGTGGAGATCGAACGTACAAAGTTTCACTGAATAT